>OW052220.1:253363448-253963448 GCA_932526605.1 Nephrotoma flavescens
GCCGGAAATGATTGATACAGTTTTGAGTTGGTAACAGTAAGGGCTTACAATGGCTAAGAGGGCAGTACCAGCCGTATGGTAGTATTGGCGCAGATGGCCAACATCCATATGGCCCCATATAAGAATAACAGAAAATCAAGCCATTCTCCTAGAAATATGATTTGCCGGAAATGATTATTTATGTTTCGAATAAGCCATGGTACGGACTAACTGTGGCCCATCGGACAGTACCAGCCGTATGGTGGGATTCGCGCAATTGGCCAGCTTCCATATGGCCCAATACAAAAATTAATTATTGCCATCCTCCTAGAAATATAATTTGCCGGAAATGATTGATACAGTTTTGAGTTGGTAACAGTAAGGGCTTACAATGGCTAAGAGGGCAGTACCAGCCGTATGGTAGTATTGGCGCAAATGGCCAACATCCATATGGCCCCATATATGAATAACAGAAAATCAAGCCATTCTCCTAGAAATATGATTTGCCGGAAATGATTATTTATGTTTCGAATAAGCCATTGTACGGACTAACCGTGGCCAATCGGACAGTACCAGCCGTATGGTGGGATTCGCGCAATTAGCCAGCTTCCATATGGCCCAATACAAAAATTAATTATTGCCATTCTCCTAGAAATATAATTTGCCGGAAATGATTGATACAGTTTTGAGTTGGTAGCGGTAAGGGCTTACAAAGACTAAGAGGGCAGTACCAGCCGTATGGTAGTATTGGCGCAAATGGCCAACATCCATATGGCCCCATATATGAATAACAGAAAATCAAGCAATTTTCCTAGAAATATGATTTTCCGGAAATGATTATTTATGTTTAGAATAAACCATGGTACGGAAGCTGGCCATTTGCGCGAATCCCACCATACGGCTGGTACTGTCCGATTGGCCACAGTTAGTCCGCATCATGGCTTACTCGAAACATAAATAATCATTTCCGGCAAATCATATTTCTAGGAGAATGGCTTGATTTTCTGTTATTCATATATGGGGCCATATGGATGTTGGCCGTTTGCGCCAATACTACCATACGGCTGGTACTGCCCTCTTAGCCATTGTAAGCCCTTACTGTTACCAACTCAAAACTGTATCAATCATTTCCGGCAAATTATATTTCTAGGAGGATGGCAATAATTAATTTTTGTATTGGGCCATATGGAAGCTGGCCAATTGCGCGAATCCTACCATACGGCTGGTACTGTCCGATTGGCCACAGTTAGTCCGTACCATGGCTTACTCGAAACATAAATAATCATTTCCGGCAAATCATATTTCTAGGAGAATGGCTTGATTTTCTGTTATTCATATATGGGTTCATATGGAAGTTGGCCATTTGCGCCAATACTACCATACGGCTGGTACTGCCCTCTTAGTCATTGTAAGCCCTTACTGTTACCAACATGAAACAAAATATACTGATATTGTTCTTATCTCTAATCAAAACATACAATCATTATCATTTCACTTCGAAAAATTATTTTCATTTATTCATACGCAGAGTACAAAAACAACAATTAAATTAACAAATCTGGGATGGATATTTTGTTGTTGAGAAAAAAACTAAAAACAAAATTTTCGTCTTATACAAGTTTAAATTGAAAAAACTGGGATGAGGTAAAATAGTATTGTTTGAGGAATTTTTTTTTTCTGGGATGAAAAACTGGGCTAACTTCACATGCTTCCAACTTTAAGGTGGTGGTTGTGTTGCGAATTCTATTCTACCAGAAAACCATCAACAACGATTAAATATCTTTGACATATATCTTTGACAATTTCTAAGAGGTTACTACGGTTGGAATGGGTGTTTTCACTTTGAACATGAATTTTTCGAAAAGATTAGGGGAACACTGATTTTCTGGAAATTGATATTTTTTTAATTGGTTTGGGTTTAGTACAAGTGAAAACACCTCTTAGGCCAGCCACACACGTACAGTTTTAACTGTCTGTTTTAACTATGAACTGAGATGCACACACACGTTCAGTCTAATCCATCAGTTATTATCATGGATTTGAATGAGAGGTTCGGATATATTTCAATAAAATCCTCAATAACTTGGTTATGTTTACGTGACATGATGTTAATTTTTAATTACTTCAAAATAAAATGAAAATTATGTAAATAGTCGAACTAGTTTTGTACAATTCTATGTTTTAATTATCATATGAAACGTCCTCTTATCTCAAAATTTCGACACAAAACTGAGAACTGTGCAGTTAAACCCCCACACACGTTCAGTTCAGTTAATCGTTTCAGTTAAAAATATAAAAATTTTAAAGTTCTCAGTTAAGCTGTACAGTTGAGTTTAACTGAACTGAAATACCTACACGTACAGTTTTAACTGACAGTTTTAACTATGGGGCCTACCTAATACTTTTAATGCAGCTTACAACTTTTGAATGGAGCTATACAACTTTGAATATTACATCCAGTGTTCTCCTAGATTTTTCTGGAAATTCATTGAACTGATCGTTCGCCCACAAAATTTAATAATAATTTACACTGTTAAAAAATTTTGTGTTTAAGGCACTTTAGGACAAACTTCACTTTGATATAGTCGTAGTAAGTTAGTTTGTCACAAATAGTTACCCTTTTATCAAATTCTAGTGAAGTACTCATAAAAAACACGACTAGTATATATGAAAATAAGCGATCGACAAAAACAAATCAATCCAACTGAAAAACGCGTGATTGTCATGCCATAACAAAATTATGGACGATTCGATTACCTAAGAAATTTAAGCACGCATGACGTAATATATGCACTCAACAAAAATATTAACGTTTGACACACCAATTTACCTATCGATCATCAATCGATCGCTCGATGGCAGAAAATTTCTTTTATTTTTATTCTGTCACACCGTGATCACAAAACCAATTTTTGTGTTAACACATAAAATCAAACTTTTTTTTTTGTTTGCGCGATTTCATCTCTTTTTACGTTGATCGAATCGATTGGCTAAAGTGGAACATAAAAATTTTAAGATTTCGACAAAAAAAAACTGAACAAAATCGATCGAAGACAATCGATTGAATTGTACCCAAAAAAAATCAGCACAACAAATTTCAATTGTTTTTGTATCTAATATCTTAAGTAGTCGACTTAAAAATGATTGAAACAATTGAATGTAACATATTTTTTCTATATACATATGTATACAGTTTATGGTGTGCGGTATACGAGAAGATCAACAGATCGTTAAATTCCGTAGCTCGGAATACTCGTATATATGTATTGCGATCATCATAAAATTCAATCAATCAAAAAACGATCGCGCGATAATCAATTTACATATTACGTATAGACATTCTCTTCTAAAGATCGATCGATAGATACTCAAGATGCCATGAGTTTATACGAATTATTTCTCGCGCTTAAACAGCATAACGTTTGTGTGTCCACGTTTAAAAGATATCGTATATTATGAAGAAGATGTTTTTGTGCGTTTAGTAATACGTCGCCGTCGACTTGAATGATTGATTTCGTGATTGGATGTTTTTTTTTGCTTTTTTATACCGTATAGAAATTGAAAATTTGCATTTTTATGATTATGGATATTTCGTGAATATGAGGTTTTGGTTGGATGTTATGTTGCTATGTGCGTAACCTAAAATTCTATAAAGATATAAAAACTAAATCGGTTTTTATTTAGATAAGAATATTAAGTAAGGCAATTTTATATTGACAGTATTAAAATTTAATTGCTTCTTAACTGAATTAATATTAACAGATCTACTAACGAGGTCCATGTACCCAGACCGCAACATTTACAAACAGTATATTGATCGGCATAATATATACGTATATAGATACATTTTAACGGTCGTGTTTTTTTACGATCGATAATAAAATTAAAACAAGAATAAAACAAAACTGTTGATCTGACAAAATGTCAATCGTTATATACGACATTTTTGTTTTTAGCGATAAATCAATTTTATGTGCGGCATGCAAAGTTCGTTCGTGCGATCGTTTTTTTTTATAGTATGCTACTTTGGATTGATCCGCATCGAGGCAGCAACGCTGATTTCAGCACCAAAACATATTTTAAGTGTAAACATATTATGCAAATGTAAACAAAGCCCATATGTTAATATAATATTATACGAATATGTATATGTACAATTACATAAACGATAAACATTTTACTGTACCGACGATATATAAAACGGTTACTTATACACCATAAAATGCTTATCTAAACTAATATGACCTAAATACAATAAATTAAATCTCATCTGCCGCATTAATATATATACACGCATTAAGAGTGTTTTCTACGTGTGATAAAAAAAAATTACTGACAATATATTGTTGTCACACATCGCGTACATCGCCATATCCACTCGATATATCTCGAATACGATTTTTTTTTTTGTCTGATTACTCGTACGCGATAAGAAGTTATGTAAACAACTGAAACGTAAATAAACCGCTTAAAACCTAAAATAACCAAAGTTGATACCCCTTTCGATTATGTGAAGTGTGATAATTGACAGATGTGTGAAATTTTCTGGGGCGTTAACTCTATCAACAGTTCAGCATTGTTCGATGTACTAAATACTTTGTTGATTTACTTAAGTGGAGAAGTTACATTACGTATAAAGTTCAATTGAAGTTGGCGAGCCTGGCGCATGTAAATACATAAATTATGAAATATGTTTGGATGCTTGTGTGTGTGTGTGTGTGTTACAATGTTGTTATGTTTGCTTAAGCATTACTTTTATTTATATCTTATGTTGTTATTTTATGATTTTTTATCATTATCACATTATTGTTTGTGATTAATTTATTTGTGTTGATACCTCGCCAGTTTGGCTTCTAAATGGTTGATTATTGACTGGTATAATTTGACAATGGAGAATATGTATAGTTAGTGGATGCTTCGTTAAAAACTGTGCTATGCTAGAGTTGATTGTGGATCAGATATAAATTTAATATAATAAAACAACACTCATTTTCCCACTATTAGGTTGGCCCCTCGTTTCTAGTTGTAATTGAACAAGGGGAAAAGGAATGCGTGATATGTGTTTGAAGATCACAATTTCAGTAGGGTACAAAGATAAACACAAAAGGTTAAAGAGGCAGGAGCAAATAATAATCTCATATTTGAAGCCCTAGAAGACGGCCCTAGGAAGAAATAGAAAGAAATCAGAGAGGAATGTAAAAGAGCAAACACATAGTGGCAGTGTACGGGCGCATGTTTCTTGATTTCATGATAATCTTATCAAGTTCTACATTAATCATGACACTAGTAATGCTAAATACTTTGCTCGAAAAGTCTCAGGTCTAATTATTAGAGGTCGGTACTGTGTTTGAGAGTTTCTTGCGCGGTCATCACCTCAGTGATTTTGTGATCAAAGAGATGCAGACGGCTAAAGAAATGAAAGGAAAATTTCCTAGGTATGAGGGCACATAGTGGAGCTCGCATATCTAAAATGTCATTCCTGTGATAAACGGAATTTCTAAGAAATTTTGATTATAAGAAAATAATATCTAAAAAAATTTCACCGATTGGTAAACTTGTCACTATAATTTTTGCATAGACCCATATGTGCAATCTACTTGCGCCAAACCAATTAAAATTCTAATGGAGGTCGTAAAATGATATTCTTGTGAAAAACGGAATTTCATAGAAATTTTCATTTTAAGAAAATTAATTTCTCAAAATTTTCGCCGATCGGCAACCTTGCCACTATAATATATTGAATGACCATACATTTACTCTACTTGTGCCAACCCGACTAAAATTGTAATGGAGCTCGCATATAATAAAATGACATTCTTGTGAAAAACGGAACTTGTTAGAAATTTTGATTATAAAAAAAATTAGTATCTCTAAAATTTCAGCGATCGGCAAACCTGCCATGTGGAATCTTCTTGTGTCAACCTTAAAAAATCAAAATTTTAATGGAGCTCGAAAATGGAAAATGACATTATTGTGATACACGGAAATTTTTAGAAATATTGGTTTTTTAGAAAACTATTATCTTAAAATTCTTTAAGGCAATCTTACCACTATAATATTTTGGTAACACATACAAGCACTCTACTTGTGTCATCCCGGTTAATATTGTAATGTAGCTCGCCAATCCAAAATGATAATATTGCGATAAACGGATTTTTTTAGAAATTTTGATTCTAAGAAAATTAATATTTCGAAATTTTGACCGATCAGCAAACTTGCCACTATAATATTTTGCTAGACTCATAAGTTCCCTTTACTTGTACCAACGCGATTAAAATTCTAATGGAGCTCGCATATCTAAAATGACATTCTTATGATAAACGGAATTTTTTAGTAATTTTAATTCTAATAAAATTCATATCTCAAAATTTTCACCGATCGGTAAACTTGCCACTATAATAGTTTTTCAGACCCTTGTAGACTCTATTTGCGAGCTCATTAGACTCGTATATTTAAAATGACATTCATGTGATAAACGGAAATTCTTAGAAATTTTGATTCTAAAAATTTAATATCTCAAAATATTCACCGATCGGCAAACTTGAAACAACAATAGTTCGGTAGACCCATGCGCACTGTATTTGTACCATCCCGATTAAAATTCTAATAAAGCTGGCATAATTTAAATGACGTTCTTGTGATAAACGGAAAATTTTAGAAATTTTGATTCGAGGAAAATTAATATCTCAAGATTTTCACCGATTGGCACACTTGCCACTCTAAAGCTCGTAAATCTAAAATAACAATATTGTGACAAACGGAATTTCTTAGAAATATTGATTATAAGAAATTTAATATCTCGAAATTTTCAGCGATCGGCAAACTTGAGACTTGTGTCAACCCGATCTGGCATTACTAAAATGACGTTCTTGTGATAAACGGAAAATTTTAGAAAATTAATATCTCAAAATTTTCACGAATCGGTAAACTTGCCACTATAACAGTTTTCTAGGCCCATGTGGACTCTATTTGTGCCAACCCGATTAAAATTTTAATAAAGCTCGCATAATTTAAATGACGTTCTTGTGATAAACGGAATTGTTAGAAATTTTGATTCTAAGAAAATTAATATCTCGAAATTTTCACCGATCAGCAAACTTCCACTATAATATTTTAGTAAACACATATGTAGACTCTACTAGTGCCAACCCTAATTAAAATTGTAACGGGGCACGCATATCTAAAAACACAATCTTGTAATAAACGATTTTTGTTTTTAGAAATTTTGATATTAAGAAAATAATATTTCAAAATTTTCACCGATCGACAAACAGTCCACTATAATATTTTGGTAGACACATATGAGGACTCTACTTGCGTCAAGCTTAGTTAAAGTTCTAACGAAGCACGCATATCTAAAGTGACAATCTTGTGATAAGCGGAATTTCTTAGAAATTTTGATATTAAGAAAATTATTTTTTCTCAAAGTTTTCACCGATCGGCAAACTTTCCACTTAATATTTTGCTTGACTCATACGTTGGCATTACTTGTGCCAACATATCAAAAATGACATTCTTGTCCTAAACCGAAAATGTTAGAAATTTTGATTTAAAAAAAATTAATATCTCTAAAATTTCAGCGATCGGCAAACCTGCCACTATATCATTTTGGTAGACACATATGTGGACTCTTCTTGTGTCAACCTTATAAAATCAAAATTTTAATGGAGCTCGCAAATAGAAAGTGACATTGTTGTGATAAACGGAAATTTTTAGAAATATTGGATTTTTAGAAAACTAATATCTTAAAATTCTTTAAGGCAATCTTACCACTATAATATTTTGGTAACACATACGAGCACTTTACTTGTGTCATCCCGGTTAAAATTGTAATGTAGCTCGCCAATCCAAAATGAGAATATTGTGATAAACGGATTTTTTTAGAAATTTTGATTCTAAAAATATCTCAAAATATTCACCGATCGGCAAACTTGCCACAACAATAATTCGGTAGACCCATGTGGACTGTATTTGTACCAACCCGATTAAAATTCTAATAATGCTGGCATAATTTAAATGACATTCTTCTGATAAACGGCAAAGTTTAGAAATTCGAGGGAAATTAATATCTCAAGATTTTCACCGATCGGCACACTTACCACTATAATATTTTGGTAGACACATATGAGGACTCTACTTCTGTCAACCCGATTAAAATTGTAATGGAGCTCGCAAATCTAAAATGACAATATTGTGACAAACGGAATTTCTTAGAAATATTGATTATAAGAAATTTAATATCTCGAAATTTTCAGCATTCGGCAAACTTGCGATTTGTGTCAACCCGATCTGGCATTACTAAAATGACATTCTTGTGATAAACGGAAAATTTTAGAAAAATAATATCTCAAAATTAGGCCCATGTGGACTCTATTTGTGCCAACCCGATTAAAATTCTAATAAAGCTCGCATGATTTAAATGACGTTCTTCTGATAAACGGAATTTTTTAGAAATTTTGATTCTAAGAAAATTAATATCTCAAAATTTTCCCCGATCATCAAGCTTACCACTATAATATTTTGGTGGACACATATGGGGACTCTACTACTGTCAACCCGATTAAAATTCTGATGTAGCTCGAAAATGTAAAATTACATTATTGTGATAAACGGAACTTCGTAGAAATATTGGTTTTAAGAAAACTAGTATCTCAAAATTTTCACAGATCGACAAACTTGCCACTATAATATTTTAGTAACACACACGAGCACTCTACTTGTGTCAGCCCTATTAAAATTCTAATTAGTTCGCCTATTTAAAATGACATTCTTGTGATAAACGGAACTTCTTAGAAATTTTGATTCTAACAAAATTATTATCTCAAAATTTTCACTGATCGCCACACTTGGCACAATTGCTTTTGGCGTGGACAATGTAGACAATCGGCGTAGAATATGTCGAGAATGTAGATTATTGGTAGATAATTGTAAAATTTTATATTGGTTTATGTTTGTGCTTGTATTTTATAATAATACATAGTTGGCCGTATGACAATGACAATGCACTAGCATTGCCCGTATTAATTTTAATGCTTAAGACCAAGTTAAATTGTTGATGAATTCAGAATAAACTAAATTGATGATTGTTTGGCTACTAAGCATTAGGGTCCACTATACATTACAAGTTCACCCTGAGTTTCCTGTATGCCTCAAACTCAATCGAATTACGTTACGAAACGATGCCCTAGGCCTACAAATCTATCATGTCGCTTTGTGCCCAAAACTTGGAAACTTAATACAAAAAGTAGGTTGTGCAATAAATTTATTAGAGACGCCGTGAACATTTTCACTTCAGTTTGAGCTACCCATATCGATAGTGCGATAGTTCAGATAAGGCACATCGCTGCCACCGTGCTGCTATATTCAATTCATCAAACTTAACTTCGCTCCGCCATGACGAATGAAAACTATGGTCAAAAGTACTGTTCTACAATGTTTCTCTTTCGAATAACAAGGGTGCTGAATTAGGGAATTCATCATAAGATGCGTAATGCCAGAACTGCGGCCTTCCACCATTTGCACTTTTTCGATCTACAAATTTGCTTACCTGGTCAAACGAGTAAAGCCTTTTTAGCCTTACTTTACCTACAATTGTATATCGGTTTGGAACGTCAATATGAGCTATACTCAACAGCAAGAGGCTTCTCTCTCCCTAATCAGCACCACGTATTAGAAAAATTTTGTTGGTTGCAGATGCAGCGTATGTATAAATTACATTCGATACACTTACTAAATGCTTTTAGAATTGTAATTCATCGACGTTAAGACGTTGTAATTCCGGGAATACGAGTATTTAACCAAATAGATATCATTGTATCTTTAACTCGCCAATTGTGTGCCGGTACATTTCTTTCGCTTATCTCGTCACATTTGTGACATACATCTAAGCTAAATTAACCAATATTTTTTTCTCATCAATTGAGTCTTGTGTAAGGCGCCCGCAGGAGCAGGCAAACCATACCAACAACAGTAAGACGCGATAATCGAAGAAACATTTGCACAACATTGGTGAAATGGTGACCAACCGCTGATTCATAATGGCGAAAGATCAAAGCGAAAAATGTGGTATCTCACAAACCTAAGAAAGATGTCTACGAAAGAAGATCTGTATATGGATTTTGTCTCAAATATGTGAAACGAAATGAGTGTAACCGGAAAAATATAGTAGTAGCATTTGTGTTTGTGTTAGTTTCGTGCGTATGATTGTTTTACTGCATATGCAAGCCACGTGTCATTCTTTTTTTTTGTTTATTCATATTAACCCTTTGAGTGCCAACATGATTTCGGCTAGTGTATTGAGGAGCATGATCGCGCTTCTTGGCACTCAAAGAGTTAACCATTGTAAACGCTATATTTTTGGGTTGTTTGTGTATTTTTGAAGTGTGGTGCCGGTTTTGCCCAAACGAAGCTTGATCCCTTGTCACTTATAATTTAAGATTTGACATAAACTGCCGGAAGGGTGCGCTGCATTGAATGAATCAATAAACAGAACGACAGGTAGCATATGAATAGGTTTTAGACCTCTCTACGTTTTGATACTGAACGTAAATTGGTCCACCATAATCGACATCAGCCGATAAGAAAGACCTAAAAAATGTGACCCGACCGAATGGTAGCTCGGCCATAATAAATTGAAGAATTTCTGCTGTTTGAAACTCTGTTTCCAACACAAATTTCGAAGAAGAGCAGTCCGGTTTCAATCCAAGGCAAAACAATTGTGGAATCACTCCAGAAATATAACCCATTTTCTCTATCAATTAGTAATTGTTGAACTTTTGGTAAGTGGCAGTTGTTCGTTCAGGGAAACTCTGTACGTAAAAAAATCTGACTTGGGCCCTATTCTTGAAATCGTTGGAAATTTCCCCAATCGGAATACAGTTTTCTTTGAAATTCTCTATATTATTCGAATTTTTCGCCGTAGGGAGGAAAAAGATTTAATTGATTTGTTTTTTTTTTGTATAAATTTAGGTCCCCATAATTATTAAATCTAAAATTTATTTAAAGAAATTATTCAATATTGGAAAGATAGTTTCTATATGTGTGGTTGAAATTAAATCTAGACACATTTTGAATCAAAATTGGATTGGAAAGCTACTATTATTTTTAGTTAGGCATTATTTATATTTAAAGATTCTGCAATAAACAAGAAACCCAAAGAATAATTAATAAATATTGTTGTTGTTTTGTTAATATCTAATGATTATGATTAATTTTCGACAATATCGACGTGAGTTTTTTAATTTTCGACATACATTAGCTATAAAATGACATTATTGTGGTAAACGGAAGTTAGAAATTTTGATTCTAAAAAACATATTATCTCAAAATTTTTACCGATCGGTAAACTTGCCACTATAAAAGTTTGGCAGATCCATGTGGTGTGATTAAAATTCTAGTGGATCTAATGTAAATATAATATAATATAAATGAGATTCTTGTGATAAACGGAATTTTTTAGAAATGTTGTTTCTAAGAAAATTATTATATCAAAATTATCACCGACCGGAAAACTTGCCGCAATAATATTTTGGTAGACCAATATGTGCGGTCTACTTGTGCCGAACTGATTAAAATTCTAATGGAGCTCGTAAAATATATTATTATTGTGATAAACGGAATTTCTTAAAAACCTTTATATTAAGAAAAAAATATCTCGAAATTGGACTCTACTTGAGCCAATCCGATCTCGCATATCTGAAATGACATTCTTATGTTAAACGGAAATTTTGTCTTATCCAAAATAACATTCTTCTGATTAACGAAACTTCTTAGAAATGTTTATACTTAGAAAATAATATCTCAAAATTACTAAAAAATATTTATCATACAATTCGGACACAGTCTAAGAAAATAATATCTCAAAATTTTCACCTATCGGAAAACTTGCCACTATAATATTTTGGTAGACCCATATGTGCACTCAAATTGTGTGAACCCGATTAAAATTCTAATAGAGCGAGCGATATCTAAAATGACATTATTATGATAAACGGAACTTCTGAGAAATATAGGTTCTAAGAAAGTTAATATCTTGATATTTTTTCCGCGAACTTGCCACTATAATATTTTGGTAGACCCATACGCGCCCTGTACTTGTGTCATCCCGATTAAAATTTTAATGTAGCTCGTCAATCCAAAATGACAATATTGTGATAAACGGAACTTCTTAGAAATTTTGATTCTAACAAAATTAATATTTCAAAGTTTTCACCGATCGGCAAATTTGCCACTATAATAGTTTGACGGACCCATGTGAACTCTATTTGTACCAACCCTAACCTGGTTCTAATGGAGCTCGCATAATTTAAATGATATACTTGTGAAAAACGCTATTCTTTAGAAATTTCGATCCAAAGAAAATTAATCTCTCAAAGTTTTCACCGATCGGCAAACTTACCACTATAATTTTTTGGTAGACCCATATTTGCGTTCTACTTGTGTCGACCCGATTAAAATTCTAATGGAGCTCGCATATCTAAAATGACATTTTTGTGAAGAACGGAATTTAGTGGAAAGTTTGCCGATCGGTAAAAATTTGAAAATGTGAATTTTCTTAGTCAAATTTTCTAAGAATTTCGTTCTTCACATGAATGTCGTTTTAGATATGCGAACTCGATTAGAATTTATTCGGGATGGCAAATGTAGAGTGCACTTATGAGTCTTCCAAAATATTATAGTGGCAACCAAATTACTGGGCTTCACAAGAATGTTGTTTTAGGTATGTAACATTTATTAGAATTTTATTTTGGTTTGCACTAGTAGAGCACATGTATAGGAATTTAAATCATTTAGTATTTCTAGAACAATTTTTTTTTAAATTTTAGTACTTAGAATTAATAAAATGCGTAAGAACTTAACGATTATTGTCAATTCACACTGTTATTTGACGCAACTTTAAGTTTTTTTATTTGTTGATAAAACCTGTGAACAATATTTAGTTAAGAAGAATTTTTTGATCGTCTGTGAATTTAATTTGTTTAAGAATTTTTTTCGGCTTTTCGGACAAAATATTATTTTAATGGACACCCATACGATGTTTGCAACCCATTTTTGTAAGGGGTTGTGTATCTTTGTGTACACTATTGCCCTGGAGTTAAAGGTTTTGGGGGAGGGGAGCGCATTTTTTCTACTTTTGTGGTAGAAATATTGTTAATAAATGACCTCTTTGTTTCTGCGACTAAAATAGTCGTAAACATCGTATGGGTGTCCATTAAAATAATATTTTGTCCGAAAAGCCGAAAAAAATTCTTAAACAATATTTAGTTACTTCTAGCGTAACATAATTTCTCCTCAATTTTGCGGTTTTTTAAATAATGTATTGTATTTTTAGTCAAATTGAACCTAATATAAATATTATGAAATTAAATTATTTGTAAACCGGCCAATATTTTAAAATCGCCTAAATGTTCGCAAATCACTAGTACATCTTGTTAGCGAAACTCTAAAATAAAACAAACAAATAACAGCTGGTTACTCAAAGATTTATTAAATGTTTGTAAACAAACCAACACACAGTTATTTGCAACTCCAAGTGCTACGGTATCATCCTCAGCTGTACCTAAAATTAAACCAAAACAAGAAAATTACTTATATTCACATACTTACCAACTTTGTAAAATTAAACCAAATAATATGTATATCTAAAATTAAGAAACTAATTAATAATTTTATATTGTTAAACATTTATTTTATATAATTTATACTTATCTTTTGACATTCTTGTAAAATTCACTGTGTAAACACAAATTGTCGACTTAACTGTCATTATGTCCATTATGTCATGTTGTAGTACTAGAATAGTAGCACGATGGGTGCGTTCTATAATATAATTAGTTACGTAGTATATCGTACTAGTACTTTATTTAATATTAGTACATTTTTATATTCAAAGTTACATTCTACATTAATTACACAATTCAAACGTGACAGTCATATATTAACGTATAATATGTAAAATATTTATTGTAAAATTAAATCATAGTCATTCGATTAGAAACCAGCGATAAATTAAGATTAAAAATATAAAATTATACAGTGTGTTAACTTAGTTCGTTTATTAAAATAAATAAATTTGGCTTTTATAATTCAAGTAGTTCAATAGTGTGGCTTTTATTTCCTGAATCACCTTTAATTAAATTTACAACATCATCATCTTCTCATTTCGACTAATTGGAGCAATAGTTTTTTTCAACACCTTTTTATTGGAACATCACCATCATCAATCATCATCATCTTTACAAACATTTTTTGGTGCCGAAACCCGGGACTCCAGTTTTACTAAGGTAAAATTTTTCATTTTTATAACCGTGCCGTGCCGTACATAAATAAAATCCGCGTGGAAATTTCTATACGAATAGATAGTGCGTTTTCAATTTTATTAAAACCTCGTGAATATAAAGTGAAGTGCTTAATATCTCAAGATGGCTGAAAAATTAACATTGTTGCGTGATCGAGCGCTTGGTTCAATAAAAAACATTTTACGGTTTGCTGAAACAATAAATGAATCCACTACGCTCGAGGCCGTAACATCCCGCCGAGAAATTCTTGAAGATAGATATCAAATTTTCAATGAGCTCGAAGTTCAATTATTAGATTTTCCTAAGTATGTTTCAATACTTGATGAGGTTGAGGAAATATATTTGAAAGCTCGTGAATTATTAATGCGTGCGAGTGCTAAGCTGGGACAAACTGAACCAAGTAGAACGTCCGATCTAAACGCTACTCTTGAGCAATTTATGTATCAGCAGAAAATCTTTTACGAAGAAATGAATACGTCGCATCACGTGCGGCTACCTAAAATTGATATTGCAAAATTTTCGGGCGATTATAAATATTGGGCGTCGTTCCACGATCTTTTCAAAACAACGGTACACGACAATCCTAAAATTAGTAAAGTGCAAAAACTACAAATATTGAATAGCGTACTAGAAGGGGAAGCTTCTGCTTTGATACGGCACATTTCCATAACGGAAAATAATTACGTTGAGGCATGGGACAAATTATGCAACCGCTATAACAAATTAACACCAATAATTGCTTCATTAGTCCATACGTTCATGGATCAAAGACCTTGTGTTCACTCTAACGGGAAGGAGTTACGGAAAGTTTGTGACACAGCTGACGAAATAATCCGCGGTTTAAGGGCGTTAGGACCAAGAGCCGAGTCACGGGATCCTTGGCTCATTTATATTTTACTGGGCAAAATAGATAACGAGACAAAACAGCTGTGGGCAAACGATTCAGTTGGAACAGATTTTCCTACAGTTACCGAACTAATTACGTTTTTAAATAAAAGGTGCGATGCACTAGAAATTTGCGATGTCACAACTATGAAATCTACACGCAAAGCAAGTGCAAAAACATTTCTAGTTGCTAATAGTTCTTATAACCATTTCGAGTGTATAGTATGTAAGCAACAACACCCTCTGTTTAGATGTCCAGAATTCAAAAATCAAAATTTCGAATCGAGAATGAATCTAGTAGCAGACAATAATTTATGCGGTAATTGCTTAAGGAAGGGACATACTAGTGTAAAGTGTTTTAACAGAGCATCTTGTCTCATTTGCAATAAGCGACATCACACACTACTTCACCAAGCTGAAAATGATATTCTCCAAACTTCTCCTCAAACAACTTCAACCCATTATGCTTTACTCAACCAACATGCGCATGATCATTCATCACACTCATCCACCAAGCCACCACCCACTATTGAACAAAACCAAATCGACAATAGCCAAGTATATCACACACACTTATCAACAACAACCACGGTACTACCAACAGCTGTAATCCATATTATGTCACGTACCGGAAAACTCCAGCCATTCAGAGCGCTTTTAGATTCAGGATCGCAAACATCCTTTGTCACAGAATCTTGTGCTCAAAGCCTAAACCTACCACGACATCCGTCATCGTTATCTATTTACGGTTTAGCATCCACATCGGCTGGATACACCAAAGAAAATATCAATATGACCATTAGCTCACGTTTCGATCCAGCTTATAAATTATCAATCAAGGCTCATATTATAAACAAAATCGCTAATTTATTGCCATCGAATCCAATCAAATATCCATCAAACTTAATTAAGAATTTGAATTTGGCCGATTCTCAATTTTTCCGACCAAATAAAATCGATGTTCTTCTTGGGGCTGACGTATTTTTTGAAATTTTGAATCCAGAAAAACTAATAATCAAGAATGTTCCACCACTTCAATCTTCAAAATTTGGTTGGTTAGTCGCAGGTAATCTTGAGAACCAAACGCAACCTATTCTCATCATGCACGCGACCACCAAATCCGGGAATCAACAGCAAATCGATGATGTATCCAATCAAGCCACAAAATTCACAATAGGCAACACGTTTGTGTTATCAAAGCAGCCAACCGACGATAACAGTTCACATGCATCGAAAGATTCTACCGATCTCAACATTAAAGTTAAGAACGACTTGCTGACACAGACAACTGCGGTAACTCATAATCAACCGTCAGTTCCAGAAACGAGCGGCAAATTATCAACGAAACGAAGATCATATACTACTTACCATGGAAACCCGAATTGCACACCGAACCCCATCAATGTTCACTCAAAATTTCCAAGCAGATGTGAATTATTCAGATTACTGTCTCCAGAAAACTTGTCCTTCTCAATCAACAGTTTATTTTCATCGTTCCAAATATGCAATATAATGGATTACCACATACAAATTAAAAATCACGAGCAACAACGAAAATATTTCATCTCCACAACACCGAAAAATACAATTACACATCACCGTACCAAAATAACCAACGATTCAGAAATTCGACGAAAATCTCGATGGAAAGAAAACAAAATTCCAGTGAAGCAATCGTATGGGATAAAACTCAAACGCCTAGTCATCAAAGCAGTTCATCATAAGGCTAAACGCAATCGCAAAATAAAATTATTCCAATTAACTCGACTATCGTTAATTAAACATCACAACATCCCAGACAAAATTTGGTGTAAAACCAAAATCAACTTTAAATGGCTTCGTAAAACACTGCAACACTTAATACCACAATTAATTTTCGACCAATATGACAATTTATTAATGTCTATTTTTCCATTGCAGAAGTTTACTGTATCACTTTTTCGCACTTCAGATAATGAGTGCATAACAAAATTTCACAGTAGCTGTTCACTTCCTGAAGAAGACACGGATCCAGCACAACCATCAATCCATCTTGAGAACATCCGCGCACTTATGTCATTAAAATGCCGTACCAACTACTCTGGCATTTACACAATTCCATTGGTACCAGCACGTCACAATACACAGAAACAGTTTCACGAGTCTTGTGTACAATTCACCAAACAACACGATACTGGTACACGATACGTCATATCACCTCACAACACTATTGGATTGAAGTATTATGCGGCAGAAGTCCATCATATTATAACTGCCCAGGAACTCGCAGCTAACACAACACATCATCACTAGCAACACAAATTATCTTGTATGAAATTACAACCATCACAAATAGCAACACATCCAGTATACATACATACAGCTGATAAGCAAAACTCCAGTATACACAAAACCACCAAAGACCACAAATTTGAATATCCAGGATAGCTTCTCAAAACAGTTGTTATTAAGAAATTAAATTTCTTAATGTGCGGGAGTATGTTAGCGAAACTCTAAAATAAAACAAACAAATAACAGCTGGTTACTCAAAGATTTATTAAATGTTTGTAAACAAACCAACACACAGTTATTTGCAACTCCAAGTGCTACGGTATCATCCTCAGCTGTACCTAAAATTAAACCAAAACAAGAAAATTACTTATATTCACATACTTACCAACTTTGTAAAATTAAACCAAATAATATGTATATCTAAAATTAAGAAACTAATTAATAATTTTATATTGTTAAACATTTATTTTATATAATTTATACTTATCTTTTGACATTCTTGTAAAATTCACTGTGTAAACACAAATTGTCGACTTAACTGTCATTATGTCCATTATGTCATGTTGTAGTACTAGAATAGTAGCACGATGGGTGCGTTCTATAATATAATTAGTTACGTAGTATATCGTACTAGTACTTTATTTAATATTAGTACATTTTTATATTCAAAGTTACATTCTACATTAATTACACAATTCAAACGTGACAGTCATATATTAACGTATAATATGTAAAATATTTATTGTAAAATTAAATCATAGTCATTCGATTAGAAACCAGCGATAAATTAAGATTAAAAATATAAAATTATACAGTGTGTTAACTTAGTTCGTTTATTAAAATAAATAAATTTGGCTTTTATAATTCAAGTAGTTCAATAGTGTGGCTTTTATTTCCTGAATCACCTTTAATTAAATTTACAACATCATCATCTTCTCATTTCGACTAATTGGAGCAATAGTTTTTTTCAACACCTTTTTATTGGAACATCACCATCATCAATCATCATCATCTTTACAAACACATCTTCACATTTTGTTTATATAGAAGAGGCTTGAATTTGTTCCTAAAATAGTACTAACCGCCATTTTTATAAAATAGGAGTAATTTAGGATAAACTTTATTAGCATAACACATCGAGGTCCCAAAAACGTATGTCACATATAAGGGAGTTTTGGCTGAAATTCGATAAAATTGGATGAATGCTGAACGAGTTGAGGTTTTTACATTTTTATTTTTGAAAAGCGTTGAACATTTTCCGGTCTGTTTGAAAGCAACTCAATGATAACCATCTACTGAATCGCAAGCGATCAGTATATTTCGGGTCGCAGTATTTACATTGTTTTAATAATATATGTACACCGTTTACCTGAATAAAGCAACAGGTTGCAAAGCACACCAGCTTATTGATCCACTGTACTAATATATAAATGTATAATAAAAACCGCACACATTATAACCAAATAATTAGCATATCTTCATGTAATACTCGTATACAATTTTTTTGTGTTTAAGGTTTACGCCTTTAATGTAACGACGTCCATGATTTTCTTCTCTTCCAAAGATTAAAAACAACACACATACACACGGAGCCAAGGCAAAATATTGTGTATTAACTTTATACTTTACTTGTGTTCTTTTGCATTTTCTTCTTCATTTTGTGAATGAAATAAAAAAAAATGATTCATAAATAATTTACGTAAAATGTAAAAAAAAAAAAATATTTAACTTCATTGAATCGTAAAAAAAAGTTTCTTGTCACGTTGCTCGTCTAACGACAGCAACAAGTTATATGACGCTTTTATATTAAAGTGTACACATAGCTTAAGACCAATACTATCGCATTTTAATTAATCAATCAAAATGTAAAAAAAAAATAAAAATTATTTGGGCACGCATACCGATGAGAATCGAATCTCTCGTCGGTCGAAGTTTGAGGAGGAGAGTCGAATTGTGTGAGTTTAATGCGAGTTCAAGAAATAATATAAAAATGTCACTTCGTCATCGGCCTCTCCGATTTTATTTTTTTTTTTATTGTAAACAAAACGAAAATATACAATCAACGGGTTACTTAGTTACGTTTGTAGTGGTTTTTATTTACACATTTTTTGAATGGAATTGTGGTTCGGCATAATTGTATGTGTGCAGCTTATTTTGTATACCGATGCACGTACGATATTTTTCGATGTGTGTGATTTGTGTAAGGTAGAATTTTTTTGTTTTTGTTTAAAAAATAAATCAGTTTGTATTTAAACGTCATGGGATAAAGGTCACGTGCACAAATTTTTTTTTTGAATTAAATAATTTTTTTGTTGCTATATATTTTTATAAAGTTCATAAGGAGTCGTGCAAAACATAACATTTTGATTTATATATAAATTAAAAATTTGTGAATTATTTTTGTTAACGTTATTAAGAAAATTATTGTTTGATTTGTATTGTACTTAGCATGTACTTATAAAAAACGGAACCCTCTATAATACGATCATAATACAATATATTGATTGAACTCGCCAGTGTGTGCAAATAAAAAATAATAATTTTATGTTGCTTTATTAAATTTAGTGAATGACCTTTACAAGGATTAATTACAACACAGAGACTGAAAAATTAAAATAAAACGAAAACTTTAAAGTTTTTGAAAGTGTATAGTGCTAATTTCCGGTGTCTTATATAAAACAAAACAAGAAAAATTCGTCTGTGTCGGTGGTGGTTCCATGTGATTCACAACTATACGGAGTTGTTGTTGTTGTCCCAACACATTTTATAGGTTGGAATTTAATTAGATTTACTTATCGTAGTGTAAGTGGAAAGAACCGTGTGACTTGACAAATTGTACCTGCGCGCCACCTTATATATAATTCGACAGTTTTCTAAAACCTCGTCGGTGTACACGATAAACTATTAACATTGTGCGTTATCGTAAAATTTAATTTAACACAGCGTGAAAAGTGGAAATATTGTGCTGCGTGTGACCTCTCGCCTTAAACGATGACGTGACCCGTTAATGGTTCAGCAGTTCATGTGATTTTTTAGTGCAGTGTTTAGTAATCGTATATACCTAGTTTTAGGTGAAATATATAAATAAAATAGTTTTTATATTGTGTTGATAATGGATAAAAAAATTTTAGTTTTGTTTTTATAGTTTTTGATAAGAAGCAAAAAAAAATTATATTTTTCTATATATAAGTGCTAATTATACATATATGAAATATATAGTGTGTGCTTGATTGTGATAAAAAAAATAAATTATAGTTTTTTTTTTTTATTTACATATATATTTATATGTAAGTATATACCTACGAGATACCTAGGTACAGTGTTTTTATATAGTGTGAAAAATTATGAGGGAAATTGATACAGAAACGCCTGTTGTATGGCCAGCATGGTGTTATTCAGGTAATTTTTAATATAACTAAGTACGATTTAATAATTACATGTCATTTTAATGTTTTGTTCTAAACGAAAGTATTTATTATCAATGCCTGCGTTTTTACATATACCGGCTTTCCATTGCTTAATCAGTTCGACTTCGACAAATTGAGAATAGTGAAACTGATGGGTGGAAGTTGTTATACAACGTGATCATAAATTTTCAGTTTTGGATAAAAGGGTTATGCAGTTTTCGTGGAACCTACATACTTATTATAAATTTAATTTTATTTAAATTTATTTTATGGTATCTGAACGTGTTATTACGTTTTTGTAACAAAAGCCTAGGTAGTTAAAAGTTATTATTGTAGAACAAAATACGTAATACAAACAAAATATTTTTTATTTTCTTTCACAAAAAGCTCGTTGAATTAATACTTGTGCGTTGGATGTCGGTATACAATTTTATATAATATCCTTATTTTATAAATTTTCGTAATTCTGTTAGGGTTTCTCCCAAAAAGTAATTCGTGGAATTCACAACGAGGTAAAACTTAATTTATATTATTAGTTTGCTTCAAAAAGCTAACAAATTTACAATAAAACTCAACTGAAACAATTTGAATGCTTTTTTTTTATTATATTTGCAATCTTCTGTTCTGGGGCCGAGACTCTCCTAACTCTTTCGGATGGACGATCCAACAAATGTATTCTACGTGGTTGTCGACACGTAATTTATTACGTAGATTACATAGAGACTTTTTGGGCCCTTGGCGTCAATAATGTAGACAACGTCGGCAACCTACAAAATATATTAAAATCTCGAATTGCTCATAATTTTCTTTTTATATTGCGAGTTAAACAAGCATCATGAAACAGTAACTTTATGGCCGATAAAGTTACTGATAATAAATTATTCATCGGTGTATGAACCGACTCCTCACCGAAATACGTGTAGATCGCATTAATAATTTCTTCAAAACTAATTATAACTTTTACAAGAATTTTTTAAATTAGAAATGAATTTAAAATATCTAATTTACTGAAAACTTCTATCTAAAAATATCTAATTGCTCCTTATAGCAAAAATGCTTAAATAGATTATTTGCTTTGTGCGCCATCTCTTGCCAACTACATCACGTTTAATTAGCTTACCATTCTTTAAGAAGAAATAGATCAGGTACCATAGAAATACCAACGGACGGAGAACTAAATTGGTCACTGCAACCCACATTATTAGCTGCGAAAGGATTTTACGGATTGTTCCGTTCAACGATTGAATTGTTTGTACGTATACTTGATATGTTAGTTATTCTCGAATGTTGGCCTTCGGCTTTAAAAAAATATCGAGTAGCGGAGATCTCGACTAGGAACACACACACACACACGCTGTGCAAAAAATGTTTCGCGAGTAAAATTTTACCGAATCGTAATGTATTTACTGCTATACGTTGAAACAATTGTCCAGATTGGTTTCAAACTCTAGCACCATCTCCGCTAAATCGGCCATCCTCAATTTTTCTGCGCACCAAATTATATTTTTCTGTGAATGCTTTAATTTTTAACTACACTGTTAAATTACTTTAGGCATGAAAGGAATACTCCAATTTCATATTTTTCTTAGTTTGGTCAAATGTCAGTAGGTGCCATTTGCAGGCCACACACAGTTGCATATTTTGTCCAAGGAAATTTTAATTAGGGAAAAGTCATACCAAATACTCAATTCCCTTAGACGTATCACTTCATGCGACGTGACTATGGATCTTTCCTGGTTACTAGATTTTAAAATCAAAATTTACTAAATAATTTTGTGCAAAACTCTCAATGAAAATTTTTTAAATCTTAGTTGGTTGAATTAGTTTGATTTTTTGTTTTTTTATTTATTTGTCACGTCAAAATTTCAAGTGATAGAAATTGTCATTTGAAGTGATAGCAGTTGCAAGGAAATATTTATAAAGCAGCATACTAAGATTTAAAAAAACAGTCAGAACGACTTTATTGAACAATTATTTTGTAAGTTTCGATTTAATGATCTAGTAACCAGGAAGATGAGTAGTCACGTCACTTGAAGTGATGCGACTAGGGGAATAGGGGTGTGAACAATTATTTTAAAAGTTTTGATTTAATGATCTAGTAACCAAGAAGATGAGTAGTCGCATCACTTGAAGTTGCTATTTACAGGACAATCAAACTTTGAAATCATCAACTATAACATATAGCCACTTCGTCCTACTTAAATACGATTACTTTTGTGTCTACTTGTACCAGACAATTGTACTGTCGCGGCTGCGCTTTCTTTGTGAATATTGACCCCTAGACATGAAAACATATTCAAAATATTCGTATATACAGCAACATAACCTAACTAACTATTATCAAGTAATAATACGCCGGATTTGAAAATTGCTGTAGATTTTCTAAGTACCCTCCATGTGTTATATTTTGAACGTAGTCTTCAAACGCCTCATTACGAAAATCCCAAAAAAATAATGCCAGAATACGCTGAAACTTTTCTAGATAAAACTGAGCTATTTCTTCCCATTCGTTTTAATTGTGTTTTGTTTTGCTCAGTTCTAAAACCAACACTAGATTGCCAGAGGCGGAATGAGTCAATTTTCCTGCTACATAGAAAAATTTAAATAATTCCCTTTTTTAAACACATGTTTAAAGTAAACATTTCTCTCCATATACATATCACTGAGAAAAAAAAAACAGTAAAAATAAAAAAAATATACATATATTTTAAGGCAAAAAGTCTCGTTTTTAAAAACAAAAGAATAATCTTTTTAGTTTTAAAAATAAATTTTTTCGCCAAATTTGTTTATAAAAATAAAAAATTAAAAATTGTTTTTATTTACAAAAATACTTTCTTTACTTATGTCAAATAGTTTTTTTAAATTTTAAGAGATTGTTTTTTAAAAATAAAAAAACTATTGGCTAGTTTTAAAAGATTAATTTTAAAAACAATATAATGGGAACCTACTCAAGTTCTTTATTGGCAGTTTGGTTTCGTACTGATAAAAAGTTGGTCTACGTATCAGGTTGCAACGACCAAACTGCAAAAAATTCAAATCTTGCTTCATACCTTTAGTGTAACACAAGAACATATCGATTTAGCGAATTATATAACCAAATTAAAACTTCAGGAAAAGTGAATATCTTTGTATTTGTAAATCATATTTTGTCCGAAAAATCCGAAAAATCTTTAAAATAAAAAATAAATATCGACGAATTTCAAACTGTATTAAAATTAACTTCGGCGTACTATAACAAAAAAAATGAAACATCAAGTTGTCATTATTATCAAAAAAATTGTTTTAAAATAGCACTCTTCTTTTGAAATAACTATTCTGTTTAAATAAATAAGGTAAATGTACCATATTCCGGACTATTAAGGGTTTCGAAATTTTAAGTTTATTTGTTAGTTTGTGGAATTCAAAATATCCATGAGGTGAAAATGTTAATAAAAAATGTAAAGCGATAACTTTCTGATTATGATTTGTCTGTAATTCCGTGCTAAAATTTTGTCATTTCAACTAACTCCGTGCTAGTATGTACCTTATTCCGTGCGTTGTTTACAAAAACTAACTAAATACTATTCGTAAATGTTTCGGTACAAAAATTTGCCTCCAATGTAGATTACCAAAGTCGATTGATTTTGTTCTTATATTATCGGTATTATTATCCAAATCCGTTTTCACGCTTTTCCAGAAGTAATATAAATAGTAATATCTTTTAGATCCCCTACCCATTCCTACTCCCACTCTCCATCATCACAATTCAAAAATGTAATTTGACATTTCATAACCTTTCATCTAATAAGTTTGCAAATTACTATAAGTTCCCTTGGTTTAATGGTGGTCGCCCATATTTATCTGGATTAGTGGAGGTGTTAGCACCCGAACCTTCGTTTGCCGTAGCGTTGAACGGAAATAATTCACATGATTGAAATCCACTTTGAATTAAGTATTTCCGGTTTGAGTGTTAATTCAATACCACCTTCAAGTTGTGGCCTAGCTGCAATAGGTGGTATTGGTTTCTTGCTATTTTCTTTTATTAGGAATGGGTGAAAAACATTTCTGACATAAGCCGTATTTAGTTGAGAATTAAAATATTAGAGGTCAGGTTTCGAATTAGAGGTGTTTGTATCTGAATTTATCATAACAAAGGAAAAAATTTCATCATAGTTGGCTTACTTATAGTAGTAATTATGATTCCAATTCGAATTGTATAAACCTTCAATTTTTTGGGATTGATATGCAAGCGAACTCGCAATTTATTACTACTGATAAATACGCCAGCTATGATGAAAATTTTTTCTTTGTTATGATAAATTCAGATACAAACACCTCTAATTCGAAACCTGACCTCTAATATTTTAATTCTCAACAAAATACGGCTATATTCGTAAAACGTTTGACATATCATACATCCACTATCTGACCTACAGATTGAACAATTTTTTTTTTTTTTGATATTTTGCAAGATATTTCTTTTGGTATGCTTTTATACGGAAACCTCGTTAACACAGGGAAATAAATGAAATGCATTAAAAGAACGAGAACAAATCCTAATTTGTTTTGTGTGTTAGCGATCGATTTATATGGTAATATATGGAGATTCCCCGATTAACAAATAATTAAGTAATTCACCATAACGTCTAAATAATCCAAAATTATGCGTTAGCATACATGTATGTAATTATGTCAGGCCTACCTTTATAGTACCTTTATAGTATAAACATTATCTTAAAACCAACCAATCAAAAAATTCATCAACTTATTACGACAGTTACGCTACCAACTTTATAGGATATATTCTCTAATTACGTCGTAAGGATGGAATAGTATACATGACCGAAATATTGTGAATCATGTAAGAGACATGCATGCGAGACATTAAACCATGAACCGACGAGAAATTCTTTTTTTAATTTTACAAATCAAAATTTTTCTTAGTGTACCAACAAAATTGAAAATGAGGCAAATTGACTCGCTCCGTCAATCTAGTGCTAATATTTTAAGAATACTTTTAATAGTAAGCTATTTCGTATTCATCATTTAGTACAATTTTAGCTATAGTTGTACTCCATTAAAACAACGGGAAAGAAAGCCCCTAAATGCTAATCGGTGAGTTCTCGATGAATAGCAGAAATCTTCCAAACCTTTGATTTCGGTATTGGATTCCTTAGTCTCAAT
The DNA here is from genome assembly GCA_932526605.1 of Nephrotoma flavescens. Classification (NCBI taxonomy): domain Eukaryota; kingdom Metazoa; phylum Arthropoda; class Insecta; order Diptera; family Tipulidae; genus Nephrotoma; species Nephrotoma flavescens. The sequence continues at coordinate 253,389,451 of OW052220.1, forward strand.
TAATTTCAAATTAGTATTTCAATTAGCTTTGGTCGGTTGCCTGGCAGTTTTATGCCGTACCAATAATTTTGGCGTCATTTTTTTCACCGGGTTCGAATTCCGATAGGAGTAGGATGCAAAAGGGAAATTTTCATCAACAGATTACGATCTTTGATAAAAAGGAACACGACTATGACGCCATATCGGCATGCAAAGCTCATGGGCCGACCCATCTTCCATGTCCATAGTACCTATAGCTGGTACGGAGCTATGCAATGCGCAGATGCTAACGTAAATCGGATCTATAGACATACGTCTTCGATTTGGCATAACGGCGTAAGGTAGGACGGGAAAAACAAACCGCAGAAAAGTTGGGAGTGCTTCGGCTCCAGAATTTAAAAAAAAAAAAAAAAAAGACACTTTTTCCTAACGAGAGTACATGCCACTCAAGTCTTCACTAGAAATTTATGAGTAATGCTATACCCTATCGATGTAAACCTAAACAGTTTCAAAAATTTTCTTTTTAACCCGTCTCTCCGCATTTATTTAAATTCCTTACTGAAGAAAATGAATTTCAATATGCTTGAGTTTAGAACATCCTTGAAATATCTATCTTTTCAGCCAATTTATTCAGAGTTCGAGGGGCAAGCGCAGGAAATTATTTTATCCTGATACGTCGTTTTAAACCTACATACTTCTAGTTTTTTCTCTTCGTGGAATATATATATAGTGTTTCGACTGTTGCCGGCTCTATTTTTTGAAACATTTTTATTTTATTTATTGTTGCAACTTTCTCTCTCTCTCTTCTAATGTTTCAAAAATTTCCTACGACATAGGCATATAACTACATAAAATTAAATCTGTTGGTTATCTCCACTTAAATCAACAAATTCATTGTCACAATTGTTAGTGATTTCGACTTCTATGAATTGTCTAAGTCCAATTTGAATTTTATCTGTTTTTTTTAACTATTTACAGACATTTTAGACTAATGGGACTTTGTTGAATGCTCGAACGCTATCGTCTTTGTCGCCTAATTCGATGAAACATGTATATCGATTTTGTCTCGTGAGTTACTCATTTAAAATGAGTGAAGCAAAAAAAAATCGAATACGTACACAGTGTATAATACACAATTATGTCTTCGTATTTGTATTTTTCTTTTGTTTGGATTTGTGTCATTTGTATGATGAACAGTATGAAAAAAACGCGATCCGGGCGAATCGCTTTATTTTTTATGGTGCTTATTTCCTTCTCTCAGCACATTACGTCTGCTCTCGAGCTGTGGAGTGTGATTATTTAACATGCTTATATATTTTATATTTAAGCTTTTTTTGACATAAACTAATTTTATATGTTTTAATAAATAAATAAATTTATTTTAAATTTCATAAATTTTAAAAATAAAATGTTAATTATAAAAAAAATTGAAAATACACAAACAACACAAAAATATGGCGTTTACAATGGTTAACCCTTTGAGTGCCAAAAAACGCGATCGTGCTCCTCAATACACTAGCCGAAATTACGTTGGCACTCAAAGGGTTAAAATGAATAAACAATAAAAGAATGGCACGTGGCTTGCATATGCAGTAAAACAATCATACGCATGAAACTAACCCAAACACAAATGCTACTACTATATCTTTCCGGTTACACTCATTTCATTTCACACATTTGAGACAAAATCCGTGTAATGGTTTTAATCGATTTATATTGAATTTTGATTCGATGATGCCTTTTACAAATATTTGATCTACTTTTTATTTTGTCGCACTAGTCTATAGGAATCCTCATAACCAGCTTAGGGCCAGCTTTAAATAATTTTGAATTTGTGAGACAATCTGTTTGTGGGTCCAAATTGATGACAATTAAATCATATCTTCTGGGAGGCGAAACTTTCCTCCGTGCACGGTTTCGGCTAAGGAAGCATCGAAATCGTCTCGGAATGTGGCTCTTAAGCCTAATAGAACGAGTATAGTGATAAAGATTTAGTCAACTGCTTGCTAGGATGCTTGTTGCTGTGGATTTTCTTTTGCTGTGGACGGTTCTAAAAAGCCGAGTATATCGACAGATATTTCAGAAAATCGATGGCTGACAACAGAGTATCAGTACCGCAGAAGCGTTTGGCGTGCTTCATGATTTTGCGCTATTCAGGTTTACACAATTTTTTGTTCACCGGCGGACATCTTTGTTGAGTGCCGACAACACAAAATTATTTCGGATTAGACTGAATTTTGTATTGCTGGATGTAAGAATATGTTGCTCAATATTATTGAGTCGTTGAAGTTTTTTAAAAACGTATGGTCTTGGTGTACCGGAGGAAACGTCACAACATAAAAATTTGTATATTCCGAAAACTGAAAGTTTTGGCGAACTTTAAACTATTGTTGATCTCGATAAAGGATTTGAGTTCGTTATCATCGGATTGCTCATCCGTCAAAATACTACCCTTGCCGGAACTGTGTTCTATCTTCTCAGTATATTGAGCTATCAGATCCCAATACCGTCGCTGGCGGAGCGATGCTTTCTCAAGGTTTTGATGTAACGCATTCGTAAGGGGTTTATTCCCTATTGTACGTGCTGTATCTCTGTTCCGCGTCTGCCATTTTTCGTGGTAAGAAACTTAGTGGGTGGCAAGTTTATGTTTTGTGCCAGTAGCATGGTTGCCAGTTTATAGGTAAGTGACGAGTGAGCTAACTAAGTAACTTGAGCTAAGCACTTCTTACAGGGCTCGAATGCTTAATTTGCCTGAACGCATCCGCAGAAACTCATATAATTTGGCTTAACACGATGAGTAAGATTATGCGATAATAATTTAACCTTGAAAGGAATCGTTGAAAAACCTTTAGTGGTGGTTGGACGCACCAAATTTGAAATTGCTTCAATTCGAGCTTCGGTTAGGAAACTATTTTTTTATCCCAAAATACTCATTTATACGAATTGACCACCACACCGGCGTCTTGTAAGCGCTGTAATACTATTTTCAGGTGTTCCATGTGCTGGTCCTTGGGCGAGGTGACTAAAATGTTTCGTTATACAGGAACCTGAATATAGTATCTCAAAAAAATGCGTGGAAGAGCCGCTATGGCATGTCTGAGCCTCATTCTGCAATCCAAACATCTATGGGGGAATCTGATTTAAAAATCGGTATCCGATGACACACCTGTGGTGTTGGGGTTAAGACAGAAAGTTCGGCTCCGGTGTCTGTAAGAATTTATTTTGTTGTTGTCTCGTGCCTGACTAGGTGGCAGTTTGTATACGGCTACTATCACTTGCGAGGAGTTCTGACGGGGGGGCAGGCATATGATTTGAGTGTTTCTAAATTTATTATTGGCCGATGTCGGCCTGCCGGAAGAGACAGCTTCCATCAGCGTTTTTCGGGTTTAAATTCAGCCGCTATACATTCCAAACGATTGACTGCTCGGAATGTGACCATATTTAAGCATTTTCCTTAATTTTGCAGATCCTAGTGGTATTTGGTCAAAACCGGACCACCTTCGGAGCTTTTAGTAGAAGCTTTTTTGGTTTTTTGTAAATATTTTTAAAAGTACCTTAATTATGGGAAATTTGACTAATGACTAAAAGATTCTAAATTAAATTTGCAACAATACCGGTTCTTATAAATTTTACAGATCAGACGGATTAATTGATCGAGGTGAAACTTAATACAGAATGTTCTAAAATTTTATTTCACCGTAATTCGGCATCTCTGTAGTCCAGGCGGATTGGCTATTAGAAAACAAATTTCTTACTTAATGCCCTGCGAAATTTGGTGAAAATTTGTGTACCGGAAGTGGACGCTTTTTCAATTTTTGAAATGATGTTGAAACGTTTAGCATTTACAGGAAATGACGAAGAATTAAAAGACTCAAATAGATTTATAGATTAAATTTTGAATCCAAGTTGACCTTGTTGGTTTTCTAAAAAATATAGCAGGAATAATGATTTTTGATCTTTGTATGTATTCGTCATAGTAAAGAAAGTCGGATGTTGGCCACAACATATTCACAAATGTCATTCGTCAAACTGATGATAACCATAACTTTTTCTAGGTTTTCCTTCACCGGGGCTACATATGTTTTAAAATCATCTTTTTTTCAATATCGAAATTAGAAAAAAACCTTTTGGCTCTATTTTAACTTTTTTCCCAATGAAATGACACCTAACATTTTGACATGGTATGCTAAAAGACGCTTTAAACAAAAAATATATGAAAATTCTCCATTCGCTATCCCTTGGAGGTAAGATAATTTAAAATTAGTCCTTTGGTGATAGCCATTTAATTAAAAGAAAAGTGTTGAGGGATCTTTTCATTTAAAAAGTTTTTAATCTTAAATGGTTTGGATCGGTTTAATAAAATTGATCGTTTAAAATCCGGTCGTTGCCGGATCAGGAGGTACCGGATTTGAATATTGATAAGCAGGATGTAAATGGTTTTCATCATCTGATTACGACCGGTGATGAACTCTTAGTCGGATTTGGCTACTGCATAACGTGGGATATGAAAAGCGAACCGTGAAAGAGTTGGTAGTGTTTCGACTTCAGAACATATTGTAAAGGTTAATAGGAAATAAACAAAATCCAAAAGCTCAATCCGATGTTATTAGGTAAAATTATCTAATAACATCGGATTTTCCATTTTCCAATTATCGTATAAAATTTTTGGAGAAGTCAACGAAAAGTTCTTAAGAAGTTTTCGTTTAATTAATAGTTTTTGCGATAATACACAAAAGGATTTGGTAATATGTAAAATAATTTTGAAAAAATGCAGCCGATGGAAATCATATTCGAATTGATTACCAGTTAAAACTTATTTTTTACTTTAATGATCAATTTAATTTCTTTTACGTATACGATGGAACTAATTCTTAGATTGAGCTTTCTAAAAAAACTGTTAATTGAAAAATATATTTTAACAGCACAGAGTTCAAACACTGTAAATTTTAATCAAAGAATTTTTATTATAAAAGCTTTGACACCGCACCTATATAGCCACAAATCTAAATGGTGTTCCAATTTGGGGTTAATTTATAAATTTTTAATTTTTAATAAAACACGTAAACGAAAAATAATGTCTTGTAAAAGAACGCGCTGCTGTACAGCAAGCTACCATTATTTTTCCAAAATGTGGCATATTTTTTGAATATAACTAACAATATTCTCATCGTGTTATTAAATTGCAAGATCTAAGAGGCCAATTAATGCCCCCTTTTCGAGAACTTAACCAAAGCGTTCGGTGGTGGAATGTGTAAATGCTCCGAACGATGGCGAATTGATGTTTTTGGAATCTCAAGCAAAACTTTCTTCTGAACGACCACTAAGGTGTGTAACGAAATCCAGGTTTTCAAAATCCTGGTTTTCAAAATCCAGGTTTCTAGAATCCTGTTTTTGAAAGTCCCGGTTTTCCAAATCCCGTTTTTGTATAAAAAATCCGGATTTTTAGGAAATCCTGGTTTGAATTTTTAATATTTGACATATGGGAAAATGGGACTCTTAATTTCTAGGAAATGGCTAATAGGGATGAAATTTGGCCATTTCTTAACAGTACTTGTTGAAATTCGATACGTTTCAGGCATATATTTCAGAACTTTATCAAAAATTCATCTTAGAAATACATTTCCATTGTACGTGTAGAATTTCAACAAAATCGGTTTAGAAATGGCCTAGTTCCATCACTATTGTCCACTTTATTGAAATATCATTTTAGAATCCCATTTAGACCTTACTTGTAGAGTTAATCAGTTAAGAAATGGTCAAGTTTTATCCTTATCGACCGTATTCTAGAACTGTATCAAAAAATCGGTTTTGAATTCGAATTATCCACTCAGAATACGACTAGTAAAACTAATCTTTCATTCCCGACATGTTTTTGAACCCCGCTTTCCTGGAATTTTTTTCTAAAGGCCCTCGGGTTCTAAACGGAGGGGAGGAGCAATGGATGTCGAAAGGCCGAATGTCTCGAAAGACCGCATGTGTGTAAGGGAAAATGTGTCAAATGGGTTACTTTACGTGTTTGGAAATATAATTTTATTAATTTGTTTTAAAGAATATTTTGTAATTTTTTTTTATCAAATATTAATGAATTTGCTTGATAAAATTGTCTTCCACCAAAATGTATCACTGACTAGATACGTGGAATTTGGACATTCGGCTTCCGGCCGGCCTTATAATCAATTATATTCGAAAACAAACAAATTTTTCTAGTAAATTTTTGGGCAAGATATCTTATTTTTATGTTAAGATATTATTAGTCCGGCCGTCCCAAATCAATAAAAAATATTTTTTTTGCAAAATCAAGACTTTAGAACTAGAAGAAAATTAAACCGGGATTTTGAAAACCAGGATTTCGTAGTACACCCCGACCGTAAATGGTATAATTTGCTTCTTCATCCTTAACCGAATCAGTTACTACAAATTTTGCTACAGTTTTTCGAATGGCCACAATTGATGAACCATTTCATCTTACATAATCTGTATACGATATTTCTTAACAGTTTTTTATAACCTTCAGCAAATTTAAAATAATTTTTAACATTTATTTTTCACATTGTTCAATCAGATATCGGATTTTTTTTACTTGTTATCTACATTATCTACATATCACGCTAGTGCAAAAAAATATAAAAGGCAAGAAATTTACAAATTAACCTCCAATTGGACCACCCTATATAAAGGTTACTTACTCTTAAGTAGTTTTTAAATATAGCAGGAACGGCACCAACATCAAAATAGTTTTAATTGATTTTGTGGACTATTTGCCCATATTCGAACTTTATGACTTCTAACTTTGCTCTGGGCTACATATAGATTGAGCGCTAAAGTGCCGCAATACCTACTCGAGTTGATATGAACCTTTCTGTTCATAACATTCAAAAATATGAAAATGCGCACCTTAAGGGAGGAAAAGATATTGATTTAAGTGCATAGATGCGATAGACGATGATATTCTCCGATACTGTAGACACACAAAATAATCAAAATACCTAACATCTCTCTAAAACAAGTACATGAATTACAAAATAATAGAAAAGCATCCATCGGTCTATTGTAAATAAAATTAAATTATATTTTGATATTTTATAGGTAAGACAAATGGGGTAACGATATCAAAAATCAAATGAGTATTGTTATCATTAAACCTTAATCACCTTTATAAAAATTTTAGACCGTTAAAGATTTTTACAAGAATTCTTAATAACTACTAGTGATTTGTAATGCCCCCTTAAACCGTATAATAAAGCAATCAGTTTGAACCGTTACGACTATAAAGTAAGTAAACTTTAAATAAAATAAAAAAACACAAATTTATAGGCTGTCGTAATGGCAAGTCTCTAAATTTCCTAACGCAACATTGGTCCAGTTTAATATAATTTGATGCAATAATTATCGTTAATCTAATTTAGCAAATAATCGGAAAAGTTTCGCAAATTGAATTTTAATAAGAAAGTCTGTTTTGGATTTTTATTTTCGTCGTTTACGCTTTCGACACTCTAAACAATTAAATATTGAAAATGTTTCACAATTGAAGTTGGAAATTATTTTATTGAACTTTATTTAGTTTTAAAATCATTTCCGTGCAAATCTAAAGTTATATGAACATCTGAGTTATCCGCTTTTCGAGTAGATTATAAGCTCTCTGTTGCGTTTTCATGTATATTTCCCGTCGGTAAATCGATTGCGATTTTATTTTAGTATAAATAAAGCAATGGTACCTAGTTATTATATACTAAACTTTTAATGCCAAAAATGTAATGGTATCGTGTTTTCTACTGAAACTTAATGAATCGGTGATAATTTTCCCAGATTTTTATATTAAAAAGACGCCGAAAGCTTATTAGTATTGGATCTCCAAACCATCACTGTTGATTCTTAGAAATTTTTGTGTAAAAATCTTATGAAAAATTCCTTAATGGCCGAATAGTTTTTCCCTATCAAATTAAGTTCTCACCAAAAGCTTTCATCATTAGAAACAGTTTCATTTTTTTGATCATGCAATGGAAAGAATAACTAAACAAAAAAACAAATACCGTTCCAAGTGCATCGACTCTAGAATTGAAGGAGTGTTTGAAAATTGAAGGTTCAGGATGGACTGGCCGAAAAAAGTTAAGATCAATGTGATTAAAACATTTCATTGCAAAAACACGACCTATGATCTCAAAAAAAACATCAGGGCAAGAGGATGAAATTTGCAAAAAAATATTTAAATATGCCTCAATCATGTTGGGATGGGATAATTTGGTCGGATGAGTCAAAATTTGAATTGAAAAATTCAAAAGAAACCCCAAAAGGGTTTGGCCACCAATCAGATCGTCTGAAGCCGAACTTTATTAAGCCTACTGAAAATATGGTGAGGGAACCGTCATGATTTACGCTTTCTTCTCCTCCTCTGGTGTTGGAAACTTATTGATAGTCGATGGAAGGATGACGAGGCAATCATATTGCTCATTTGCTGCAGCAGTGACACTGACTCAATATAAAACCAAGAAAATCTGAAAAATATTAAAGAATCATAAAAATTAGGATACGATTGAGGATGAAAGAAGAAAAAAAAATATTTTATCAGAATGTATTTTTATTTACTTTTGAAAAACGCCGTTTTTACAAACAATTTTGAGTTATATTTTCAAATCGTTTTTCTGAAAAATTAAAATTTTTGGATTGTGTCGCTCTTGCAGTAAATGAGCGATATGTCAATTTGTTAAACACAAATTTGGATGAATCTGCTCACGAGTTTGGGGTCATTTATCTTCCAATAGGATAACGATCCCAAACATACCTCAAAAGTTGCAACCAAATTCTTCAATGATAATTCTATTGAAAAATTGAAATGACCGCCCCAATCGCCAGATTTAAATTCAATAGAATATCTCTGGTCGATTTTGGTTTCAAAAGTTGAAATGAAGAAAAGTACTAACGTGACAGTTTTTTGGGAAGAACTCCAAAGATAATGGAACAACAGATCCATAGATATACCAAAAAACCTCACCTATAGCATGAAACGGAGACTGGAGGCAGTAATAGCTAATAAAGGAGGGAATACTTACTAATTACTAGTAATTGATTTTTAACGAATAAAATTTATTATTATTTCAAAATATTATAAATCAAATAAATTACTTATACAAATTAATAAAACTTGTATTTTAATTTTCAATTGCTCCCTTGCATGTGCAACCTAGTCGATGCTCAGTTTTAAATGAATTTTTTCTTGAACTATTTGTTCCTTATTCTAAAACAAGAAAAAGAAATACAGGGTACGCCGTGTTTTATGTCGGTATGTAAACATTGAATAACTTTAACTATTCGTTATTTAATGTCGAATTTTGTGGAGCACAGGACAGTGAGAGATCGTAAACATGCCGTTCAGCAACAATCAAGACATTCCAATGAACTGGTTGAAGCGGTCAGAGAAAGCGTTGCCCAGAACCCAAAAGTGTCGTATCGTCGCCGCGCTCAGCATTTTGTTGATGATTTGCATTTGTTTCAGTATAAAGTGCAATTATTACAAATAATATTGCTGACAGATATCCGCACGTCGCTTGGAATACGGCCAAACAGTCGCACGAATAGTTGACACTGAACCTGATTTTTGGGAGCAAATGTTGATGACCGACGAGGCCCATTTCACACTCTCTGGCGGCTTGAATAAGCAAAAGTCACACGAGATCCATGAAACGCCATTGCATGGCCAAAAAGTGACTGTTTGGGCGTGCGTTTGCGCCAAAACCATCATTGGGCTATATTTTTTCAGAGAAAACGAAACGGTCAATAGAAATCGATATCGGTAGATGTTGGCTCATGAGCCCGTAAATGCTTGAAAAAGATCTTGACAGATACTGGTTTCAACAAGACGGTGCGAGATGCCACACTGATAATCAAACAATTCAGTTTCTGCAACGAAAATTCCCTGGACCTCTGATGTCAAAAAGAGGCTACGTTGACTGGCCACTCATCTCTAGATTTTACCTCTCAGGACTTCTTTTTGTATGGTTATTTGAAAAGCAAAGTATACGCCAGCAAGCCTCAGACCATTGACGAGCTCAAGGCAAACATTCATGTCGAAATCATTGCTATGCCGCCCAAAATGATCAAAAAGGTAATGGAAAACGCTGTAAAACCGGCACAATTTGCTTTGGCCAATAAAGGCGGACACTTAATTGATGTTCTATTCAAAAACTAGTACAAATAAATTGCAAATAATTGAATAAAAATACCTCATATTTAGAAATTGGTTGTTTTTCAAAGTTATTCAATATTTACATACCGTACCGACATAAAAGATGGCGCACCCGTTAGTAAAATGGAAAAATATGGTAAGTACTCAAGAAAATAATGAATGCGCTTATAAATTTTAAATTTCAATTGCTCCCTATGTCCAGAAATATCTTATCAAATGGAAACTTTTACGTCGAAATTATTTTGATTGGACATTACCTATTCGCTTATTTGTTTTTTTTTCTCTTAGTTGACATTTTGAATTGAAAATCACTATATATATCACTAATCACTGCCATTTCACTCCTATATCCCCATCATACCCACCCCAAACCTATATTTTAAATCTACCTACGGTCATGTGCCATCGAATTGAAATGGTCAGAATGGTGTCTATATCTGGCAAAATTTCAAATGAAGAACGATTTTATCAACAAAACTTGGTAAAAATCATAATTTCACCCCTATAACTAGTACCAGACCCACCCAAAACCTAGAATCATGGGTCCTTGAATTGGCTGTCAGATTGGTGCTTGTCTGGCAAAATTTCGAATGACGAACGATTTTATCGACGAAACAAGTTGAAAATCCAAATTTCACCCACATATCCCCTAATAGTTAGACCCACCTCAAACTTATAATCAAATCTGTTCATGGGCCATCAAATTGGCAAAGTGAGATTTATGTTTATCTGGCAAAATTGTGAATGACACACGTTTTATTTTTGGTTATTACCCAAAATGTTATTCCGAATTCAGCCCATAATCGCCTTTCAATATCTGATTAGTAAAATTTTACATTTTTTAAAATTTTTGTAATGGTCGAAAAAATCTTAAATTGTTACAGAAACGTTTTATTGATTAAATATCAGTATATGCAGAAATATATTCCGTAACTATTTCAAATTCACACAGAGCTTATTTCCTGTAACCAAAACCTACCTACAGTCATAGGTCATGGAATTGACATAGTCAGTTTGGTAACTATCTGGCAAAATCACGAATGACGAAAGATTTCATGAACAAAACGGGAAATATCAAAATTTCACTCCTATATCCTATATCACTTCCACTCCAAACCCATAGTCAAAAGCTACCTAGGGTCATGAGCCATCAATTTGACACAACCAGATGAATGCACCTAGCCCCAACCAGATCTAGCAAAACCTCTAATAGCGAGCGAATATATCAAAAACTCATGGGGAAAATAAAAATTTCACCACTATAACCTCCCCAGCTCAAACCCATGACCAAATTCCTATGGCCATATTTGGGCCATCCAACTAATATTATCAGATTTGTGTCTATCTGGCAAAATTAGGAATTCCGAACTATTTTATCGACAAAACATGGGGAAACAAAATTTCAACCCTACATTCTCACCCTATATTGTCACAGTACAAACAAAACACGGTGAAAATAAAAATTTCACCTTTATAACCTCATCAGGCCTACACAGAACCTATAATTAAAATACACCAATAGGGCCATGGGTCTTCGATTTGGCCAAGTCAGATTGGTGTATATCTATTAACATTTCGAATGACGAACGATTTTATTAATAAAACATGGGCAAAGTCTCTCTTCAGAATCTCTCTTAAATTTCTTTGAATTATCGACGTTTTATGTTGGTGTTGCAACCAAATCTGCATTACTGACATTTTTCAACTAACTTTAATAGTATCAAAATAATTCTATTCTATTAGGTCAATTAGGTCGATTCTGTTAGGTAACTGTTTTAACTCACTTTCTCTCTCTCTGGCACTATATCCCATCAAAGGATTTGGCCGCCTCAAATGAGGTTTCATAATCATATTTTCATTTCGGATAATGATGTGATTAATTCATTGATCCTAAACCAGCCGTGAAATTTTTTCGTTGTCACCACCGTGAATCGAAAGTGGGACCTCTCGTCGCTGGAGTAAGCATGCTGATCACTTGCCATCGGGGTGGCAACTATTTTAACTGTTATTTAACACTATTAGACGACATATGTTTACACTTGGTAACATCTCTGAGATTTCTAAAATCGGCCATAGTGTAGCAAGTATTTTGACGAATATTTGAATTTTGCAAAAATTTCACGCGTTAAAATTTGTGTAGAACCACCTCAAATCTTTTGATTTTAATTTAGTTAATTGTTTTGAAAAACTTAATTTGTTCAATATTAGACTACATATGCCTACACTTGGTAAAGTGTCTGAGATATGTCGATACTCTGATAATCTGATTTGATGATATTTTATGCAAAAATTTGCAATCTACACTTTCTCATTGTTACACTTTTTAAAAGGTACATTTTTCGTTTATTTGTGTAGCTACACTTTTTGTTAATTAGTGTAGCTACATTTTTTATTAAATTTTCACCTCGGGACAGATGAATTGTTGATTGTTTTAAACAAGTCACTTCGTCGACGTCATATGCCCGCACTTGGTAACATCAATGAAATTTCTAAAATTGGCCATAGTGTAGTTTATGTCGAAAAAACTATGTTGAGAAACCTAATATATGCACCTAGTATACATTTTTATGATATTTTCTGCAAATATTTGCAATTTACACTTTCTCATTGTTACACTTTTCGATAATTTGTGTAGCTACACTTTTCGTGAATTAGTGTAGCTACATTTTTTATTAAAAATTTCACTTCGGTACATATGAATTGCTGATTGTTTTAAACAGCTCACTTCCTCGACAACGACATAATATGCTCGCACTGGTAACGTGTCTGAAATTTCTGGAATCGGTCATAGTGTAGCTCATGCGAAAGAATTATGTTGATTATTTGATAATCTGATTGAATGACCTTTTAAGCAAATATTTGCAATCTACACTTTCTCATTGTTACACTTTTAAAAAGTTACACTTTTCGATAATTTGTGTAACTACACTTTTTGTTAATTTGTGTAGCTACACTTTTTATTAAAAATTTCACTTCAGTACAGATGAATTGTTGATTGTACTCACTTCGTTGAGCACTCACCGAGTTTTCTAAATTTGGCCATAGTGTATCTTATGTCAAAATAACTATGTTGAGAAACCCAATATCTGTATCTAGTATACACTTTTGATGATATTTTCAGCAAATATTTGCAATTTACACTTTCTTATTGTAACACTTTTCGATCATTTGTGTAGCTACACTTTTCGTTAAATAGTGTAGCTACATTTTTTATTAAGAATTTCACTTTGGCGCAGATGAATTGCTGATTGTTTTAAACAGCTCACTTCATCGGTGGCATATGCCAGCATTGTGATAGTGTAGCTCATGTCGAAAGAATTATGTTGATACTCTGATAAGCTGATTTGATGATCTTTTCAGCAAAAATCTGCAATCTACACTTTCTCATTGTTACACTTTTTAAAAGGTACACTTTTCGATAATTTGTGTAGCTACACTTTTTGTTAATTAGTGTAGCTAAATTTTTTATTGAAAATTTCACTTCGGTACAGATGAATTGCTGGTTGTACTCACTTCATCGAAGCACTCACCGAGATTTCTAAATTTGGCCATAGTGTATCTTATGTCAAAATAACTATGTTGAGAAACCCAATATCTGTATTTATTATACACTTTTGATTATCTTTATAGCAAATATTTGCAATTTATACTTTCTTATTGTTACACTTTTCGATAATTTGTGTAGCTACACTTTTTGTTAAATAGTGTAGCTACACTTTTTATTAAAAATTTCACCTAGGTACAGATGAATCAGTCTCAATGTGAATAACACGATCCTATAAAATTATGCTGCATCATGAGGTACGTTTTTCATAAAGGAACCTTCATTCATTTTAATCATATAGATAAAGTATCGAGGACAGGATGAGAAGTATGCTAAAACATATTAAATGCTCATATTGTTTCCATTCTAATGTTTAGAAGTTTTTTTTTATCTAAATATTCAAGGTTACTCCATATCGCTTACACACTCTTGTATAATATTTCTTCTACAGAGTCATTGGAAATATCATGACCTTATGCATCGATTACTACAGCGCACATTCCAACCTAATAAAGAATACACAAATCGCAAAAATATATAAAAAAATAATTTGCTATCGATTATTGTGGTGCGACTTAATTATTAATTAATGCAAAATTATTTTAATGCCACTTGCTTGCCCCACTGTAATTTTTTAAACCATTATCGATTAATCCGAGATGTAGATGTATTTGTGTATACATATATACATTTGATTTGACTTAAACATTTAGAGCATCATGCGTAGTTACGAAACCGTAAAACTATATTACTTTGACACTTTACGAACGTACGTCTTTACAGGGTGGCTGAAAAAAATCAATTAAAATTAGAGAAAAATAATTTTTGTTGTAAGTTATTTCTTTCGCACGATACACATATAATTAAAACCTTTCCGGACACCCTGTATGCACATATACTGATACACTAAAGATTAACGTCGAGTTTTAAAAGTAGTTTAATACCGTATATTCGAAATTTATAAAAATAACCTTTTTGATATTCAGACAACAACAAAAAAAATATTTTTTTTTTGTATTCTTATAATATTTAGTATTTTCTTGGCATTTTGACCTCGTAGGTTATGAGATCTGTTTATAATTTTTTTAACAGAAAAAAAAATATTACGTTGGATCTGAGATTATTTAGAAATTTGTATTATGTTTCGACTTCTCGAGTGTGCGTATATGCGAGCGATGAAGAATCGGATGCAATAATATGATTCACTATGACAAGCAAAATACTTTGACCTCTTTTCGTTTTTCTTATTTATATAATAAGAAACGCACACACACATCTACATAATATATTCAAAATTTAAATATTTACTTTATTTCCT
The DNA here is from genome assembly GCA_932526605.1 of Nephrotoma flavescens. Lineage (NCBI taxonomy): Eukaryota > Metazoa > Arthropoda > Insecta > Diptera > Tipulidae > Nephrotoma > Nephrotoma flavescens. The sequence continues at coordinate 253,404,472 of OW052220.1, forward strand.
CATCATCATTTTGATTTGATGTGATGACGATGATGATCATCTCCCACAAGTCAAAGAATTCATTTCCTAAAAATAAAATTTTTGTTTATGTATGTATATCAATTGCTGTATATATACACACACTCAAACATGTACATATAAACCGCGAATTAAAAATTCTAAAAATATTTGAAATTTAACATTTGGAATTTTAACTTTTAACCCGTCGCACATAAAGCAATGAACACAACAACAACAACAACGTAAGATTTATAATATATGCGCACAGATATAGTGCACGACCGAGTATTGAAGCATCATTTGCGCTTTTTTTTGTGTAAATTTTGACTTTTTGAGTTCACCTTATAACCGATTAATATTGTATAGGGTTATACGATTTTTGGTTGGATTAGATTCTTGATGATCTTTTGTGTAAATCTGTGTGTATCTTTTGTAATCCAAATAATGTTCTAAAAATACATCAAATCTTCTTGGTAGGAATAGATTTTTTTTGTCGGTTGTTTTGTTTCACTTTGTTCAAAAAAGTATTTTCGAAAGGTTAAGTCATAATTATTTGGGATTTTCATTATGTGTGTGACATTTGATAGTTCAGATCAGGGATTCTCAATATACCTTTCGCGGAACGGTAATTATTATTATTATTTTTTTTTTTGAAATATCATCTTGTTAGCAGGCTATTTACTTATATACTTAGATTATCTCTCAATTACATAATTTAATCTTTTAAATGTGTAAAAGTTCAGACAAATCACGACAAATAATCCTAGGGTCGAAGCCCATTACATAGTTGCTGCTTTAATATTTTAAAGATACTGTAAAAGTTGGCAGAAATTATCCATCCTGAAAATGACGGTAATGCAGATAATGCAGATTCAAAGTATCATTATTTAAATCAGCTGCAAAATGTCATTGATGGAGATCCATTTTAACATCCAGCAGAACAATTTCGGAAATAAAATTTTGGTCGTCAACTGACAGTAGTCAATCAAAAAATGTCGTTTCAGGCTGAAAATCAAAAATCAGTCGAAATAAAGTCATAATGATGCAAAATTTGCATTAATATTTTCCCAGTTGTACACAAAATTTTGTACTATGTAGGAAGAAGTTCTCGAAGTTTGAGGGGGATAACAATTTAATTTTGTGATTTAAATCAAAAATTTATATTCCCTTCTACAGGTCAAATTACTTTGAACGGCGACAATCTTCGGCGATGTCCTTATTTTTGTAAAGGAGGTGGAACAGGCTACAAAGAAACCTTAAACTTTGTATTAGAAATGAGAGCCAAAGCACGAAGAGCATTTTTTAAGCATGCAATACGGGATCGCTAATGATATTAAATTTTATTCTTCATGAGGAATATGACACTTAAACAAATAATTTACATTACAAAATTATTTTAACGAAATTCTAACACAGTCATCTAATTTTACATTATTTTTGACAAAATTTGAGAACATGTATAATTAAGTTCTCGTTAGAGTGATCCTCATAGCATCGATTTATTGTGCCAATTCACGTTTTGTTTGGTGAATATTGAACGACCAATGACAGGCTATCGTAAAGATGATTAATAAAGGGGGGCAGAAAATGAAGGTCGTCATGACCAAATGTTGTTATACTCGGATGGGATGATATTTTAAATATTTTATATTATACATTTATTCCACATGAAGTGCTGCTCCAAACTCAGACGCCAACTTAGTATTCTGTTCTCGAGCTTCTAAGCAACGAATCCAATTTTCCTCGGCTCTAAATATTTTCCGTTTTGTCGCTACTGAACTCACCTTTAATTTTCATGCTAATTTCAAAATTGTAAAAAGTTACCATAAACAAAAATCTCCGTTGGATAAAAACGGATTGTAGTATTGTGTAATTTTCTCTTACACGGTCAATAATATTGCACAACACAGATCACTGCAAACATTGTATTATTAAAATGGATCCTGTTGGCACACAACTTCTAATTATAATTAATAATTAATTATATGATTACTTACCTACATAACTTTAAAATTTTTTAAAAAAATTCCTCAAAAATTTTTTTTTGTATATCATACTTACGCATCCAAAGTATGATATACAAATTTAGAAACTCGCAACAAATTATCAGGTTATTTCACGAAAAAATTATCATGAACAGACACTTACAACAAACACTTACAGTGTTTAGACGTCGATTTTCTCTTGATTTTAAAATAAAAATTAATAACTAAAATTTTAAAAACCTTAATTATATTTTTAATTAAATCCACAGTATCTTTGCGGGGTGTGTAACGAAATCCCGGGCTTCAAAATTCCGGTTTTGTATAAAAAAAAATCCCGATTTTGTTAAAATTCCGGTTTGAATTTTTAAAATTTGACAAAATGAGTTTGCGATAACGTTCTACAAAATGGCTAATATGGATGGAAGTTGGCAATTTCTTAACAGTTTTTATTGAAATTTGATACGTGCGATGCAAATGGCATTCTAAAATGATTTTTTGTTTTAGCGGTCAATAGAGAAGGAACTAGGCCATTTCTAAACCGATTTTGTTGAAATTCAACACGTGAGATGGTAATTGGGTTCTTAAATGATTTTTTGATAATGCTCTGCGTATCTGGACAAAAAACGCGATATATAGTCAAAACAATGACTAGAATCCTGTTTAGACCATACTTGTAGGGTTTTAACATAATCAGTAAAGAAATGGTCAAGTTCCATCCCTATCGACCATATTCTAGAACTGTATCAAAAAATCAGTTTTGAATTCGAATCATTCACTTAGAATAAAACTAGTAAACCTAATCTTTTATTCCCGATATGTTTTTGAACCCCGTTCTCCTTCTTCTAAAGGTCCTTGGAGGGCTAAACGAAGGGGGAGGGGCGATGCGACTTCCCACGTGCTCGCGAGAGTTATTGAAGCCTCTACAATTCGGTATGATATCGAAGGACCGAATGTCTTGAAGGACCGCATGTGTTGAAGGGCCAAATGTGTCAAAGGTATATGTCAATATAATTTTTTTAATTTTTTGTTTTAATATTCCTTAATATAATTCGTAATTTTTTTTATTATCAAATAATAATGAATTTGCTTCTGGATACGTGGAGTTTTGACATTCGGCTTCCGCCACTATAGTCAATTATATTCGAAAACAAATAGCAGAGGTACAAAAGTCAAAATAAAAAAAAATATTATTAAATGTTAAACAATATTTCAAAAATCAAATATTTTATTTACTTTCCATTTTATAAGGACGTTGTTCTCCATTTAAATATACTACGCATTTATAAATGACAAACATAGTTCGATCTTTACAGTCAGCTGTCATCCCTTTCAGTTTCTACACATATCGCATGTCAGACATGTTGTTGTAATTAAAAAAAAAATGGGAGTTCAGTTTTTTCCGACTTCGGCTCTGGTAAAATAGCACCGACTCCACGAAATCGTCTCCCACCTCTGGTTTCGCAGACTTGTTTTTTTCTAGTAATTTTTGGGCAAGATTATCTTATTTTTATGTTAAAGGATTATTAGTCCGGCCGGCCCGAATTAGTAAAAAAGACCATGAATGTTAAAGTTGACAGAAAATATCCATCCGGAAAATGACGGTAATGCAGGTAATGCATATTATAATGCAGATTAAAATTATCTATATTTAAAACAACTGCAAAATGTCACTAAGAAAAATCACCGGTGTGAAGTTTCTAACGTTAATTAAAAGTGTAGCTACACAAATTAACAAAAAAGTGTAGCGTACACAAAAACTATTTTTAATATTTAATTGGGTGTGTAGGATCATCTCCCATATTAAACTTTTATCAACATATAAAATTTTGCCAGAGGAGCCCAATCCTGTTTATTCGTACGGGTTATAATAATTTGAATAGGTTAGAGTGTCTACTATTTGATAATAATAGTGGCTATCTTTCGAAAACTCTAACATGGAATGTTAATTGGGTGTGTAGGATCATCTCCTATATTAAATTTTTATCAACATATCAAATTTTGCCAGAGGAGGTCTTTAATTTATTAGGAATTTAACACACCAATTGACTTTTCTACAAAATTTGACGTTTCATTTTGTATATTTCTCCATCAAAAAAAAAAAATTCACGAAAAAATTTACATTTTTTAAAATTGATGTACATCAAAAAAAAATTGATTTTTTCTGGCAATAGAACAAAATTTTTGATGTACATCAATTTTTTTTTTGCCGGATTTTGGTAAATAAAATTCCACATAAATGTTAGTTTACGTTGTTTTTCTTACGAATTATTTGTATGTTAAATATAGGTTATTTTCATACACTTTTAAAATTATTTTTTGTGTACGCTACACTTTTTTGTTAATTTGTGTAGCTACACTTTTAATTAACGTTAGAAACTTCACACCGGTAGAGAAATCCATTTTAGCATTCAGCAAAACAATTTCGGCAATGAAGTTTTGGTCATGTCACACAGTAGTTCACCTAAAAATGTCGGTAATACAAATTTAAAATCAAATCAGCCGAAATAATGTCATAATGATGCAAAACTTGACGCAAAACTGTTTTACACAAAATTATATATACGATGGAGGAAGGAGGTCGCGAAATTAGAGGGGGATAACAATTTAATTTTGTGATTCAAATCAAAAGGTTAAATTACGCGATGTACCGATTTTTGAAAAAGCGGTATAACAGGAAATTACATTTTAATTTTATTCTTCATGAAAAATCTGACGTATAGGCGTATTGTATTGCGTACCGTATCGTTTTTTACGGCGGAGCAAATGTGCAATTTTGATAAATTGGTGAGCCAAAATAATAAATAAAATTGAATTTCGAAAATAATAAATAAAAAGAGTGAATGAGTTTTCGAGTGTAAGGCGGAGAATCGTTTCCTAATACACTTACAGAAGCTTTATCTAATAGGGCAGTAATAGCGGGCAGTGAAATTTTGAGTTCTGCATAAGGGGTATACGGCTATACAATGTCTTATTAATAAATTAATTTTTATTTATTCTCGTATTTTTAATTGCAATTTCGTGAGTCAGAAGGTATTTATCATTTTACTGAACTTGGCTCTTGGTCCGAAGATCGATAATGAAGAATTTTTTGATCACGTCTGTTTATGGCTATATGTGGACGTAAACTCTTCGCTGCCGTTCATACCCGAGTTAATGTTTCTCGAATATTTTCGTTTGAAATTGTAACAAGGGGTTGTCATATTGCCCATATTATGATGAAAAAGCATGAAATTCTGACTAAAAACGAGACGCTTTAAAGATTAATGTTTTTATTGTATGATCAGCTAATTTGAAACTCAACTTATCTGTCGGACAACTATAGGCAAAAAGTTTAGTAATTCAGAGTATCCTTTATTAATAGGACGAACCATAGGGGGTCCTAAGAAAATTTACTGGTCAGAGAGATCACTTTTCACCCATAGTTTTATTTTAGTTTAATGTGGTTCAAACAGTTAAAAAAAATCTTAATTTTTACAATATGCAATAATAACGGTAATGCTGATGCATTCAACGGTTTTAACACAAACAATTTTACAAATATAAAATTGAAGTAGCAAAGAAAAGTTTTATCGCTTTTTAAAAATTTTGATTGTTTGTTTTATTGATTGGAGGTATGAGTATATGGTTAAGCATTAAACAAGGCCATTCGGATGGCCTGGCTCCAGCTAGTGCGTTTACATTTAACAAAGCCGAAGGAATCGGAAAAAATTAAAGTTGACTAATATACAACTAAGGAATACCCTGTTATAAAAAAACATGATTGTTAAATCATTATGATAATGCAGAAGTATTAATGAAAACTGGCTACCAACACGCTGCAAAAGCCAAGTGAAGGGAGACCAACCTAATTTTGCCCGACTACTGAAAACCAATAAATATTTACCAATAACTATTTTATTCAGCGTCCACTATAGACACTTCGGTTAGAATTTTTCATGGAGGCATCCCCCACTATCATCTGACAATACTAAAAAACCAATGAGGTAGTACATGAATTTAAAATTAACCAAATTATTACATGACTAGACCTCACCCACCAAATAAACCAACTACGCAACTACGCTTCAGTAACACAAAATATTTGCAACAATCCGTTTTCACTTACGAGGTCGAATTAATAGAAATTATTTCAAACTGATTTTGAAATTTACACACGCTCATAAAAATAACAACACAAGAATTTGCGTGACACCGTCAAAATGTTTATCGCTTTTATGTCATCGAACAGGGCGACAGGGTGAATCAATTAAAGTGCGATAAAAAATAACTCAAAAATGAAAAACTCTACTATTAAAAATTTGATTTGATTCGATAGATGTTTTCATGTTTATGTCAAGGTCATGTTCAATCACCAAATGAAGCCCAATTGATGGAATTGTTGAAGTGATGCCTTTTCTGGATTTTGCTGAAACATTTACGCTTTGTGATCTGTGAATATTATTTAATGTGAGACCTTCCTAAATATCTTTGACACGGATTTTGAGATGTGGCGAATTGACATTTTTCGACGCTGTTTACTGGGGGGGACGATTGATGATGCTCACATTTTGTCAGCCACAGAAGACTGGCTTCTACTCTACCGTTTGCAGTTAAGAACATAAGAACATAACAATTTTGTGTTTAAATAAAACACAGAATAATTGAGAAATATCGCAAAAATGTATTCCAGGTGCAATACACATCTTACATTTAACTATGGAATTCGATCTCATTCATATGACCACCACGAGTACGTCGGAGTCAACTTTTCACCACCTTCCACACATATCAGCCGAACGACGTTGTTGGCATAAACAAACGACTTAACGTAGCCCTGCGTAAAAATAAATCCATCGGCGTTAAATAGCATGGGTGAGGTGGCCATTCGACCGGGACATTTCTCGAGATTACATGGTTACCGAACTTTCCCTTCAATAGATCAATTATTTGATCAGCTATGTGTCACCATCTCGTTGGAACCACATATAATTGATGTCACGTCCATTCAATACTGGCCAAAAATAATCTTCCAACATGGCTCGATGACGAACTCCATTGTTCGTAACATGGCGATCATTTACATCGACGAAAAAATATGGTCCAATCACACCTGCGGAAAGAAATCTACTAGGGTATAAGCCAAGATCTTTATGCAAAATTCGCCTCAATGTGGTTTGAGAGATTCTCAATTCCGGCGTGCACACCGTTGAATCGGTTGATTTGGTTCATTTTAAACTGAAGCATTTACGGCTGCGATATTTTCAGTACTTCCGTTGCGTTGTCTCAGTGGCACACAAACATCCAACAGTGAATATTTTGACTCGAATTTATAGAAATTAGAGTAAGGACGAGCATTTAAATTTGCGACTACCTACTCAGAATAGCGGTAAAAAAAATTTAATAATTTCGAAACGTTGCTCGTTCGTAAACTTCATTATGATAAAAATGTTAACCTTGACTGACGTTTTGACTTTGATAGATCATGAGAAACTTTCAAGAGTGCGTTCGCATTAAAATACAAAATTGTTACGTCCTTATTGGAAAAGCCGATACAACTAGTCCAATCGCTGTATCTTCGCTCTCTCATTTCATTCTCATGTATGTGTCTCTGCTAAGAGGACAAACAGCATCTAGAGAGTGCCCGCCACCGGCGCTCGTTATAATATGTACAATTTGGCCCAGTTTTTCTACGTCTCCGCAGGGACTAAGGCCATCCAGAGGAAAGATTCGATACTCTAATCCTTGACCGTACAAAAGGTAGTGTCAGAAGCGAGACCCATGTCCACCACTTTTACTCTATTTTTTGGGTTTTTGTCCAATATTACAAACCAAAAGGATTTATGTTTATGTTAGAAGAAAAAAATATGTTTATATTGCTTTCCACTAAGAATGCATAATCTAGCCCCTGTTTTATCCGAGTCTATGATTTTGTGCTCTTTCGTTGTAATTTCACGGATGTTATAATTTACTCAATGGAGAGCCGAAGAAAAAACAAGATCCGACGTTGTTTAATCATTGAACAACTTCATATACTACCTACTAAGTGTTCCATCAGCAACCTGGAAAAGTACGCTGTTCATTCCCTCAATTAGTGCTACATTCTATTTAAGGATTTGGCCACTTCATTTTTGAGGTGAAATAATCAAAAGTTTCCTTATTAATGGGTTCATTCCGTCCTAGCCAGGTTCCATGGCCGGTGGATGATGCACACTGCGCTATGGTTGCCTTCTATCACGTGCGCTCAACGCTTCATTGTACCGATTATCGTCATTTACTGCAAGTGCCACCTCCCCTGGCGCTTTCCTTCTCATGAACTCTAACAGTTATTAGTCCAAAGCCGAAGTTGATAATTCTGCTTGTACGCTGGTCCGTTTTGCGCGAAGAGGAGGCTATATGGATCTAGTTTTTACCATATTGCAAGTCTAGAGTTTTTCTCTGTTGACGATCTTCCAAGTCATGTTCTGAATATTAAGGTTACTGGTTTGAATAACACGTGGGATTTCATCCAGAATTAATTCGGTCGAAACTCGAACTTTGTGCCTAGCAACAATTGGTACTCGTCCTGAGCCAGATCCAGCGGTATTGGAAAAGACAAGTTACAGCTGTGAAAATACCCATATACACAGATAGGACTATTTACAACTGTCCCTATTAGCAAAAACCTGAGAGGAGCAGTTTTCACAAGCATCTCTTAAGGCCATTTTTTCACCTCCAAGAGCATTTGCCATGGACAAAAAAAGACATGATAATCATGGACGTGTGTGATCTGGTGTTATCTTGATGGAACACGACACCTCATATTGGCTAATTCTAGCAGCGTCTGGTGGATTGCTGCCTTCAGTTGGCCAAATTACTGGCAATAGAGGTCCGAATTGACCATTTGGCCATTGAGCAGGTGTTGATAGTATCGAGTAGATTCCCTTCTAATCTCACCAAACACAAAGCAAAACCTTTCTGGCCGTCCATCCTGGGTTGGCCAACGTTTGGGCCACTTCAACGGCTTTCGACCATGCTCGTTTTAACTTGACATTATCGTATGTAACCCATTTCTCGTCGCCAGTCACCATCCGCTTCAGAAATGGCTCGATTTTGTTCCGTTTGGCCAAGGATTCGCAGTCATCTTGTGCTGCAGTTGGTTTACAACTATTTTGTGGTCGATCTTCAGCTCGTTGGCGATGCTACTACAGCTCGCATGCTGGTCTACTTCGATACTTTCCAAAATTTTATTGACATTTTCGACGATATGCCTTCCAGTGCGTCGTGCATCTTTGATATCGAAATTACCGGAACGGAATAGACACCATTCACAGTTTCAACAAAGAAGCAAAATTGTAAAACATAATTTTCTCTTTATTTACCTCCTTCCATTAAATGCTATCACTCTCAACTGAATCGATCAATTAAAACAATGACAAAAAAGCTTTTAGTACATAAATCTTCCTTTCCAACGAGTAATGCACACGAGATTATATGTCACTAAAGCCATCTAGTGTAAAAATAATGGATGGGTTGGGCAAACCCATTATAAATACACGTGAGGTTCACTAATATGACACTGAAACACAACTTATAACCAAGTTTTTTAAAACCGCTAGATGTCTCTAGTTAAACATTAATAATCAAATAATATTTAATTTTTCATGATTTGGTTTAGAAACTCCCGGGAAAATAAAGTCCACTATTCAGCATATAAATCCAACTGGTAATAAGAAACCTGCTTTGTAATTTAAATTTTTTTTACACTAGGTAAAGCGACTAAACAAGAAACAGAACTGCCAATATCATAAGCAGTTACATTCAAAAATTTCCCACCGCGCACACATAAAATCCCGGAAGCAAAAAACAAACCGATCAAGTTCAAACTGCGCCACGACATTATAATCCAAACCTGATTTCCTTTGTGTTCATAATTTTGTGTCTTTTGTAAGCGTACATACAATAAATTTACATTTGAAATTCCATCGTGATAACATGCCCCCAAACTAGGTTCACGCGAAAGGTCACTACAAAAAAATAATCTCGTATATTGAAATACAAAAAAATTTTTTAGTTTGCAGTCAAGGTTGAACGTGTAAATAAAACTATATATAAAACCAAAACTGAAAAATAATAATATAATGACCACAATTGGCAAGCATGATCATGATTAATTTTTTTTTCTCGTGTGTTACACTATTTTTTCTCGGCACTGTAGTTATATAAAATTCATCAATCATACACAATCCTATACAACGAGTATTCTAAGTGAAATGCAACATAATAACGTAATATAAAATATGCAGATATTCACCTGCCAATACTTTGTAATAAATACTTCATAATATGATGGATGATAATTTTAAATTTATTAAAATATTGTATATTATACGTACCGTTAGAAATTCTTATCGCCCTGCGTCCGATAACGAGTTAAGCCTCTATATATGAATATAAAATATGCGTGTATAAAATTATTTTTAACGATTTTTTATCAGCGTACAAAACTAAAAATAAACATACGAGCCCAAGTCAGCGCGCAATATTATCAAGTAATTCGCCTGTGTGCATTAACATATGACATACAAGTGTAAATCAGATATTGGTTAGATTTCGTTTTATAGGGCATTGCGTAGACCTGTACAGAGCATAATGCGCAGATATATAGAAATGAGTTCAGTACACTGTATATTGTGATATACAGCATACCTTCATGCCACTTTAATCAAATTGTTAAATTGCCTTATCGTGCTCCTCGAAATTTATAAAATTGTTAGACGACTATTTTATACTATTTACTAAACTGCAATATAGAAAACGAGTGTGTGACTGTGATAAGCAGCGCGGCATTGTTATCAGCACGATATGTACGCATACAAAATTTATATTTGTACAGAGTTCTAAAATTACATATACAATAAAAACAATCACAATCATACATACTATATAGTAGAATATAAAATTATTTGACATTTTGTAATCGATCGCGATCACAACACAATTCATTGTCCTGAATTTCAACACTTTCTTTTGTATACTTATAAAATACGGACATAATATATATATACAACAACTATGCAGCTAACAAATATACAAACTATTAAATGATAAATTATCTTATTAACGTGATCTTTAAATAAAAAGCTAATGATCATTTCGATATCTTAATTCAATTTCAAACATAAAAAATAAAAAAAATGTCAATTGATCGCTTTTATTTTATTTTAGTTTTGTATTTTGTTTTCTTTTCCAACCAATAAAATAAAGTTACACCTTAAAAAAATTCCAAAACACACATACAATAAAACAAACGACAGATCGAAAAGATCACATTTTTTCGAAAATAAAAACATAAAACGTTTTTTTATGATCATCTTGATGATCATCACAGTTTTGTTATTTTTTTGTTTCTTTTTTTTATTAAATTTTGTATTTATAAGCTTTCAATTTATTGTATACGAGTATAAATGTTTTGATCGAGTTATGGATTTTACGATCGACCTTCAACTATAAGAGTCAACGTGCATATTATGTAAATCATTCCCCCCACTATAAAATATTGTTTTGTGTATATTGAACTTGCCATAATATAGCATGCAAAGGCATATGACAGCAAAATCGAAAAAAAAAAATATTTTTAAAATCACACAAGCGAGTTGTGTATAAAAATATACTGAAAAGGTTAAAATTATAATGATAAACTTTAACATTTAACCTTTTTCTTTTCGTAATATGTACAAAAATATAATATTTTATTAATATACAAAAAATAGAATTTAATAAGAGGTTAATAGTATCATATAGTTTTATTCATTTCGAAACAAAAATTATGTAAAAATATTAACGGCACAGGGTGTACAGAATATTCAAAGAACGTTATTTTAATTTATCTTAATTGAGCGTTGCGCTGTATCTTGTACCGTTTACGTATTAGCGGAGAGTCAAAAATGAAATAATTACAAAACTTTTGTATATCGATTTTGTCATAAAATGAGGGAAACAAAATGAGTTTTACCGGATAGATATAGTAGTAGTGTGAGGTTACCAAGACGTTAAAAGTTTGGTTTCGAACTAATGACTGCAGTGACCAAACTACAAAAATATTGAAAATACTGTGAATTCAAAATATAATCACAATGACTTAGCGAATTTTAATGATTTACTACGCAATTGTCAACCCATTCGTAATAAAGATTGTAATTTGCTCCAGTATATCAATTTCCAAATGACCTCACCACCCGCTCTATCTTAACGGAAAACGCTATGAGATATGAAAAATTGAAAGGCATTGGGTGAGGAAGAAAACATGCGTATGCCGTTTTTGTATTTTTTTTCCACACGTGTACGTATACAAATCCTATTGGAATATTTATTTTCGTATGAGATTCTGATTGAATTTGCTTGTGTTAGTGAATGGGGTACACTGTTATGAATTTGCAAATAAGATTAGAGTACTAAATCAAATCGTTTCATTCATTTTCATTTAAATTTAACGAAATAAATTTTTAAATAAGATATATAAATTAATAAAACTTGTATTGATAAAGTTTAAGAATTATTTTACATACACAAGATTTCAAAGTTGCAAACCTTTTAATGGATAGTCTAGACTACAACCATTTTAGTACAACAAATAATTAATATTCTAATGCGAATTCTGATTAGATTCAATATTACTTTTCTACTTTAACATTTTCAAATCAAAACCATAAAAGAAATATAATAATTCGAAATAAATTTGCGGTTGGTTAGGAACCTTCAGTTAATCTGGATAAATGAGCAATTTAGCAGCCTATTATAAGTGCACTCGCAACCTGAGTCCAAATCTCTGGGAAGGGGTGTTAATGACCGTTTACCATTTTCGTCCAAACTCAAATTAAAAATACAAAAATTCATTAAAAATTTGCTGATCTGGTTGGGAAGTGGCAATGAAGCTGGCTGGACGAGCAATTAACCACCTAATAGAAGTGCTCTCGCAACCTGAGTCCAAATCTCTGGGAAGGGGTGTTAATGGCCATTTACCATTTTCGTTCAAATTCAAATTAAAAATACAAAAATACGTTAAAAATTTGCTGATCTGGTTAGGAAGTCGCAATCAAAATGACTAGAACTGCAATTTAGCCACCTAATAGAAGTGCTCTCGCTACCTGAGTCCTAATCTCTGGGAAGGGGTGTTAATGGCCATTTACCATTTTCGTCCAAATTCAAATTAAAAATACAAAAATTCGTTACAAATTTGCTGATCTGGGTAGGAAGTGGCAATGAGGCTGGCTGGACAAGCAGTTTAGCCACCTAGTAGAAGTGCTCTCGCAACCTGAGTCCAAATCTCTGGGAAGGGGTGTTAATGGCCATTTACCATTTTCGTCCAAACTCAAATCAAAAATACAAAAATTCGTTAAAAATTTTCTGATCTGGGTAGGAAGTGGCAATCAAGTTGACTGGACGAGCAATTTGGCCACCTAATGGAAATGCTCTCGCAACCTGAGTCCAAATATCTGGGAAGGGGTGTTAATGGCCGTTTACCATTTTCGTCCAAATTCAAATTAAAAATACAAAAATTCGTTACAAACTTGCTGATCTGGTTAGGAAGTGGCAATAAAACTGACTGGACGAGCAATTTAGCCACCTAATAGAAGCGCTCTCACAACCTGAGCCCAAATCTCTGGGAAAGGGTGTTAATGGCCATTTTCCATTTTCGTCCAAACTCAAATCAAAAATACAAAAATTCGTTAAAAATTTGCTGATCTGGTTAGGAAGTGGCAATCAAGCTGACTGGACGAGCAATTTGGCCACCTGATGGAAATGTTCTCGCAACCTGAGTCCAAATCTCTGGGAAGGGGTGTTAATGACCGTTTACCATTTTCGTCCAAACTCAGAATAACAATACAAAAATTCGTTACAAATTTGCTGATTCGAAATTAATTAATTAATTTGTTTAATCGTAAAAACGGCATACGCATATACCACGGATGCTCTAACACAACGAAGGTCATATCTTTTGCGGAAACTATGAGAATATTTCAGCGAGTTGGTGCGCAAAGAAAAATTGAGAGGAAAACTGTTCTAACCTAAACACAATACATATAAAAAATGGAGAGTGAATATGTAAACTAAATTATTAAAAATTTGATCTCTTAATTCTATTTTAATCATATTTGCTAAAACCAACGGGCTGAAACTTCCGGTATGAAGAAGGAAGAATTTGGTGAAAACAAGTTTTTATCATAAAACATTTCCGCCTAAATTGTTTAGGGCCAACTTTATTGCAAATTTAACATAGAATTTTTTGGCCTTCCTATATCGTAAATGCTTTACTTTACAAAATATTTGCAAAAATATTAAAATAGGGAGAAAGTTGTTGACATGTAAGATCTTAACCAATGTTCTGATAATTTGTTTAGAATCTTTTCGTTTCCTGTACATTTTTACAAATGCTGTACTTTTCAAAATTTTTCGAGAAAAAGGACAAAAGCTCCTATGGAACCGCCCCCTTCCAATTTGACTATTTCCGCCAAATTTCACAAAAGCTTAATTTCACTAACGCCTTCAAAAAGCTTAATAAGGAAGCTCCATCCTGATAGATCAATTTGTCTAGACTGTATTTTATGCCGAATTGTGATAGAAAATAATTTTTGTTGACAAAACTCGTAATTTTCGTTTACATTTTGAAAGACTGATCTAATTCAATGTTGTGGCTTATTTGATTTAGAATATCTTTCTGTACATAGTTGCTATTCCCATAAATGCTGTAGTTTACGAAATATTTTCAAAAACCGAAAAAAAATCGTAGGGAAGCTGCACCTTCCTGTGGACCCATTTGAATGAACAATTTCTGAAACCTCTAAATTTCCGCCTGAAGAAAGGCTTTAAACATTTAGTCTGCATGACACCACAGATAGCACCACATACTCAGAACTTTATAAAAAACGAATGGTAAATCTGTAAAATTCTCGAGGATGGAAATTTTCAGTATTACTATATTTCATTTTCTTTGTAAATATGAGAGGGAACGAGTCCCATAAGGCAAACATAGAGATTTATAATAAGATACTCTTTCCAAAAAGGTAAAAGAGCTCAAGTACTTGATATCAATGAGAATACAAAACATTCCTTGTTAAAATTAAAAAACTTTAAGTCTCACAATACGAGTATTCCGCGAATCTAAATATCTATAATAAAGTGCGCCAAAAAAATCGGAACAGAAATAACACTTTTCAAAAAAAAATGTTGCTTCTAATTGAAGGAAATCTTTTTTTGGATGCTGGAATCCGTTTTATTTTATTTTGTTTTTTTTATGACTTGGCTTGGTTATAATAAAGCAAATAAAAAATGTTTTTTTCTGATTATTTATTTCGGGTTTCCATTTAGTACAAAACGTGATAAAAAGAAACAGAAATATGAGACATGAAAAGTTAAATGTGTAGTTGTATATTCGGACTCGTATCAATCAGATGGTTGATTTTGTTCGAAATCCGAGACACGAGACTTGGCGTTTTCTTATACGTATAAAGAGTACAGTCTACAATTTTATAGGGATACGTTCAGAACGGCATAAAACTGCATGTTTAAAACGGCATAAGGTACGAAACGGCATAAGGTACAAAATTGATCTCAAAACTGCATGTTTAAAAACGACATAAGGATTAAAACGGCATTTTTCAAACTTCTTACTTCAAACCGGCATTTTTTAATACAACATTTTGTAACGACAGGCCTCGAACCCAAGTTACCAATAAAAAAAATTAAGATTATTATATGTAAGGTACTTTAAAAACAAAATTACTACATCGGTGTTCGCCAGAACAAGGCCCGGATTTCCGCCGCTAGCTCAATCGGGGGAGGTAAGTTTGGTCACGGTAAAGGTGTGATGCTGTGGCTGACTCAACACTACGCGGTCACTACTCTATGGACACGGGGACTTACTCCAATCCAAAACTCACATTCCTCCTCACTCCATTTGGGTCAGTTGTCTCACTCACTCATGTTAATTAATAGAAATAGAATATCCAGTTTAAACTGGAACATACTTCAATACAATATCATACCTTTATTACAAAAAAAAATTAGAATTTTAACTTTTGATATCAATTTAAAAACACGTCTTGTCAAATTCAGATATTATAAGACATAATTGAAAATTTTCTACTTCGAAAATAACACATACTCTTTCAATTTTACGATTGCATTGTTGTTGCTTTTTGCGTATTTCGTTGACGAAACTTTGAAAAAAAAAATAAATCACACGGACGACTTTTTTTGTGGAAAAATCTAGAATAAAAAAATCGCCGTTTTTGAGCAATATGATTGGTCGTAAAAATTGTCAGAATGAACGAACGCAACCATAAAGGCGGCATAATGTATTGAAAAGTGAATGGAATTTCGATTAAAACTCAGGCATCTATTGAAGTTTGAGTTGTTTTTTGGATTTTTTCTCTCAGTGTGGAAATGAATTGAAGTCCGTTCAAATTCAAAATAATTCAATATATTTTATTCGAGTGGAATAAAATCAATACAATGCATTGTGGTAAACAATATTTTTCAATTTTTTGTCCGGCGCATAAATGAACAACGATGATGGTTTGCCAACTCTCGAACACGCGACGTACAACTGACCATGAGAAAACACTTCTTCGCGTTTTTCCGGAAGTTTCCGACTTCCGACATTTTCCAATTTTTCTCTTCTAAAAGACTATCTGTATTGGATACGTGCAAAATCCCGTACAAATACATCATTTTTCAATTTTCCGATTTTCTCAGTAGATTTTTTAATTTTCTTTCGTAAGAACCATTTCCTGGAAATTGCAAACACGGCAAAAACAGATTGAGCCAAATGGGTTCAGCCGTTCTCAAATGATGCGCTATTTCCACTCAGATTTTCTAATTTTTCTCTTCTAAAAGAGCATCTGGATCGGATACGTGCGCAATCCCGCAAAAAACATTTTTCGATTTTCAAAATTTTCCGACTTTCAGGGTGGATTTTAAACATTTTCTCTCGTAAGAACCATCTCCTGGGAATTGCAAACACACCAAAAAAAGAGTAAGCCAAATCGGTCCAGCCGTCCTCAACTGATGCGCTAGAAAAAAAATCTTTTTTATTCGGGGTTTTCCGGAATTTTCCAAGTTTTCCAATCAGTTTTTCCAATTTTTCTCTTCTTCAGACCATTTGGATCAGATACGTGCAAAATCCCGTACAAAAACATAATTTTTCGATTTTCTAAATTTTCCGGGAGGTACTGGGTTCGAATCCCACTAAAGGCTGGATGCAAAAGCAAATTTTTGTCATGGATTACGATCGGTGATATTAATAAACACAACTAAGACCCTCTGTGGGAGTGCAGAATTCAGCGCCGACCCACCGTTCATGTCAATGTACAGGTTGACATGGAGCTTGCAATGTGCAGGTGTGAATGGGTCAATTGACCTTCAAGGGACATTAAATCTACTGGATAATACTTTCTTTTAATAAAATAAAAAATAATAAAAACTGTATAGCTAGAAAAAAACTCAATTTTCTTCAAGTTTTTCCGGAAGTATCCGAGTTTTCCACTAAGATTTTTCAATTTTTCTCTTCTAAAAGACCATCTGGATCGGATACTGTACAAAAACATCATTTTCGATTTTCCGTATTTTCCGATTTTGCCAGTGGATTTTCCCAAAATTCTTGCATACAAACCTTGTCCTGACAATTATGAACACAAACAAAAAATCAGCCAAATCGGCCCAACCGTTCTCTAATGATGATCAGTCATACATGCGCCAATTGATTTTTATACAGATAGAAAAAAATAATTTTTTGGTCACCCTGTGCATTCTCGAGTGAGTCAGTGACACAGTCGTTTATAATATATGTATATAGAAGAACGGTATAGAATTCAATTAAATTATATAAAATAAAGGAAAAAAATATTTGACTAATTTTATTATTTGTAAAGATCAAATGAGATATATATAATTCCTTCGTTAATCCGCATTTCATCCGGCATCTGGTTGGTGATTATCAAAAAAAAAATTACGCCACATAAAAGAAAAAAAAACAATTTAACTTAACTGGGTATCCTCGGCGAAGAAGTGCTTCCCGACCTTGATACGGCCTCGGTTTAATAAAATCACTACGGGAAGATACATACGTGGTTTTATATGTGTACACCGTTACTCCTACGCTACCTCCGCACACCAAATCAACTGTTAACGTTCGAGTTTATCGGTCGTGTACTCACTTTGTTGCTGTTAGTGGTTTGGACCTTTAAACAGTCTTTAGGCCGCCAAACCCACACTAACCCACACACTTAGTATGGCATCGGATGTTATTTGAATTAGAGTTTCCACCTTATAATTCTAGAAGGCCACCCAACGAAACTACAAGAACGCTGTTAATCACAAGGAGAAATCACCTCATTCATCGGCGAGTAATTTCCAGATTTAGATAATTTTATAGTTGTTTTAGTTTTGTAGCTATAAATGACGACACCAACATTAAATTAATTCCTGCTTGCACCAACAACACTCGATAACACGGAAAATCAAAATAAATGCCTTCAGATTATCGATCTTTTAAGGTTTACACTAATTTACCACCAGAATATTGGATATAATTCCAATCGAGCATTACTCATACTTTCACTGTTCTTCACAACCACAATGGTTCCATTCCATAAAATTATACTTTTGGTAAATTTCTGTTTTTGGTTTTTTTTTTTTTTACTTTGCGCACCGCACTGGATTTGTTCACATGCCTCCAACAATCACTATCGAATGACCAAATAAAATTATATTGGGCTCTCTCCAAGAATAAAAACAAACAAAAAATTTGGATGTAACAGCAAAATCCGCTAACACAATAACAACCAATAAAAACTATTGTACGATTTCGAGACGGTACATGCACCGATAATGCAAATCATTTTCAATAATATGAATTCGCCTAAAAGTATATTGTACGAATAGATGCAGAACTCGCAGGCGTACTAATAAATCAATTGGTATAAAATAGGGTGTCACGGAAGAGGAACTATGTACGCGTTGAGTAAAAGTAACGCACGTTACAATTTTTCAGAACGACATTTTTCAAAACTGCACGAAGTAGAATGGAATATTTTAATCGATTTATGAATCAAGAATTATCTTTTCATTAATTTCTGGAATATGACCAACAGGTACGGTTATTTACTAACGGAACACGATGAAATTTGACATGAATGAAATTATTTAACGATTCTTAACGAAGATTAAGATCAAATTTCACATGTGCCTATGGTAGGGTTGAACTTACAAATGATATTGAGGAGGCGAATTAGTAAAAAAAAAGTTGTTGAGTTAAGAATTGAATGTTTTAACTACACATAACGATTTTAAATTATGTGAAGTAAAAAACTAACAACAATAAACGTTACGTCGGTTTTTTTCAATGCGATGTCGAATAACTAAAATTAAATAATTAAATTAATTTGATTTTATTTAAAGCATATTTGCATTTACAAATTTTAATTTATAAATGGAAATGTCACCTGGAAATGTTATATCAAAAAAATTTTAATGGCGCGAATTCGCACTAACACGATCACACATACCACTACTATATACTTGCGGTTATTATTTTGCCAAGTCTCGAATTTCGAACAAAATCGACATACAGATATAATATTTACTTTATTTTAGATTATTTATTTTAGAAACACCGGCCATCTTAACGGAAACTTTTTTTCGGTTAATCACTACCTATACGCTATTAGAAAATAGGTAATTTTTAAAAAATCTATGCTCCCAGGCACTTAGGATTGACGCTTTTTGAATAAGTTAACAATTTTTGAATATTCTATTGAGAATTATCGCCTATCGAGATTCCCTGAATTCTCCTGGTTTTCCTAAACACTGGCCATCCTAACGGAAACTGGTTTTAGGTTAGTCACGATCTTCTCTATTAGAAAATAAGTCGTTTTTAAAAAATCTATGCTTCCAGGCACTTAGGATTGACGCTTTTTGAATAAGTTAACAATTTTTGAATATTCTATAGAGAATTGTCGCCTCTCGAGATTCCCTGAATTCTCCTGGTTTTCCTAAACACCGGCCATCCTAACGGAAACTGGTTTTCGGTTAGTCACGACCTACTCTATTAGAAAATAGGTCATTTTTAAAAAAAATCTATGCTCCCAGGCACTTAGGATTGACGCTTTTTGAAGTGCCTAAGTGCCTGAGAGCATAGATTTTTTTTAAAAAATTACTTACGTAGATCGTGACTAACCGAAAACCAGTTTCCATTAGGATGGCCGGTGTTTAGGAAAACCAGGAAAATTCAGGGAATCTCGATAGGCGACAATTCTCTATAGAATATTCAAAAATTGTTAACTTATTCAAAAATAATCAATCCTAAGTGCCTGGGAGCATAGATTTTTTTAAAAATGAGTTATTTTCTGTTAGAGTAGATCGTGATTAACCGAAAACCAGTTTCCGTTAAGATGGCCGGTGTTTAGGAAAACCAGGAGAATTCAGGGAATCCCGATAGGCGATAATTCTCTATAGAATATTCAAAAATTGTTAACTTATTCAAAAATCATCAATCCTAAGTGCCTAGGAGCATAGATTTTTTTAAAAATGACTTATTTTCTGTTAGAGTAGGTCGTGACTAACCGAAAACCAGTTTCCGTTAGGATGGCCGGTGTTTAGGAAAACCAGGAGAATTCAGGGAATCTTGATAGACGATAATTCTCTATAGAATATTCAAAAATTGTTAACTTATTCAAAAATCGTCAATCCTAAGTGCCTGAAAGCGTAGTTTTAATTCATTACGGAAATTAAATAAATGTTTTTTTGATATATTTTTAACTTATAATTTTACTGCACCTCACAAATTTCGATTGTATTAATAAAATTTTATTATTAGTTGTTGTTGTTGTGTTTTAGGAATAACTCGTAAGTTTAGGAAAAACTTCACAACCGTTCGGTGAGAGCAGCATAACATAAACTTTTATACGAAATAAATGTTAAACAACAAAAATGAAACAAAAAATATTGCAACTGATCGAACACAAAACAAACGCAAAAGGCTTTTTTAATTATCTCTGCTCGCTCCGTTAAAATAAAAACGCTTATAGCCCGACTGTCAGTAAAAGGCATTATGTTTCTCTCGACCGCCAAAGAGGGCCGAACAGAGGGTCCTAGTTGTGTTTATTAACATCACTAGGCAAATTTAAGGTCTCCTCGGGTTAATGACTTTCAGTCTGGCAATTTATCGCAACATGCAAATGCGATGCTATATCATGTTACGTCAAAAAGGAAGAGGATTTTCTTATCATGTCAATAGGCAATTTTTTTTTCACCTACCACCAGTTAATGTGTGTTATACTCTTGTCCTCGTGGCTCTTGCAAGTTTTAACTACCTCTAGGTGTTCGTTTAGTATATCACTAAAATACATTGTAACAATTTCTTATATTTTAGACATGTTCGGATTCTTAAGCGTTCCCGTTTAATCCCTGCGTTTTGTTCTAGTATTTTTTTTTGTATAGATCCTTAGCTATGACTGATGACTTGTGAGAACAAGAATGTCCATCTGTTCAGAGTTCCACAGATCACGATAGTATTACGGTAAGCTTATTGGTCACCAATGAGAAAGTAACCCTAACACATGCGAATGCCGCAAGATAAGGAGCTCAATATAAACTTCAACTTAACTCATCCATTATTTGGCCAAGCCATCTACAGAACGTTGTCATGATTCTTAAAATACTTTTCTAGTTAGCTCCAACTTCGACGAGGTTAGTTTATCTTTGGGTAATTTGTTCATTAAACATTTGAACCCAATTTTGAAACAAGATTTTCATAGTCTGTATTGTCTGAATGTTCCAGATAATTAATTAGCTAAATTGAATATGGAACGGAATAACTAATTGTGTATAGCATTTTAAACTCTGGCCTACCTATCCATCTGGGGATAAAAACCTGTTTTTATGTCGAGCTCAAACAGAAATATTTATAGACATTCATAATTTTAATTTACGAATTATATCTAGCGCATATCTTTTTGAATTGATATTTTTCCACATCAGCTCCGATAATTCCTGATAATAAAAATTATCTAATACAAAAAAAAACGGAACAGAAAATTTCCCGAAAAAATACCCAGATTTGAACGCTTGTATCTTGGTGAAATAACACCTTTCAACAAAATAATTTTGCTTCAATAAATCGACAAGGAGTCGTCGTACAGAAATTTACAATGCATCATTTTCAAGGTTTCCAAATTCTCTATAAACCATCTAATTTGGATTTGGAAATGAAATATCGAACAAGTTCGTTTACAGTCTCAAAAAGCAGCATATATTTTTTTTGTATTAGATAATTTTTATTTTACTCAGAAAAGTCATAAAAAACAAAATAAAGTAAAAAAGGATTAATTATAATCTCTAATATAAATTTTTAGATCGTTATTTTTATTACCGTAAATATCCAAATTCGCAACTTTACTGATCAACACCATCATTCTAATTATGAGAATTCGTTAAATACGACTTTGCATATGTAAACTGTACTCATAAAATTTGAATTTGAGTGCAGATATTAGTGCCGGTCAACCCTGATAATATTAAAAAAAATCTTTACAAGAATATTATGTATATGCGTTGGCCTAGAAGGCGATGAAATGTAGAATTTAACAAATAATTAGTTTTAGACATATTTTGCTCAGTTTTTACTGTTCATTAAAAAATTTTACCAATACCCAAAAAGCGCCGCTTGAAAATGAGTGACATTTGAACCAGCACCCGACCAGTGAATTTTAAGATGGTAATTCTACTCTAAAAAGTTTTACCTCTAAAAGGTTACTCTCTAAAATCACTAATATAATTGAGTGAAACTTCAGCCAGCACTATGCCAAAAAAGAATTTATAGAAGGGAATTAATTAGTTGTTGGTTTTGCCACTCCCAAATTAAAATTTCCACTTAAAGGTTTTTTAAAGAATCACAACAATCAGTTTCAAACAAATGAGATTTTTGATATGAAAAAATCAGTCTTCTCATCAGGTCGCGACGACTGAGGTTGTATAGGTTGTATTATTTTACATTGGAATATTGGAATATAGAACAACCATGTAGTTTTACTACTGGCGTTCGAAACTAATTGTTATGATTCTTACACATTTGTCATCTATAAGTCAAAAATTCAAATTTATCCGCGATCCAGCGTTATTGGAAAGAAAAGTATGGGGTGGTTGGGAAGTTGATTGTGTATAAGTAGGTGTCGATTATCATAGTCGTTGTCATACAGTTTGACACTAAATGGAAGAATTTCCTACGGTTGTGTATTTAATTCGAGAGTGGTGAAATAGACCAATATACGGAACAATCACAAACACCATTACTACAATCGAAAAAACCGAAGATCCTTACATGTTGTCAATTTTATAAAATGAATTTTGATTTAAAATTGGGTGGGTAAATATCATCAACAAGTGGATAATTTTGAAACATGTCATTCATTTAAACGAAGATTCTTATAATTTAACTGAAAAATGTATGTCGACTTCTTAATCTTCCCTATATAGCTTTTATGTGGCTAGGTAAAACTAGTTATTGGGTGGGCAAAATTAATGAACAGGTGGACATTTCTAAAACATAACTTATTTCATTATATTGACGATTAGTAGCGATATACCAACATTCATATATCTTATCTGGCAAAGCTAATAATTGGTGAGCAAAGCTAATTACCAGGTGGGCCAAATTTATCAACCGATGGAAAATAGAACTCATTACTCTGATAATATAAATTTACAAAATTTCTATTACTTTAACTCAATAGTTTACGTAAAATTATTTTATTTCGTAAATTTGGTGGACAAAATTAATCTACATAATATGGATAGTTTTAAAACATAACTGCACTAATATACAGGGTGTTTGGTGCATCGTTTGCCAAATTGAATTGGCTGAAAGGATGGGTCATTTGTTATCTCCTAAACCCTAATAACTCATTTCTCGCCGTGCGGATTTTTTTATTTTAACTTTTTAATGTTTATTTTGAAAAATCGCAATATTTAACATTTAAGTATTATTTTTATAGGTTCCAAATTTAGTATTAACTCTTACGTTTACTGTTGTATGGTTCTATCAAATTCAAAATTCGTCCCAAATAACATCTACTTTCCTTTTTATTTACTCTTAAAAAAAATGGTAAAAGTAAACTTAAAACTCCACTTTACATTGCAATAAAAGAAACTAAAAGTGATCGTGATCTTCGAACTCTAATTCTTTAGTGTATCTTCTTTCCAACGATATGCAATATGCCATAAAAACCCTTTTAAACACTTTACTATATCTCAAAATTTGTGTATCGGGACACATCAGCCTGATATTCGATATTCGCGATAAAAACTTGTTTTTACTTAAATAACATACACTTAGTAGGCTACAACAACCAACAACTCATACCCCACACTTCCGCAGTAAAATTTGTCACTTATCTTTATCTTAAATTTATATGTAGGTACTAACTTTTTGACTTATGATTAAAAACGTTTTTAAAAATAAAACTTTATTATAAATTTTGCTCAAATTGTTGACCTCCGTTGCGTGCACGCACGACACCTTCGCCTTATTTCCACTGTACTGGTGCGTAAACGCATTTCGTCTTTAATTTTGACGAAAGCGGCTTCAATGCGATGGACTAAATCATCCCTAGATGGAACTTCCGTCACGTTTACCAGAGTTTTGACTCGTCCCTAGACGACAATCTAACGGAGTTAGGTCTGGGCAACGTGGAGGCCATGGAATAAGGCCATCCCTCCCAATCCATACGTCATTTAGGTGCCTCAGGAATACGTCATTTAGGAGCTCTCTGAAAATTAATTTCCAGTGTGCAGGACACAACTGTCATTTTGAAAAACAATAGGTTGGTTATAATTGAAAATTGGCAAGTGTGCTACCAATTCGGGCAAGTCATTTTGCAAAAAACTCTAGGTAGTTATCGCCGTTAAGATGCTCAGGTAAGAAGCGTGGTCCTATCACATGATTCCCAATTACTCCCGTCCAAACATTGACACTAAAAATCTTTTTTGGAATAACCTCTGTCTTTTGGCACGTGGGTTCTGATCTTTCATTGACCACAGTGATGAGGGCTGTGCAAATTAAAGATTCCCTCTTTAGTAAATTTGAACTCATCTGCCCACCGAATACTTTTCAAAAAGTAGGGATCATCCACATCTGCGTGCAACAAAAGATAACAAACCTGGACACGTTTGTCAAAGTCATGATTGTGCAGACCTTGCACTGGAGTGTAATGGAATGGATGTTTGTTGTTTTGACAAATTATATGCTCCACACTTTCCAGATGGAAATCCCGAGTGATGCAGCTCTTTTGCTTCTAGTCGGTTCCTCTTCAAACAGTGCTAGAACCTGTTCATCGACAGCAACATTATGTCGTGTTATAACCCCTCTTGGTTCATTAAAATTTAAATTACCGGTCTCGCGTAAGCGTCGATAAGTATTTTGGAAGGTGTGGCGGCTGAGTAATCGTCTATTAGGAAAGTGTGGTAAATCCTTTGTGCGGCACGAGCGACGCGTATTCTTCATTAGAGAATGTAGCCATTGTAGCAATAATAACAAAACTTAACCACAACACTTAGAAACTTAATGAAAACAAAATAACAATATTAAAATAGTCTAGAAGAGTGAGGTATTAGTTGTCGGTTGTTGTAGCCTACTTAGTGTAAGTTTTTTAAGTAAAAACAAGTTTTTATCCCGAATATCGAATATCAGGGACAATTACTCGCGACTCTCCACAAAGTGCACTATTTTTGTATGAGGATTAGAATTGGAGCTTGATTAGGATACTTGAACATTTACGAATAATAAATGGGTCTGTGTTAAATATAGAGTATCCCGAAAACATCGGAACCAAAATAGAACGATAAAAGAAGCCGATCGATAAAATATTGTCGAAAACATTTTTATTGAAAAAAAAATATCGAAAAAAAACTTAATATAGTTTTTTGTCTTCGAAGTTATGATCGAATTTCGACTTAGGCGCTTTTAGGACCATTTTAATTCGTTGTTTACCTTAGCGGATGGGGGAATCATTTCAATTTTCAAAATTTTTTAGAAATTTAAATGAAATTGGTTTAATTTCAAAATTTAAATTGATAAAACGAGGATCATTGAGGCAGCAGCTTTCATATTCTCTGAAGTTAACACCTAAGTAAAAATTCCGCACAAATTTTCGAATATTGTCGACAAAATTTCGACAAATAAAATCGTTGTTTATTTTTCGGTTATATTTTTTCGACATGTTTTCATTCCCTGAAAATTATGGACAGTCAATTATCGTATCAACAAAATTTTATGATTTAAATAGGACTATTTTAAGATGGAGAGCTTCATTCTTACTTCACATTTGAAAAAATTTGAACCATAGAATTTTTATGGTAATGACCTATGTGAATGTGCAAAAAATCTCATAAATATTTTAATGTATCCTCCTAAATTGGAGGATAATACAATTCCGGAAATTCAACGGATAAACTGAGGGTGATTGATCCCGGCGAGTGAAAAATGTAAATGTTCGGAAGAAATTGTCCTGATAGTTAAAATTTTGATCATTAAATCAACTGTGATCATTTCAGTAAGTTTGTTTCAGGAAATAACGGTACTCTATTAAAAGCAGATAACATTTGACACTGATAATTCCAAACGTAAACTTGTATAATATTGATTTTTTAATATTGAAATTACCAAGTATTGACGTCAAGAGCAAAATATATACCTAATCGTTGAAGTTTGTTAATACCAAAATCAGATGGCATTGCAAATAATTTTTTTTTTTAAATAATTGGAATATTTTGAAAAGCATACTAATCTCATCAATTTGTTTTCTAAACATTTGAAATTTAAAAATATTGGAAAATACTAATTTGAACTGAAAAACGGAGAAAACAACAAAAATGTCATAATCGACATTATTATATCAATTTTCGACTTTGTCTACGAGTACACTTATTTCGACACCAACATTGAGACAATTCCAAAATATGCTTAACACTGACCACTGACAAAATGAAACTCGCGACACCTAACTGAAATTATGGCGTTCGAAATATAAATTATTTCATTTTTTGTATACCATTTGGTTGTTAATGCATTGCTTCACCAATTGCCGTACAACTTTTTTGAGTTTGCCACGATATAAATTACCTTGGCAGTTTCAGTTGTTATACATTGAAGTTGTAATTGCTTTGTGAACATGAGCCTTCCTTAATTGAATATTGACTGATCTGAATTGAAACTTATTTTACAACAGTGCACGATTTACATGATTTTTTATTCGTGGGGTCAAATTCAACCTGAGGAAGCTGTTCGGAAGGGAATTCCGAACATATCTTTTGATTCGAATATTTTAGAACTGAATAGATATAAATAAATAATTGATTTTTCGAACAGAAATAGGTGTATAGAGAGATAGAAATTTTTATTGCTTGATTTCCGGATCTACAAAATTACTATCTCCGTTGGTTCACAAACCTTAATCCGAGAAAAATATATAAAATAATAGGCCCGATTCACTTTAACTTTTCTTGTATTCTGCTTCTTGTGGCAATTTTAACTATCTTTTAAAAGTTTTAAATATGGATAGAAATCGATATCCTTCCGAACGAGTCAACATTTATTTGGTTGTATTCTGGGATCAAACACACAATACTTTCGGTAGAACGTGTAAATTAAAACTTTCCCAGAAATCACTGTCTATATATGGTCAAAATGTCTTATTGCCTGTTACTTATTTGGCGTATTTATACAAAGTTCACCTGTCGTTGCAGAAATTCCTATTAAAGCATGAAATCAGAAAACTAATTTTCTGGTATATATTTACATATTTGACGATTAAGCAACATTTAGGGGCACAAATTACCACTATATACGAGGCCCAGGAGGTACGGAAAAATTGCTATTTTTTTGTTACGTATATTAAATCCGTGTTTATCAAAACTGTTTTAACTCTTCACAATCATTTGCTAGTAATGATAATTAGAATTATTTTGTCAGAATTGATCACTATTTTTCGCTCATCAAGCTTAAATGGTGAAAAAATTTAGGGCTTTTTGTCATCGGAGCGGCTGCAAATGGAAAATATGTGGTTGCTATCTTGTAGTAGCTTGCCATACAGTTCTCTCTCGTTTTGACAGGAATTTTTCAATGTTAGACTAGTTCAAAATACGGCTATTTAAATATACCGTGAATTTAAAAACTTTAAACCCCATATTTTATCCGAAATTGCCGCGGTATTACAACAAAAAACATGCTGAGCCCAGTGACGAAAACGGTTTGAAATAGATCGAATGTGTGAAAAGGCCGTTCTTTGCTTTATACAATTTTTTGATTAATCAAAAATAACTTAATACGTTTACTTATAATTTGTTCAGCCTGCGCATTTTTGACTACGTTGCATCCCACAAATATTATAAATGCGAAATTTTGTTTGGATACCCCTTCACACCAAAACTGAACGCATGGGGCACGAGGAAACCGAAGTCAATACGCATTCAAAATGGTGTATAAAGACACAATGCAAAACACACAGCGAGTTCTGCACATTTTGGTGCATGATTGTCGGCTACAACACCCTTATCCATCCAGACCACGTGGACAACATGAAAGATGTTTTAACACTCCGACCAAGTTTTATGGTATAACATAAACCATTTTATGGGCCAAACGCCTCATTGGAAACAAACAAGTATCGTGCAAGGATTTCTATACCTTTCATATGATGGTGTGTCGAGACAATTTTCATTTATTACGCTGGCGTGAACTTCTTTTGAATCTTTTTCTGGAGAACATGTAAGTTGACTATGGAAAAGCGCTTGAGCTTTATTATCCACTTAAAAATGTGGTGGCGATTTATGCGGATGTAGATCCGACTAACATGGGACAGATCGTGATCCTCCAGTCATCATTTGTGCCAGCCCACGAGTAGACACAGAACGCATTCACGCACATGCATAACATTCACAAGTAACCCGACATAGCCTGGACCCAAGGACTAATACTCGTTTTTTTTAATAAAACTTCTAAATTTGGCCGCACTCCGGACAAAAAATAAAATATTCAAGCATGTGAAGTTACGCCCAGTTTTTCAAAGCTGAAAAAAAATTCCTCAAACAATACTATTTCATCTCATCCCAATTTTTTCTATTTAAACTTGCATAAGACGGAAGTGTTTTTTCTCAACAACAAAATATCCATCCTAGATTCTTTCATTTAATTGTTGTTTTTGTACTCTGCGTAAGAATAAAAGATTACAAATAATTTTTCGAAGTGAACTGATAATAATTGTTTGTTTTGGTTAAAAATGAGAACAATATCAGTCAATATATTGTTTCAAGTTGACAACAGTAAGAGCTTACAATGACTAATGGCCAATGGGATGGATAGTTTGTTGTTGAGAAAAAAAATTCAAAAAAATTCCGTCTTATACAAGTTGAAATAGAAAAACTGGGATGAAATGAAATAGTATTGTTTGAGAACAATTTTTTGTTCTGGGATGAAAAACTGCACTAACCTCACATGCTTAAATATTCGGAGGTACGCGGTGCTTTATTTTTTCGATCGAGTGGTGGAAACGCAGTTTGCCTCACGTTCACGTGCTGTTGATACTCAAATCAAGGAGATTGGGTTTCCTCTGTGCAGGCGTAGAGCAACAGAAGATGGAACCCGTATAACGACCATTGGAATCCGAAGCAGCATGCAGCACCTCTCGGTGGACAATAGCTTGATTGTCCCTATTCCCTCTTCTTGTCGAAAATGTTTAATTGTTACATCAGCAATATTCGCTACCAGGAGATAGGGCTATTAAGAGCTGAGTGGCAAATTATATATTCGACCTTCATCTATTACCCGTATTGTCGCTTTACTAATGAAATTATAAGCAACTGCATCTAGCTTTACTTGATTATTTGACAATTCGAATTATCAACTAAACTTTTGTGCCTGTCAACCTGACGTTTTGAATCGTCAACAAGGGTTTCCGTCAATAAGATATGGAACTGTTTCATACGTAAATTCTCACCAAATTGTATATCATCCACATATTTTCCATAAATTGCTGAAAGTTCCAAAAACGTCCAAATCAATTCCAAGTCTACTAAGCGGGCAGGGCTGTTAATGATTTGAAATATCTAAATTGATATTTTATTTGACTTGGCCCTTTTCCAACTACCGACTTATTTCAGACTTTTTGACTTTTTTCACGCCATCTTGAATAAGTCAGTCAATTTGTTTCAATTCATTGTACTGACTTATTTGTGACGTATAATAACAAAAAACAAAACGTAATTTCTATTATATGGATGAAAAAAAATCTTGAAGTGTTAGTCGTTGCTACTAGATTTGAAAAAAAACTGCATGTATTACATTTAGTCAAGACACATTTTTGGAGACATTTCTGTGTAGACATACTTATTCAAATAAGTCTCCTCGTGAGGTCACTTATTTGAATAAGTCGGTGTCCACAAATAAGTCGGTAATTGGAAAAGGGCCTTGATGCTATAAACAACAATTCAGCTTGCTACGTTTTTAATTTGTAAAATTAGGAAAAAAATCCTTTTTGAATTTTCCCAGCAAGTCGAAACGAGTGCCCGATAGCGAATCCGTATAACATGGATCTAAATTAATTTCTACCTTTGCTTTTCTTTGTTTTGGATACATACTTAGGTAAATTAGAAAATTCAGTTTAGTCTTAAAAACACTGATTGCACCAGTAAGTTTCAAGCTTTATTCAAGTTTTGTTAAAGAAATATCAGTGATCCGCATACATATATTTAAAAATTTAGAGCTGATTGGCAATACGTGAACACAAACGAAGCAGCGTGGTAAGTTTTATGGTTTCCACTGCACGGGAGACACCCAAAAGTGGCCAACCTGGTGGTGCATCTGCCCAATGGTGAGCAGATTTGCATGATCGAAGATAATTTTAGAGAAGAATCAGCGTTACTTTACGCTAGGGTACCTTGCTACTACACCTAAAAGCGGTGGAAGGTGGAAGCGACGGTTACAGCAGGCTTAAGAGACACCGTCCACGTTAACAACTTTGAGTGCTATTATTTAAATGTAATACGGCATCCACTAGCTCTCTGGATCTGAAATCTTTTGGCAAAGAAAAGTTTACGAAATTTTGATAGGCCTGTGAGAAAATGGAGTTATTAGGGAACCACAATAAGTGGGATGATACGAGGGAGAAGGAAGTGTTGTGCCGGCGAAAGTAAGGGACCTGTTCGCCATATTGAAATGCACTTGCGGTTTGTCCAACCCACGTCAGCTACAGAAAAAGCACAACACAGCTGAACAATGATAAAGCGGTTTTAGATGTATACGTGACTGAAACTGTGGTGCCGTGGCTGGTGTTCGAGCAAAGAGAAGCGTAACACAAAATATTAAACCGTGCTGAGAATGTTGAAAGCTGTCTTTTCTTTCTTGACTGCTAAGAATCCGCAGAGACCGAAATGTGACAGCAACATCGCGCAACGGTGGGCACATTCACTTTTTAAATTGGTGAGAGTTATATTTTTGGGAACTTTGCAGTTGTGATAGAATAAATCAGATTTTTAATTTTTTTCTAGTATAACGAATTTATTTATATGGATTGAACGTGATAAACGAAACGTATGTGAAGTTATCCCCGGATTCTATGCCCCTTCATATGTGAAGTTATCCCCGAATTTTATTATATGAAAAAAATGTTTTTTAAAATTATTTCAATTCAGAAAACACAAAAAATAAATGTTATAATTTAATAAAATGAAGTAAAATAATTTTTAAAATGGCTCATAAATTTGTCAGATTATAATTATAAGACGGAACAAACACACGAAAAAAACGTACCGTTCCAACCTTGCGAAATTAGGCTCCGAGCAAAATATTTCCATTTAATTTATTTTGGGCCAAAAGTGATATTTTAATTTGACATGTAAAAAGTATTAATTTGTCGGATCAGAGCTATATGGTTTTGAAATGGTCAGACCCATACGTCATTTTTCGCCAAATATGAACAAAATCTTACCGTTGCAACCTAGCGAAATTAGGCTCCGTGCAAAATATTTCCATATAATTTATTTTGGACCAAAAGTGATATTTTAATTTGACATGTAAAAAGTATTAATTTGTCGGATTAGAGTTATATGGTTTTGAGATGGTCAGACCGTAACGTCACTTTTTGCGAAATATGAATAAAATCGTACCATTGCAACCTAGCGAAATTAGGCACCAAGCAAAATATTTCCATATAATTTATTTTGGACCAAAACTGATATTTTAATTTGACATGTAAAAAGTATTAATTTGTCGGATCAGAGCTATATGGATTTGAGATGGTCAGACCCATACGTCATTTTTCGCCAAATATGAACAAAATCTTACCGTTGCAACCTAGCGAAATTAGGCTCCGTGCAAAATATTTCCATTTAATTTATTTTGGACCAAAAGTGATATTTTAATTTGACATGTAAAAAGTATTAATTTGTCGGATCAGAGCTATATGGTTTTGAAATGGTCAGACCCTAACGTCATTTTTGCCAAATATGAACAAAATCTTACCGTTGCAACCTAGCGAAATTAGGCTCCGTGCAAAATATTTCCATTTAATTTATTTTGGACCAAAAGTGATATTTTAATTTGACATGTAAAAAGTATTAATTTGTCGGATCAGAGCTATATGGTTTTGAAATGGTCAGACCCTAACGTCATTTTTGCCAAATATGAACAAAATCTTACCGTTGCAACCTAGCGAAATTAGGCTTCGTGCAAAATATTTCCATTTAATTTATTTTGGACCAAAAGTGATATTTTAATTTGACATGTAAAAAGTATTAATTTGTCGGATCAGAGCTATATGGATTTGAGATGGTCAGACCCTAGCGTCACTTTTTGCGAAATATGAATAAAATCGTACCGTTTCAACTTAGCGAAATTAGGCTCCAAGCAAAATATTTCCATATATTTTTTTTTGGACCAAAAGTGATATTTTATTTTGACATGTAAAAAGTATTAGTTTGTCGGATCAGAGCTATATGGTTTTGAGATGATCAGACCCTTACATCACATTTTGCCAAATATGAATAAAATCGTACCGTTGCAACCTAGCGAAATTAAATATGTCTAAATATGCATGATTTCGCTAGGTTGTAACGGTACGATTTTGTTCATATTTGGCAAAAAGTGACGTTAGGGTCTGACCATTTCAAAACCATATAGCTTTAATCCGACAAATTAATACTTTTTACATGTCAAATTAAAATATCACTTTTGGTTCAAAATAAATTATATGGAAATATTTTGCACGGAGCCTAATTTCGCTAGGTTGCAACGGTAAGATTTTGTTCATATTTGGCGAAAAATGACGATATGGTCTGACCATCTCAATTCCATATAGCTCTGACCCGACAAATTAATACTTTTTACATGTCAAATTAAAATATCAGTTTTGGTCCAAAATAAATTAAATGGAAATATTTTGCTCGGAGCCTAATTTCGCTAGGTTGGAACGGTACGTTTTTTTCGTGTGTTTGTTCCGTCTTATAATTATAATCTGACAAAATTATGAGCCATTTTAAAAATTATTTTACTTCATTTTATTAAATTATAACATTTATTTTTTGTGTTTTCTGAATAAAATAATTTTAAAAAACATTTTTTTCATATAATAAAATTCGGGGATAACTTCACATATGAAGTCTATTTGTAATGAAATATAATATAAAACGGGGCGGGGCTAACTTCACACATGAGTTAGAGGGATATAATTATGTTAGTGTTGCCTGATTAATTTTTTTTTAATTTCGAGGATAGAATCCGGGGATAACTTCACATACGTATAAACGAACCGGTTTGGTTCCAAAGTAAGCTCTGAGTTATTTTAATTTGATTAAGAAAAAAACTCGTATTTAAATTCGCAAAGTAGACAAAATCACTTCAAAAATATTTTATTGAATTTTGGTACACAGATCGTATTTAATTAGGACTTGATTAGTCATTATGTACAGTCAATCCTTCTTTCGTACCAAACACTTTTTTTTTCATTTGATTTAGTCAACCAGACCAGTTCTTAAGTCCAACAAAATTACTTAACATTTTCGGAACTCGCAATTTTAACTGAAATGTAAATTGATTGGCTCTCGCCGACGTGAACGGCGGCTACATGTTGAGCACCACTAAGTTTCGTGTAAATTTCGTTACACTTTAAAAGATAATTCTAGTTTTAAGCCTCCGTGCAACACTTTTTAAGCTTAGCTATTCGACTTCGCTAGTTATAACTTTAGACGTCGTAATAACCTTATTAAGAATTGCGAATTTAAACAAAATTTAAAACAAGCAACATTTTCAAAATGCACATGGCGTATCAATATTTTTAATTAATGATTAGATTATCTTTAAAATAAACCAATATATTAGAATTTGTTGACCCATTTCTGTTATCATATTAGAATTTGTCAATTTTAGAATACGTAAATGTTTGCCAAAATAATCAGATTTGACTTAATATTTACAAAATTATTTGAAACACCTGACTGCAGTTTTAATAATAAATATAATTAATCTAACTTTTATAGTTTTCGTATTAATAACAACACAATGCCACCACACACGTTGCAGCTAACTAAGAAGCCCATCCCATTTTACAATGTAACAATATCCCAATATTTAAAGATCACACTTACAAAACTCGATATTTTCTTTTTCAATCAAACCAAAACCAACAATCAACCAATTCGCCTTTACACAAAAAAAAAAATAATAATAATTTTAAGAAAGTTTAAACATCTCTGTATACTTACTACACTCGCCTAATCACCATACACAATCCGAGTTATTTACATTAAAAATTCTTTAATATACAAATCTCTGTGTTCCCTGCTTCGCATGATCACTGTTGTGTACGCGTATTATAACAACAAAGTGATTTGTGGCATTTTACAACAAATGTCGAGGAGAGACGCCACAATGTAGATAGATATATGCAGATGTTTACATTATCGATTAGCATGATCGTTTGATTAGATCTGATTGTAAATACTATACACCATAAATATCGATCACTGATCATTCATTATATAATCTTTTAAATACACACGTATGTATGTAGGTACATATATACACAAGTGTAGAGTATATAGTAGAGGTGTGAAATGTTGATTGATTATCATAAGTTATCTGGTGAGTACAGTAATAATACGAGTATATAGTAGAGAGAAGTCAAGGATGTGCGATCGCGATCATTAAAACAACTAATAAGATGTTGATTCATAATTTTATGTAGTGCAATATTTACGCGATCGTGCGAATATGCAATCGGTTCGGTTATATAAGTATTTTGTATATATATATATATATTATGAGGTCATTATGATGATCTCAGTATTAATTATGGAAGATCAACGATCTAGGTAAAAATATTATATGTGATTTAGTACGATCTTGATATATGTGTAATATATATATATATACAAGATCCGCACTATACGATGGATGACCTTTGTATTATTTATTTATTCTATTGACATTTATACTAAATACAACAATTCGCGGTTATCAATTATTAAAAACTGATTAATTTTAATTGGCTGTATGTTACGTTGTATTGTACGAGCTTTTCTTACGCGTATCTTTATTACACAACTTGTATAAAAATAAAAAACGCGTTACGGTTGAAAAGGTAACACTTAAAGAAATAAGCGAACATATATAATTAATTGAGTGGGCGGACACTTATACATAGATTTTTTTGGTAGTGGTGGTGGTCATGGTTTTGAATGCAATGAGATGCAAAATTAGCAACTGGGTGGGTGTATTTAATGGATTTTTTTTTTATTGTAAACACAATTATTTATATTGCGCGAACAAAGAATTTTATTCATTAATTTGAACTTTCGAAAAAATTTAAAAATCATGTGTGACATATTTTGGTTTAACTGCGGATAAAATGTGATTAAGTTCGGGTATTCAGATTTATTTCAACTCAATTATTTTTTATTGTTGACCCCCGAGTTTACTACATTGATAACAGTTAAAATTTTTAAACATTTTTGTCAAAAAATGGTTACAACTATTAAAAAAAATCGAACACTCTCATAAAGTGTTAAAAAAATGCGGAAAATGGTGAACCAGGTGGAAATAAGATAAAAGACAATTGGGAAATAAAGACACTGATTTTGTTATCAATTTAAGTTAACTTTATACTCGAATCCATTATAAATGATGTCTTTGCCGTTATCCTTGTCTGGTTTTAGGCAAAAATATTGAAATTTACAAAGTAAAATTATTTCTTGCAACATAAAGCTCGATTCAAAATGCCACAAATTAAAATTCATAATTGATTGATTGATTAATTGATTAGGGTGTGCACTAATCAACCGCTTTGACAGTAGAGAAGCCGATTTTTGGTGGAACAAAGTTTTTTTAGCAATACTCGTCATTTCCGGTAAAATACAAAAAGGATATGAATAAATTTTGATTGAAATTTAATTTACAATCTTTTTGATTTAAGAGTTTTTTCGAGAATGCCACATATTTTTCAAAATATTTACGAAAATCAAACAAGTCAAAAATAAATTTATGGAAAAAGATTAAGTATGGAGTTTCATGCCGGTCAATCAAACCGTATGGGCTGTACAAGGTAGGGCCGAATTTTTGTCGAGAAACTGTTTTATTTTTATCAAAAATCGTCATTTCCCATTCCAAAATAAAAAAAACTCCAAGGAAAACCGGTCACTTCCGATGGGCTGATTTTGGCTAAAATACGTGAACTTGATTTCAATGAGGATTTCTTGTTCGTTGGTAGTAATGTTTCAACCGAAAAGAATTAGAAAAATCACAACTAAACTTTATAAATAAATTTCATAAATAACAGGTGTTTTTTAAGGCTGATAGAACTTGAAATCCTAAAAAATAAAACCAAAAGTTGAATTTTTACGAAAAATATACTCTGGCAGATCTCAGTATACTCTGGCAAATCATCATGAATAGACTAACCGTCAAACTGTGGATAGATTTCGTACCACATATGTACTCTCTAGAGGATGCAATACATCAACACGTCGAAAATGTGCGTACTGAAGAGAATATCGCAGCTGTAACCGAAAGTGTGGAAGAAGATTCAAATTTATCGATTTGTCGTCGTTCTCAGGAATTTGGGCTCTGTCCGTCCACTTCATGGACAATTTTGCGCAAAGAAATTTGGCGCAGGAATTGATATCACGAGACCATTATGAGCGTCGTTCTTTCGCCGATTGCGCTCTAGAGCAGTTAGCAAATGGCTCCCTTGTTTTATCGTCAAATTGAGTGAGACCAATCTACAAGAGATCCTACGGACTCCATTACATTCAGAAAAATTTACCGTTTGGTGCCGTTTACTCGCTGGTGGCATCATCGGACCTTATTTCTTCAAAAATGAGGCCGGGGATCGCGTTACGGTCAGTTGAGATCGTTACCACACCATGATCAGTGATTTTTTGTTTGAAAATATGGATGATATGTGTGTTATTCGTGACATGTGGCTAGCAATGCTCGAAAAAGTGGCCGATAATTGGACGTCCAGAATCCGTTTTGTCGAGAACAGCCATGGTGCCCATATGTCCGAAATCATTTTCAAATATTATTGACATGAATTGATCTTTCGAATTAAACAATTTTTTGATTACAATTTCCAATAAAGTAAAATTTATGTACAAAATTATGTTTTTTATTTTCACGGCTAGCGTATTTTTTAAAGGAGAGTGGAAAGGGACCCATTTTGTAATTTGAAACCATAATGTAATACAACAACAACATTTATAAAAGCTTATAATTTTTCCATTTTCTAAGTCGATTTTCACTCAGTTTAAAGGGGGTCTTTTAATCCTATTTTAAACTAATTAAAGTTTGAACTTTTCTCTGTTTTTCTGTAGAAAAATATTACAAAAGCTCGCATGGTTCAAATAAACTTAAACTAACAAAACAAAAAATTGACCGTTTTTCGTAATTTTCAATGGGAAATAAAAATTTGTATACTCCATAAACTTTCATTCAAATGTATCTCGATTGGATTAACGATTTTTATTCGAAAGCATTTTAACATCGAAAATGTTTTTGGGGTCGCATTTTATAGAAAAATGCAACGAAATTTTGTCAAAAGAATATGCAACGATATAAAAATGAATAAAGTAAATACGAGAGAACCAAAACACACTGGTGCGCCAATTTTATTTTGTGCTCTCTCTATGCACCTTTTTCTCACCTACGATAACAATTAGTGAGTGTAATATTTTAAATTTTTTATTTAAACATTAACAAAATTTCATAGCCGAAAATCAATTTTTGGGCTCAAATTTTGTTATTATTTATTATTTATTTTTAGGTCTATATGTAAATAGAAGTACTCTAATCCAAAACATATCAGAAGGCTTAAGTTTTTTTATTTAGGCATTAAGCAAAATTACAAGCCCTATCTTCGATGCTTAAATTTTTAGCCTTATATTTCCATCTGTTGGTGTCTTTAAGCTAGAAATCATACATATTACCCTAAAATTTTTTGACAAACGGAAAGTCAAAATTATGCCAAAAAACGGTCGTTCATCGTTCGAAAAATATTTCGTAAATTACGTGGTAATTTTGGTCAACATGGACGTCCGACAGAGCCAGGAATTCGAAAAATTGTTGAACGTTTTGAAGAACCTGAAACAATTGCAGATCGTAGAGCATATGAATATCATTGCTCATTTCGTACTCGTGAATAAGGTAACAGCTGCAAGTGAAAAAGTTCGTGTAGAGCCAAGAATCTCTTTGAGATGTCGTTCACAACAATTTAACAGAATTTGCGTGGTGAAAACTGGATGAAATTGTTTTAGATGTCCTTTTGTTTCGACAAGACGGTGCCGCATGTTGCGCAAATCGTAAAACACTCGACTTGCAACACCCGACACACATAGTGTTATATACAACGATTCAAAAACAATTCAAGATCTTAAGAACAACATTCGAACTGAAATTGAGGATGTTGTAGTGCTTTTTTGGAAAAAGCAATTTTGATATTCGGATGCAGGCCTGTAACAGGAGCTGTGGTGGGCTCATGCACGATATTGTACTCCATAGATAAATGGCGTAGAATAAACTTTCATTTCCATTAAAAAATTTGAATTTCCAACATACACTTCGTTACAGCGGATTAAATCCACTAAAAAAATGGGAGTTCCCGATATTCATCTGTTTTAAATTCTATCGCTATTTTTTATACTGAAAGGTAGATAATTTTATCATTAATCAAATGACCAAACAGATTTTTTTTTTCTATTTGTATTTAGAAATATTCCTTTTTGTTGTTACACGTGAATAAATCCTCGCCAGAATTTGAGTAAATAAATACACCAAATATTTTTAGGAACACATATTTTTTTTTAATTTTTAAGTTTATTTATTTAAAACAATACGTTTTTTTTATTTTTTTTTTAATAATAAGTTCCATTTTTATAAACCATATCGACTTCTAATAATTCAAGGAAATGACGATGAAATCTCTTTCCCAAATGGAAGCCGATTGTTTTTCGAGCTTGGTTTCATCGTGATTTTTTTTCATAATTTTCAGCCGTTTTAGATGTTTAGCTTTCTATATGGTTTGACAAACGGTTTACTCAGAGACTTTAACACCGGCTTGCTCCTTAATTCTACGAGCAGATAGAGCAGAATTGAAGGCAATACGTTATTTTTTATGTTTACCTACCGATTTCAATTTCGAAGCAGAACAGCCTTTCATATATTTTCCATAGTTTTCAGTATTTCTTAAATAATTAAGCACAACAATCGGCTCTAATGTCTTTGATCGTGGGACGCAAATACTTCTCTCTTTTTAACATCGTTTAAGCATTTATATTTTCCCATTTAAAAAAAAACAATTGACACAATTTAATTTATTATTTAATATTTTTATTTTAATAAAACTAAGACATCAAATGAACTGGATTTATCATAAAAACGATTTTTTTACTACATCAAAATTAAAAACAAAAAAACAACAATTTCCAAAGTCAACTAGAAATTATCAACGAAGGCCGATCAATAAGTACCCGTAGTGTAAGAAATGGAGACGTCAGTTCTTTAAATTTTTATTTGTCAACGTAATCTCCTTTTAGGTCGATACACTTCCCAACATTTCTGTTATTTCTTTAAACCCTTCAAATTCAATTACAAAACAATTTCTCACACTCTTCAAAATACGCTTCTGTCTCGGCGATCAGAAGATGACTGCGGCAGTAATTCGTAGCCCAGTTCATGCAATTTGGCAGCGACAATTTCGGATGAGTGAACACCACACCTATCAGGGCGACACCTGTTTCGTTTCTCACACTTCAGTTCTGCTATATCAGCGAGAATCATGTCGTGAACCTTCAACGATTTTCTCGGTAACAACACCTGCCGGGCGGACTCATCAAAAACAGATATACGACCACATTTAAATTCGTTTAGGCAATTTTTCACGGTTGTCATAGATAGTAAAGCTTAGATAGCTTCCAACTTCGCTTTTATTCCTTTGCATGTTTTCCCATCAAAAAATAAAAAGAGAATTACGAATTGACATTGCTCTTGCTCCATTTTATTGAGAAACACGAATGATACAAGTTAGGTTAGGTTAGGTTTCAGTGTTTGCTGACGCACACTTAGGCTAATTATAGCTCATTGTAATACCACAGGATCCGACACCATTAAACCATCTAGTGCTATTGACATAGCGTAAAAATCTCGTATATTACAGCTTTCGAGATCAGAGAGGCTGTCCATAGTGTATTTGCCCAATTGATCATGTCTTCCGCCAGCTAGCACAAGACATGAGCACACGAAGTGAAGAAGAGTCTCCTCCTCCTTCACGTTGAAGTAATCCGCATCCAGACCTAGCCTTCTCGCATGATCTCCAAAAAGGCAGTGTCCGGGAAATATCCTTACAATTCTACCTAAATCACGCTTCTCTAGTGTGATTAAGTTCTAGGAGCGCTTCAAGTTTAGTTCAGGCCATGCTTGCTTCGCAACCCTACCTCTAGCATGTTAAAGTTGAAGAGTCGTACCGTACCTTGCTAATTCGTCTGCTCTGCATTTTCCTTCAACGTCAGAATGGCCCAGAACGCAGACCAACTGGATATTGAATAATTCACTGATCTCGTTAAGAGATGTGTGGCAATCCAACGTCACCCTTGACACCAGGGAAACTGAATCCAGTGAAAGGATGAGCTCTTCAATCGCTATAACTTCAGCCTGACACACACTGCCAGTAATCAGGTAAACAAAAAGATAATCTTACATTTAATTGTAAGAGTTGAAGCCGTCAGTGAAGAATTTAACTGCCCCGGTCTCCATGATAAAACCACTCTTTCAATCCTCCCTAGAGCGAAGAATCACCATAAAACGCTTGCCAAAATACATCAGGAGTGTTATATAATCCTAATTCACTAGGTCATGCCTCACAGAATTGACTATAGTTGAGTACTTTGTTTTCAGTCAAGCCCATCCCGAAGTCGCTGATAGCCGGGCGGCCGTATTGACCGCCCTTTGCTTACCAACAATATCCAACGGGAGAAGGTACAGCATCACCTATAAGGAACTAGGAGGATTCGTTTTAAGCGCCCCACTAATGAGGAAACAGGCTGCCCTCTGCA
The DNA here is from genome assembly GCA_932526605.1 of Nephrotoma flavescens. Lineage (NCBI taxonomy): Eukaryota > Metazoa > Arthropoda > Insecta > Diptera > Tipulidae > Nephrotoma > Nephrotoma flavescens. The sequence goes on from OW052220.1 coordinate 253,446,060, forward strand.
TCTTCGCCATCATGTTTTTGTATGATAAATAATCCAGAGCTGGCCACCATACATTCACACCATATAGCAGTACGGGCCTTACAACTGTCGTGTAAATCCATTACACCAGCTTCGGTTTCAAGTTCCATTTCTTTCTGATGGCATTTTTGCAAGAGTAGAGTGCCACAGTGGCCTGCTACACTCTCTCTATCGTGTTTGGTTTCCAACGGAGCTTACTGTCCAGAAGAATCCTTAGAAGAACCAGCATAATACCATTCAGACTTGGTGGAACCATTGCTTGAATTTTATATCTCCTAGGAAAAACGAGCAGCTCTGTTTTAGCTGGAATACCTAACCCACATCTGTTGGCCTAACCCGCAATAATTGATAACGCATTCTGCATCACATCCCTGAGTCTACCCAGGTGTTTACCCGTTACAGCTATCGGACACCTGGGGGGGGGACACGAGGAAGGGAGAGCGGACACCTTCCTAGGGCGTTCCCCGAACAACCCGTCTTCTGACGGTAGCTTACCTCATCCCCACTATAACCCTTCTGCTACGTAGCAAGTGATTTTTGGTTACTGGTTGTTCAATCTCAAGTGACAACAATCCCTCCATAATTGCTCCACATTCACGTTGTTGAAAACGCCCTCGATATCGAGATACACCACAAACGAGAATTCTTGAAAATCCAGTAACTTCTCAATTCCCCGAACCAGGGTGTGTAATGCCGTATCCATGGGCTTACCATTATGATACGTATGCTGAGACTGTGTCCAGTTTCTGCGTAGAATTTTCGAACGAATATAGACATCCAGCAGTGTTTCTATAATTTTCAGAAGAACAGATGACAGAGACATTGTTCTTAAATCCTTAGGGTTGCTGTGCCTCTAGCCTCCCTGCCTTTCTGTGCGATGTACCCTAGCTTCAGACGCCCTTCGAAGATAACTTCCAGCCATTGAAGCAAGACCTACGAGTTCTTCTGAATTTCTGCTGGTCCAATCCCATCCGTACCAGAATATGTTCTGTACGCAACAGTTGGACCCCGCGGTAATCCAGGGGCCTCGCAGTCTGCACATACTCGCACTTCCGGGGAAGTAAGTTTCCATCAACAGATCAAGAGTCTCTTTACTAGAAACCGTCCATTCGCCATTCGGTTTTATCAAATTGCCTGAAACAGCTGGACCGGTATAGAGAGAATCTTTCTTAAGCGCGAGGTTTCGCTACCGCCAAGGTCCACCAAACAAGTTTTCGCTTTCCCCTTAGCTTTGTTAGTGAACAATCTTCCCTCATGGAGGTATTGTAAGCCCTAATAAGAGTATCCACGATTAAATCCAGTTCACTACTCATGTCGGCGAGTCCTGGAACTCTAGATAGAATGACGCCCTCCAATACCGCTCTAAATACACGCCATATTGTACTCCGAGGATTTCTGAATACGTACTGATTTGTAATTTGGAGATTAAGTTTAAACGTTAAGTAACGATGGTGAAATAAAATCAGAGACCAGAGTAACATCCAGAACTTCCTGTCTAGTACTAATAATAAAGGCGGGTGGGTTCCTAACCTATAATGCTAAAAAGTGAGGTTAGTTCTTAAAAGATATTCGAAAAATAATACACCCCTATCATTTATGTCCGAGCTACTTCAGATGGTGTGGTGCGCATTCGCGTCACATCCTTGGATGCTCTCACCTTCCTCCTTTTTGCATCACTAACAAGTGCCTTAGAATATCTGGTGGCACTGGCTTTTTCCGGTCCAAGTATGAGGTCCCCATTGCAGTACTTCGGAAGTAGAAAAACATTTATGTTATTCCCCACCTGTATACATGATCTGCTCTTTCCGGCTCCCTGAATTAAAAAAGGCTGTCTTAAAAATGGTGTTTTTTCGAACTTAAAACCAGCGTTTTTATTTGATTTTAAAATTGAATTAAAATCTTGAATGAAAATGTAATAAAAAAAAGCTGACTTTATTAATGCATATCATAAGTCATTTTGAAAATGATTCAAGAAGTGTGTTTATAAATGACATATAATGTGTATTTTTTAATTAATTTTGAAAATGAAATAAAATGTGCAATTAAGATCGAAATAAAACGTAAAAATGTATAACATAATATATAAAGCCCGATTATCCGGCATCCAATTAGCCGGAACACTCAGTTAACCGGAAATTTTAAATTTTAGGATTTTTTTTTTGCATTTCTGTCTTTCTTTTCTCTTTTATATACATTTATTAATTAATTTTGAAATTGTTTTTTGAACATTTTCATTAATGAAAGCTTAGTTGAAAATTTTGAATGGCTTTAATTTTCATATTACAGTAAAAGCCTGTTTATCCTACATCCAATTAACCAGAACACTCAGTTAACCGGAATTTTAATTTTTATGTGTTTTCCCCCATTTTTCTCTTTATTTTCTCTTTCATATGCATTTTCTAATTCATTTTTAAATTTGCAATTGTGTTTTGCTAATTTTCATTAATGAAAGCATTAGTTGAAAATTTGGAATGGCTTTAATATTCATATTACAATAAAAACCCGTTTATTCCGTATCGAATTAACCGGAACACTCAGTTAACCGGAATTTTAACTTTTACGAATTTTTTTTTTTTACTTTTTTCTTTTTCATAAGGGATATTATTTTTTTTATTATTCGGGGATTATGAATATCCATATGAATATCGGAAATTCCTTTTTTTAGTGGATTTAATCTGCTGTAACGAAGTGTACATTATTTGTTTTTTTAATATAAAAAAAACTAACAGATGAAACACTCGCTAGAACAGTACCGACTTAACATTTTTGTTCTGATAATTATTATCAGAGTTTACTTTTTTTGGATTTTGTGTGCGTGTGTGTGTTTTGTGATTAATTTGGCAAAAAAATCGACTGTTAAATTTGATCGGTTCATTCGCAAACAGCTTGTCAATTCTTAAATATTTTCTGAATGTTCGGCTTATAGCACGATGTTACAATTTAAATAATAGTAATCGTTCGGTCTAGTGCTATCCATGTAACACTTGACACAAATTGAACACACAATGAACAATAAATTGGCAACCCTGTATTTACATTAAAAAATATATTAAATATTCTGTCTACCTGTGACTGAGCATGTATATGTGACATCTTCACCTTTCTTTGTGTCATCTCTGTAACCTTTAATTTCTTTTAAGTTTTATGTGTATATCTGTTTATTACCTTTCATTTCTATATGTGAGTGTAAATATTACACAGCACAGCAATGACATCAGGGAAGATAAAAATGAAAAAAAGTATTCATCGACTATAAATTATAAATTTAATGACAAATTATTAATGAGCTGAGGTGAAACTACGAGTATCCATTTGTAGTTGCACTCGTATGTGCTTAAAAGGTTTTTAGTGTTGAGGTTAATTAGAGTTTGGATAAAGATTTAATGTTTCCAGATCCATCAAGAATTATGACCTTATGTTGTCATCACTATACATAAAATACCGTTCTTATTTATACATATTTATATTGATCGATCGGTATATTGGGAAATGAATCGCAACTCGGTTCTCCCCACCCTATTTCGAGCGCACATCCAATCAAATAAACGACGTTCCACCCAAAAACAAAATTATACATTTTGTAATTTAAATTCTAGAAATTAAACTTGTCTTAAAATTTTGTGTTGCTTCAAAAATCAAAACCAAAAAAATACGAAAAACATTTTTAATATTCTTATCGTGTACCTTGAATACGTCTGGAAATTGAAAAACTAAAATACCAACGAAAAAAAAAAAGACAAAGTTTATAAAAAATATAAAGACGAAGACATCGAGTGTAGCGTTTCTCATCAAGTAATTTTGACCATAGCACATTATAGTTGTACGGTTATACTTTCGTAAACTGATGGAATTATAAATATTTGCGGCTGTATAATTTTATGGCGGGATGTTTCCCAGTCGATGAATTAATTTGTATGTAAGTGTGACGCAAAATACAAATTCACCTGTTTTTTATATACAACGTCGTATATATGCAAATCTAATCAACTTAAATCAAAACAGGTTGTCTCCAAAATAAGTATGTGTGCACGACTATATCTTGCCATACACATCTAATTGATATTCTAGACAGCATAAATCAAAAATGAATAAATTTACATACATCCCGTGTGTGGCTCAAGTATGTATTTCTAATGTTTGAGTACATTGTAACCGACATATACACCTTTAAGATTGTGTGTCTGTATATATACGTTTACCTTCTTATTTTATGATATTTAATTTTAATTTAAATTATATTTATTTAAGAAATAAGACAAGAAAAGAGAAAATTTTTCACTTTTTTGTTCTGTCTTATTTATTTTACTTAAGATAACCCTTTTAAATACACAATGTAAGATGTATACAAAAGATATCGAATATTTAGTTTTTATTTTCGGTAATTTTGTATCCTGGTTACATCCACAAAATATATTAAAAGCACTATGAGTATGTATGCGTATATAAGTATTAACATTTGACATTTAAGTGTATATACTCGTAAAATATTTCCTAATCGAATTCTACCTTCTTTTCTAATATACATATATGAACGAGTACAAAAAACCCACCTTATACCAAATAGTTTTACATGTTTAACATGTCATAGCGACATGACATATTCTAAAACACTTTGAAATTCAAATATACATATTTATCATGTACACAAGTATGTATATATGTATGTATAACACACCCCAATTAAATCAATAAATTTGAAATAAATTTCAAAATTGTTATTTAAATTAATTCACCTTTCAATTATTCCAATATAAACTACATGAGGTTGGAAATGGAAGAAAATAAATCGCGCGCTTTTCACTCGCTCACGCGTGCATATGTGTTGAATGGAGTTATGGTATGTGATCACTTGTTTTAAGCTTATTGTTTGTTATTTAAGCAAAGTGGAAAATTTTATTGCTAGTGTGCGAGCACACACACACGAGGAAATTTGAGGTCAATCGTATATATTATGGGCGCGCGCTTATTCAATCGATTAAAAAATCAAATAGTAAGTTGTTGATAAATAATAAATATAAGTGTGAAATGTGTAAATAAAATTCATGTCTTTAGCTCGGTAGGCTGTAAATCAAATTTAATCGTTGCTTTATGGTGATAAGGTTTCGTAAATTTTTTAAGCCAATTGACCGGCGAAAAAACTTGATTTTTTGGTGCCTGAAATCTAGCCGATAGCGAGACAACGTCAGCTCGTTCATCGGTGTGAGGATCTAGTGTTAACTAGAAAAGTTGGGGTTCTTTTTTCTCTAACCCTATACATCATTTTCCGTTATTAGATTTTCTTGCACTCTTTGTTCGTTTTTACGAATTTCGAAATACATTTTCGAAATAAATCAAAGTGCCAGAAAGTTATAGCGAATTATTTTACGTTTTTAATGTAAATCAAATTTTCGATAGTTAAAAAGAACACGAAAAAAATTTGATGTGTTTTTATCGTAGTGTGCCTAAACCCGAAAGGGATGCTGAAAACAATAACAAACCATTTTGAAAAAAATTCAAAAGACGCGTTTGACATATTTGACAATATTTACGATTGACGCATTATATGTATATATATGTGTGTATGTGGTAGTTAAAATGGAAGTAAAAATCTTTATTTCCATTTTTTGATGTACATCAAATTTTTTCGCTATTTTTTCCGCTAAAAGAACGCGAAAATGCGATTTACATCAATAAAATTTGATGTGCATCAAAATGTTTTGCCAGTTTTTTATAAAAAGAAAACGCCATTATAAGTGATTTTTGGTTGTCAAAATGTCAACTGTCAATTTTATATATTTTCAATTACATTTCCTTATGTATATGTATATGCAGATAACAGTTTTAAAGGTCTAGAATTTGGATTGTCCTGATCTAAATGTAAATGACCGATGTCATTTAATGCAAGGCGAAAATTCCTCGGAGTTCATCGTCTTAAATATCATGATGCTAGGGCACATTAAATATTCTTAATTCTAGCATTGATCATATGAAAAAAACATTATCTGCTCCCGGTTTGTTTACTGGTAAGGTGAATAAATGTTTAAATTACAAATTACGTATGTACATATATTAGGCTGTAGCTGAGAGTACAGAGGAGAGTGAAAGCATCAAAGCATTACTGATTGTGTAAAAGTCACAAAACCGATAGCAACAAAGAAGAGAAAAGCCAAAATTTATAAATGTGACTGGGAAAACTGATTCTTAAAATCGGGTGTATTACGAAATCACAGTTTTCAAAATCTTGGTTTTCAAAATCCAGAATTTCAAAATCCCGTTTTTCTTTTCTTCTAGTTTTAATTGCACAAAACAATTAATAAAGTTTTTAATTGCAAGATGTACATGCAATATTTTGTAATTGCAACATTTTGTAGTTGTATGATTAATAAAAAAAAAACATATTTTGTTAATGCAACATTTTGAAATGCAATAATTGTAGAGGCTGACGGGTTCGATAACTCTCACGGACACCTAGCCCTTCATCCAAATTCCATCTAGAACTTTATTACAACTCCCATTTTCCCACATGTCAAATTTTAAAAATTCAAACCGGGATTTCTTAAAAATCGGGTATTTTTTATACAAAACCGGGATTTTGAAAACCGCGATTTTGAAAACCGAGTTTTTGAAAACGGATATTTTGAAAACCGGGATATTGAAAAACGAGATTTTGAAAACCGGGATATTGAAAAACGTTATTTTGAAAACCGACATTTTGACAAACCGAGATTTTGAAAACCGAGATTTAGAAAAAACCGGCATTTTGACAACCCGAAATTTCGTTACACACCCGTTAAAATCGTGACGTGAGCCCAGAATTTCAACCCAGAAAAATAAATTAATATTATCGGGTAACACTAAAACTGCCATGATATTTGATCTCGAAATTTCATTCTTGCCCAGAAAATCGAAGTGAATTTTATGCCAAAACAACAAAATATACACTATGACCTATAAATACTTAGAATTGAAAAAAACACTCAAAAATTATCCCAGAAAATAAAAAATTTTACTCAGGCAACACTAACATATCAATAACCAATTTGCTCTTGTGTAAAGTTAACCCCGCCCAGAATTTTTATCAAATTTAATGAAAAAACGAAAAATTATCAAATTTATTAAATTTGATTTGTTTTTCGTATATAAAAGAAATTAAAATCTAACGTATACAGTAAAATTTTGAGTTTCATAAAGTATTGGAAAATTACAGGCAATGTAAGAAAAAATTTGTTCCGTGGCAAGTTCCCGAAAATGAACTCTGGGCTGGGGATTTCATTGATTTTTATATAATTTTCCGTCCCGCGCGATAAATTTAAAATTATTTAGCCAAAACTAAAAATTTAGCTACTAGTGTATACATTTCAAAATCAAGTAGCCCTGATCGACATTTTAAGTTTTGGCGAAAAAATTTTAAATTTATCGCGCGGGACGAAAAATTGTATAAAAATCAATGAAATTCCAAATCCAGAGTTCAATTTCGGAAACATGCCACGGAATAAACTTTTTCTTACATTGTCTGTAATTTTCCATTACTTTATGAAAATCAAAATTTTACAGTTTTTTATACGTTCGATTTTAAGTTCTTTTGTTTGATGAAAACAAATCAAATTTAATAAATTTGATAATTTTTCGTTTTTTCATTAAAATTGATAAAAATTCTGGGCTGGACTAACTTCACAAATGTAGTATATTTGAATGAAATGAATCAAAACCTGGCTGGAATTTTTTCACACGAGAGCAAATTGGTTATTGATATGTTGGTGTTGCCTGATTAAAAAATTTTATTTTGCTGGAATATCCACTTATTGCATATTCATATAACGCAATAATTCGCATTATGCAACTCCACACACTACGCCTTTTTTCTTTTTGACAACCTAATCCACATAACGCAATTTTTTTATTTTATCCTTTCTTTCTCTTTTCGTCGAATATTTATTATTGGCGATTTTCATCGACTGTAGATAGCGTTGGTTTCTACGTCTACAAAGAGGACGAGAATTGTCAAATCCGTTGTTATGACAGTTTGAATCCCCCTTGCTTTATAGCAAACTGTGATTCACATTTTGTTCACCAGCACATGGATTCTGTTGCCTTTTTACAATTCAACTTGAATTTTACCGGAACGTAATAGTAGTGGTGTGCATATTGGTATATGTGTTTTGTTTTGTTTTGTGTTTTTGACGTCATTTAAGAACAACAAAATAATATGTTGAGTACATAATTTGTGAATTTAAAAAATTTCACAACATTATGTAAGTTAATAAAGTGTTGTGTCCCTATTCCTATATAGTTTAATTTAATTCCGAGTAAATAAATCAAAACGTAATTACATTATCATCAAAAAATTATTATCATAGTCAAATGTAAACATAAAAAAAATTTAAGCATTTGTCCGTCTTTCGTCTATCATTTCCATTCCATATTTCTACTAACTAAACAACAAACAAAATAACATCGATGCGATCGACTGCAAGAAGACAAGAGAGAATAAAAATATTTTTCAAATTTATTTATATGTATTTCCTCAGTTAACACTGAAATCGAAACTATTTTCTTATGTCATTTTTTCCTTTGCTATCGAGCAGAGGAAATGTATTGTTTCCTCTACCGATAGTATCATTTATAAAATCGGGTCAACATTTTGGCGAAATTTCATGTGGATTTGCACACACACAATGATACAAAATGACAGCACACAATATTAAAAGTGTATATTATACATTGTATACGTACACAAAATTCAACTTGAATTGATTTTGAAAAGGCAACAAAATCCATGTGCAGATGTCAGCTACTTTGTTGGAAATCAGGAATAAACGTCTATCGTATATATGCTCTATCCGGTCGCAAATTATTTAATTGCGATGCGAAATAGGGTTACTAGATTTATTTTGCCATGTCAATTGACACATTTTTTTTTAAATTTAAATTTGTGTTACGATTGTAAATGTACGTATTTCTACTTAACAATCGCAAAACAAATTTAAATTTGCATAAAGACGTGTCAATTGGTATGGCAAAATAAATCTAGTAATCATATTTATGATCGCAAATAATTAACTTGCGACCGGTTAGAGGATATACCCCTAAGTCAATGACTCACTCGAGAATGCACAGGGTGACCAATTTTTTTTTCTATTTTATAAATTTAAAAATGAAATGCCGAAAGACTAACACAATCTGAAACCCACCATAAATTTCATATAATTCATACCGTTCTCTCAGAAGTAAAAACGAGAGAACCATCAAATCCTACATTCGGATCCAAATTCTGATACACCCCCAAATACTACACTACAGTTTTATTAACTTTGGTTAAACAGTAACACAGCTGTGTATTGAATGCTCCAACGCTGACCTATCGATAAATTCCAACATTAATTCAATTGACCGATCTAATGACCATTAACCCGGTACAATTGATATGCTTTCAGAGCAGAAATATTTTTCCAGGCGACAATCGCGAGCGTTACCGAGGCTTCAGGTCAACTATGTCTTTGGACAATACCACAAACAAAATTATCGGAAATATCGCTGGTACTGGAATCGACGTACTGAATTGGCAGATTTAAAAAGCGTGGCCATTAAATTCATGTCAATAAAATCCTAAATATGTAAACATTTTAATAGTAAAACAATTTAGTTCTGTCAATTTGTTTGTGTATAAAACAAAGGTAACTGAGATCCAGCTATTTTTCGATATAATTCAAATTTTTTCAAGAACTACTTAAACTGAAATAAAATTGAAATATTATAAACGTCTATGTCATTCACAGACTCACTCGAGAACGCACAGGGTTACCAAAATTTTTTTTTCTATATTATAACGTCTATGTCACTCACTCACTGACTCACACTCACTACCTCACTCGAGAACGCACAGAGTGACCAAAAAAAATTCGCCCGATTGATTTTTTTTTTCATGATTTCTGCCTCTATTACACCAAGAAAAGTTTATTGTCAGTAAAAACGAAACGAGATAAAAATATAGATATTCTTTATACTAGAATGAAACAAAAAATAAAATTAGTAAAATTTACTGACAAAATATTTGTGTATGTGTTTGTGATGTTGCTATATAAATTTAAAAAATACGTATCGAGAGTACGTTTTATAGCAACATTTCAATACATATGAAGAAATATTGTGTAGCGATAGAAAATATTTTTCTCACACATGTACCATAAAATGTTTTATAGTTAATTATGGTAACGGTCTTCTCTCAATTCTGATTACATTATTTTTCATTGTAATTTGTTTCAAAAACCACTTTAAACTTAATAATTGTCAACACACACAACGAGCCGCACCAAAAATAAATTTGTTTGGTTATGTTTTTTATAGTTGCCAAAATTTAGCTATAAAATCTTGGTATTACAACAAAAAAAATGAAATATTTGTCTTCTTCACTCCAATGCAATTTTATATAATTTTTCTTTTTTTGGTTTTTCAGTATTTTTTACTGACAGTACATTTTTCTTGGTGTAATAGAGGCATAAGTCAACGAAATACACAAAATGCAATAAAAATGCAATCGTAAAATCGAATGACACACACACACAAAATTGTTATAAAGAATAACAAAAATAAGTGATTTCGAATGTTTAAAAATTTTTGCAATACACTCAGCGATATTGTCTTAATAACATAAATCTCAGAGATTTCCGAGCATGTGGATAAAAAAGATTGGTTTTTTACTAGTACAGAACCACTTAGATCACCTCTGTGCTAAAAAATTAAAGGCTTTTTACTCCATAGTCTAGAAATATAATGTTTATTAAAAATTTCAAATATTATTATGAAAGTTCAATTTTTGAGTGATTTTTCAATTTTAAGTATTTATAGGTCACAGTCACAGTGTATATTTTGTTATTTTGGCAAAAACTTCACTTCAACCATACCCAGAAATAGAATTCAATTTTTTTAATATTAAAATATTAAAATCAGAAATAATAAAAGTTAAAATTAAAAGAACGGAGTTGATTTAACACTCTGTGGCAAAGTGGGTCAGCTCATTGATTTTCGGTAATAACTAAAAATGTTCTACTTAACATAACAGCGACTGTGAATGTGTCACACATGTCAAAATAATTTCCGTTTTAGAACGGTTGATTTTTGTGGTCTAAAAACATGGCCAATAAAAGACTATTTACGGAATGTATTCTATGCCTTGTGCCCGATATGTTCATGCCTCACTTTAATGTTGTTGCATTGAATTCTTCTACTAACATTTTCTGCTATATTTTAGAGTGAAACCACTCTAGTTTTAACCGGTCTATTTTGAGGACTTAAGAGGCCTGTAGGCTTCCAATTTCAACGAACGCTATCCTGTTTTCCATGACATAGACTCTAAATTCGTTATTACATCCTTTCGAGTCCTGTGATAGCTTCCTTTACATTATTCTCAGTTCTTAGGCAATTGAGTTCTCTGATCTCAATGAACGTTCTCGATTCTAGTGTTGGCACCGTAATGATCTCCCAAGTGCATCGCTTAGTCCCTCACATAAGGTTGGTTTTAATTGAGGAATCCTTTGGTATTATTTTTTTTTCTGTGGTCTCTTCCGTTGTTTCCTGCTTAGTTTGATAGATGACTTTTTATATTAGACTACCTAGTGTCTATCCTTAAGCCTTCACTGTATACTGTACTAGAATTCGTTTACCACCCATCCCTTTTGGAGTCGTGGTGATATTATCTTCTATGGTTTTGGTTGTATTTTTTCTTCCCGGTTGACTAGGGATTAAGCCGTAGGCTGTTGTTAAAATATTATGTCATCTTGACCATATCCTACATTGAAAGAGTTTACGTGTCATCTACTAATTTGTACGTGGTCATGTCGATAACTCGTAGGCAACGTCAATAATTCTGCGCCAGTACTGTTTGTATGATCCACATATTTTGAACTTCTGTTTCCGGAGATTTTAGTGCCGCTGGTTTGTACTAGTAATTATATCGTTGACACTGTATCCGTAAAACTTACTGTGAATCTTTTTTAGTCCTAAATTATGTAAAAAAATGTTAATTGACCTCAATTGTTGATAAACCTCAAATTTATTCTCCAGTACACAGTATTAGAGTTTTTATACCATGGGCCTGACGCTGATAATTTTGCCTAAATTTGCAACTAACTGAATTTATGGCTAGTTCATACCGGTTGCTCATAGATGGAACAAAACAAACCGCGTCTGATGTTTAAATAAAATTTGTTAAATAAATTTGAATTTTTCAATTAAATTCCATTATCATTTTTTAGACGAAAATTTAAATAAATCTATTTTTGGTTCATACCAATTATTGATAGATGTCGCTAATGTCCATAAACCAAAATGTGCTTGACATTTAGTTCTAAACTGAACTGAACTGAACTTAGTTCAGACTTACCAATTGCTGTTTAGAAATTTAGAAATATTATGGAGAATGAAAAACTTTAATTTATTTGACAATATTTAGTTATAAATCAGATAAAAAAATTTATTATGCCATCTATGAACGACTGAAGTAAACTAACCATTAATTTAGTTAGTTGAAAGTTTAAACAAGCTAATTTGTGTCTTAGTGAACATCTTCTGAAATTTAGTCAAACTAAAAAAAATATGAAATTAAATTACCGGACTATAAATATTTGGTTCACTGAACAGACATGCATTTCAAGCAAAAATTAGTTTAACAGTTCAATCAAATGTCAATGGTGATCTAATTAAATGTGATCGAGATTCATTAGGGATGAGACAGAATTGAATAATAGAAATAGATGCTAGATTAATTCGGGTCAGTTGGAAATTTATTTTTATGCCGCCAGAAGCTTTGATTAGTTTTTAATTATGGTGGAATTTTAAGTGTGTTCATTTACTAACTGTGTACGTTGAGGATTTTGTCCGAGGACATGATTCACTATAATGACAAGTTTAACGGCGATTTTCTTAAAATTGAATCTGCAGGATGCGGATGTTGTCCAGGTTGAGCATGTTCTCACTATATTGACACGTTTAACTAGATTTTTTTTTTAAAATTGTAATATGTGAGTATGTTTCATCACACTCACATACCTCATATTTTTAATCTCATTGCCAACTGATTCCGTACACACTATAATTGGAAATTGTATGTGACAGTTGACAGACGTATGAAAAATAAAAATAAAATATAAAAATTGTACACTGTCATGGTCGATAATCTATCATCGCGATAAATAAATTTATTTGATAAGAGGTGGCGCGCACTTTTCCTCATATTGTATTAATATATATAGGCGGAATTTTCACGTAATACTGCTCAGGCTGTGATCTGACAATCTGCTTCGGGGTTGATGCGCCGTTTCCCTTGATTGTACTATTAGGTTTTTCACACGTGGTTTAAATACTGCGAACCCACCTGAAGTAATTGGCGGACTTTCCCAGATCCGCTAGAAGGCTTTAACAAAATTTAATCTCTCATAAAATTTTCATTTATACTGCCTGATATAAATCATTCAGTAGCTTTTTTAATAAGCGGTATGTGGTTTGGCATCCAGCCATCATCGTCAATTCGTCACATAAATATTAACAGTATTTCCTAACTACCATTAAAAATTATAAACATTCTACACCGTTCTAAGTTTTCACCGCACCATACACAAATAAATAATTCTAATTGACGTTAGACGAAATGAACAGAAAGCAAAAATAATATTTCAATTAAATTGGAGAAATAGCAGAAACGAAAGGTGAAAATAATTACGTTTGTCAGTATATCCACCATAAATAAATTAAAACATTTATCTTTTAACAGGCGTCTTAGAACAAAAAAAATGAGCAAATCGCGTGCACCTGTAAAATATACATAAAACATAGCTACATGGCTTGATTGTTAAAAGTCAATTTTTATGATGGTCTCTCGCTCAGGTGAAATGGTCAAATTGAAATCTTTATTACGTTTGATTGATGCTAAATCATTAATCAACCATATTATTTATATATGTATATACATATTTCCGTCACTGTACCCGTCAGATATAATTAAGTTTGAAACTATGTATATACAAAAATATGCGCACGCACCTTAATCTAATTTCAGCGAAAAAATTGAGCTTTCGCGCGATTTCAAAAAAATTTTTTTTTTTTTTTTGTCAATATCGCGATTTATTTACAAATGTATGCACGATGATATGAATGACACGACATCAAAAAGGTATAAAAAAATATAGACAACAACAACAAAACACTTTGAATAATTTCGCGATTGTTAATTTTATTTACAAAACATTTTAGCGTTGTTCCAGCGAAATAATAATAAAAAAAAAAATTGTTTTTGTTACGATCAAGAATTCGTGACTGATACTCAAACTTGAATCATTATTTGGTTGAAATGTTATAAGTTGGTCGGCCGTATATCATGCAGATTAAATTTAAATATTTTTTTTTTTTTTTTTGGTCAATGTGGGTGAGGTGATAATTATAGGTAAATTGATATTTTGTTTGGTGCGCTGTTTGGAAACTTTATAATAAGTTTAACGTGCCAATGTACGTAACGGTGCGTTTTTTAGTGTGTTCGAAATATTTTGGGTTCACACGGAATCATCGGATGCGTGATATTATGATGGATTGAACACGAGCCATAAAATATAGTGTTAAATAATTTTATCGTTTTATTTTGGGAAATTTGTATTGGACACGAAAGCTTATATAAAACGTTTGTTAATTAATGACTTTACATAGCCGCTGTCAAACTAAAAACTATACAATAAATTAAGTCGTTAAGTTTGTACATTTTTTCTGCGATCAACGATGACTTAAACCATTAAAAGTTATGTGAATAGTACCTACATAGCAATAAAATAAGAAGCATCAAATCACACAATATCACCATCATCATCATCATCATCCATATATAATATACGGATTATAATGCGGGTGCATGTTTTGATCGGTCTGATTAATTACCTCGCATTCACTTAATTAGTTTTACCTTTCCGCTTCTTATATTTTTTTTATATTATTAATTTTCTTATACTCGTTGTCTCTCTATTCAAATGATGATGATGATGAACGATAGAAATCACGATGCTGATGATGATGATGATGAGGCGAGGTATATGATTATGCGAGATTACCACAATAATAATACAAAAAAAAAAATATCATAATCATGATAATTTATCGCGCCGTCATCAAGAAAATAATTTAATGTAACTCCTACACATAAAATATAAGACAAACTCAACTCGTATACCGAGTAAAATAAGATGATTTGAAAGTGAGTGTCATGATTGAGGCTGATTAAGTATATTACCAATTTTTTTTTTTTTTTTTTATGGAAGAGAAAGGCGTTAGAACTTCTTGTTCGGGCTTATAATTTATTTCTATATTCAAACCTAATTATAAACCACCGATTAGAATTAAAATTTGCATGAAATCGTAACCAAAAACCATAGAAAAATTATGAACATAAAAAATTCGTTCAACCGCAAGCTAAAGAGATAGAAATTCCGCACCAATACAGCCATTTAAATTATATTCGTTTCGAAAGGTAAACATTTAATCAACCATATATATATTATAAAAAGCAAACTTGTCAACCATAGTGATCGAGACAGGTATACAAAAGTATATAAGATTTGACCATCTCATATATGTATAATAACAAAGAAATTCCCAACGGTCAATCTAAGATTTATAAAAAAATAGACTTCTTGGAAAGACTTCATATACATATATAGAGATATCTGGTCGACCGATTAAGATTACATTAACTGTATACTTATATTATGTAAAGGTTATATACACCGGGATTAGCAACTCATCAACGCAAGTGATTTCATTTCCCATGCAACATGATTATAACTTTAACGTGTATAAATTATATAATCAAAGCATGTATATATACATTAAAGCCTTAATCTAGCGTCAATTAGTAATTTTTTAACCATAAAACAGAATTTACAAGACAGCAAAGTAGAATAAAAAATCGTTAAAAATGTAGATAAGATTATATTTACTAAATTAACTTCAAAGTGATTTAAATTAAGTTTTGTGCAAAATTCTGATGTACATGTTATTATTATATACATATTATTATTATATGATATGGCTGGGTGGTTAAAGTGGTATGGTGATGTACTATATGCTGTACATTAATTTTATGCATATAAAATTTTTAATTAGATTCAGTTATCTTTCACCAACATGAAATTTCTTGTATTTTTAATATTTCACAATTATTTTTGAAAAAAATCGCCTAAATGTTTGTATCTGTACGCTAAAAACAGGTTCGTCGCTTATGTTTAGAAAAGCCTTGACATCTTTGGTGTTTAGACCTCATTTGAATCAATGATAAATTATTCAGAAATAAAGATTTAACCCTCGAGAATTCTAATATGTATGTCATGGGACAAGTGCTTTCAGTTTTCACTACAAATTCATATATAATTTAACAACAAAATGTGGTAAATTCTGGATATCGTAGAGTTTGTCGGAAAATTTCACTATGTCCGAATGTTAGCTTTATGTTAACACAATCAAAACTTAAGAGCCATTTCCATATTTAGGGGATAAGTATAATTTTTCGCTCTCGCAAATCTAATCGATTTTTTGGCTTTGAGTGGTTTAAATTTAGATAAATTGTGGATATCGTAGAGTTTGTCGGAAAATTTCACTATGTCCAAGTTTTAGGATTATGTTAGCACAACCCAAAAAATTAAGAGCCATTTCCATATTTAGAGGATAAGTATAATTTTTCGATCTCGCAAATCTAATCGATTTTATAGCTTTTAGTGGTTTAAATTTAGATAAATTCTGGATATCGTAGAGTTTGTCGGAAAATTTCATTATGTCCAAATGTTAGCTTAAAGTTAACACAATCAACAAAATTAAGAGCCATTTCCATATTTAGGGGATAAGTATCATTTTTCGCTCTCACAAATCTAACCGATTTTTTGTCTTTGAGGGGTTTAAATTTAGATAAATTCTGGATATCGTAGAGTTTGTCGGAAAATTTCACTATGTTCGAATGTTAGCTTTAGGTTAGCACAATCAAAAAAATTAAGAGCCATTTCCATATCTAGGGGATAAGTATCATTTTTCGCTCTCGCAAATCTAACCGATTTTTTGGCTTTGCGGTGTTTAAATTTAGATCAATTCTGGATATCGTAGAGTTTGTTGGAAAATTTCACTATGTCCAAATATTAGCTTTAGGTTAACACAATCAAAAAAAGTAAGAGCCATTTCTATACTAGGGGATAAGTATCATTTTTCGATCACGCAAATCTAATCGATTTTTTGGCTTTGAGTGGTTTAAATTTAGATAAATTCTGGCTATCGTAGAGTTTGTCGGAAAATTTCATTATGTCCAAATGTTAGCTTAAAGTTAACACAATCAACAAAATTAAGAGCCATTTCCATATTTAGGGGATAAGTATCATTTTTCGCTCTCACAAATCTAACCGATTTTTTGTCTTTGAGGGGTTTAAATTTAGATAAATTCTGGATATCGTAGAGTTTGTCGGAAAATTTCACTATGTTCGAATGTTAGCTTTAGGTTAGCACAATCAAAAAAATTAAGAGCCATTCCCATATCTAGGGGATAAGTATCATTTTTCGTTCTCGCAAATCTAATTGATTTTTTGTCTTTGAGGGGTTTAAATTTAGATAAATTCTGGATATCGTAGAGTTTGTCGGAAAATTTCACTATATCCAAATGTTAGCTTTAGGTTAACACAATCAAAAAAATTAAGAGCCATTTCCATATCTAGGGGATAAGTATAAATTTTCGATCTTGCAAATCTAACCGATTTTTTGGCTTAGAGTGGTTTAAATTAGATAAATTCTTGATATCGTAGAGTTTGTCAGAAAATTTGACTATGTCCAAATGTTAGCTTTAGGTTAGCACAATCAAAAGAATTAAGAGCCATTTCCATATTTAGAGGATAAGTATCATTTTTCGATCTCGCAAATCTAATCGATTTTATAGCTTTGAGTGGTTTAAATTTAGATAAATTCTGGATATCGTAGAGTTTGTCGGCAACTTTCACTATGACCAAATATTATCTTTAGGTTAGCACAATCAAAAAAAAAATAAGAGCCATTTCCATATCTAGGGGATAAGTATCATTTTTCGCTCTCGCAAATCTAATCGATTTTATAGCTTTGAGTGGTTTAAATTTAGATCAATTCTGGATATCGTAGAGTTTGTCGGAAAATTTCACTTTGTCCAAATATTTGGATTTGGTTAGCACAATCAAAAAAATTAAGAGCCATTTCCATATCTAGAGGATAAGTATCATTTTTCGCTCTCGCAAATCTAATCGATCTTTTTGGTTTTAGTCGTTTTAATTTGAGTATTTTTAATTTTTGAATTCTACGATATTCAGAATTTCTTTAAATTAAAACTATTCAACGCTTTAAAACCGATTAGATTTGCGAGAGCAGAAAATCACACCTCATCCCATGATATGGAAATGGCTCGGGATTTGTTTGTGTCAACCGGAAGCCAACATTTGGACATAGTGGAATTTTCCGCCAAACTCTACGACATCCAGAATTTATTTTAACTTATTTATTAAAATCGACTTAATTTAGCAGAACTAAAATGGATATTTGGAAACTAGGTTCATTTCATTGTGTTACCTTATGGCATTTTTGGACAAACTCCACGGTTTTAGTAATACATATATTTAAACTAAAACTACTCATACCTAACGATTTGACTTAATTTACCAGAACAAATTTCAGAAGTATCCCATTTTTTGGAAATTTTCTTTACCTCACTTGGTTGTTTTCTATGTATCGATATCCTCTTATCGTGTAATTTCCCCATTTAATATATTTCCCGGAAATATGGAAATTATTTTCGCGAATATTATGAAGAAAATTTGTTTGAGTTTATTTTCTACTTTTCACTCAAAATTTTTATAAGCATTTTTTTACAGTGTATTTACTAATATATGTTTTTTTTTTGTTATTTGGGACATACTTCACAGCCATCTCGCAGCCGCAGCACCAAATTTTTAGATGTCCGTGAAAAATTTGCAATTCTTTTACGAAACTTTTTAATGTTAAAAATGGAAAGCATCTAAATACTGATGAAAGAAAATTTTACAAGACGGAATTGTTAAATTTGCAGTTCCGGTTTGTACAGGTTTTTGATTTTCATATTAATAAACTAAATTTAATTACAAAAACTTGTGAAAATGATTTAATTGCGATTATTACAAAAAAAAAATATTTATTAGGAGGTCGCGGTAAGCCGAAAGTTCATGGATTTGTTTATTTTGACAGCTGCGTAAAGGTGTTGTCTCACCGATACATGTCACTTCCGACTCATGGAAAAGTTTGGTGTCGTCTCCAACATTGCTGACCGCCCTAAAGTATTTTAATACTTTAATGTTTATTTATTATGGTTATCTGAAATAGGCAGCAAGCACAGATTTGTCCTGGATTTGATTATCCTACCGAGTAACCATTTCAAAGGTAAGCTTTCCTCTCTAAGGTTGTGGTGGACTCTTCACCAATAGGGTTGTTTCTGTAGGCGGGAAAGTTATTCCGTCGACCATTTCTAGATTTTATAGAAGTAGCGATACATTCTCTGCAGTTGCTGCGGTAAAGATTGAGACGTCTCGTTTTCACATTGAGTAATGTTGGTGTAGGTGTCATTCGGTCCTGCGACCCATTCTCTTTGTACCCATTCCGTCCATTCTACACAATTAAAGTTGATTCTAAGAGGCAGTTTGAAAGAAATTATTATATTTGACTACGCTGGACAGGAACATATAGTTGCATTTGAATTAAACTTTTTTCCACCAAATGATTAAATTATAGATTTTGGCCAGTATCTAAAAAACTCCCACAGCTAAGGTCTTACTGAGAGATATGAGAAATGTGTGAAAAATTTATCGGTTAGAATTTTCACTTTAATTTTTTCGAGGTTTTGCATCCGGTATAGTTATTTTCAGTTTCTAGCCAATATATCAAAATACCCAGGTAACCAATACGTTCGGTCGTTTTTTAATAGTTAAGGTCATACTGAGTCTTCTTGGGAAATTTTGGGAAAGTTTATCTGTTAGAACTTTTACTACAATTTTTTCGGATTTTGACGACGCATCTTATGAAGCAATTGTTGGTATACTAGAGGCCAAAAGTTTTTCGCTGATGTTTTTTTTTTTTCAGAAAACGTTTTTTTATAACTAGCCAAATTTTATATAAATACGAGCACGCCCATCGATGTCAAAGTCGTGTTTAAAGTCACCGCATTTTTCTATTAGTTTATTTAATTTTTCTGATGAAATATTGTTCTAGACATCTTGCAACTTTTCCAAGCCTTTCGCAGATGGTGGACATGTCCCCGCAAATTCAGCTTTCGATCGCGATATTGTTGCTTCAAATAAGTTTTACTCACTTTAACGTATTTTTGACCCAGAGAGCACAGCATGGTTCTCTAATATTGATAAATAACCGAAGCGATCCATTCGTCTTTTAATTTCAACCAAAACGCCGACCTTGTTAGCTCCAAAAAATCCCATTTTAGCACAGAACCATCTTCGTGCTTAACAATGCGAATCATTTTTTTGTCGGGACGACGTCGAACGCATACACTCCTCTTTTCCACCCAAATATTTCAAATTTGCGCTTGTCTGATCAAAGGACTTTTTTCCATTGAGAAATTTGCCATTTCTCTTGGTACTATGCTCAGTTTTTTGAGGTTTTTCATGTTACTCTTTCTCTCAAAATTTTGTCCCAGTATGGGGTGTAGCTTCATCTTGTTGGAACCACAGCCCTGGATGATATTGCACGGCTGGTTGTAAAAAGTTTTACAACATCATCTGATATTGAGGTGACAGTAACTGTTGCGCCGACTTTATTTTTCGAAGAAATATGGGACAAATATGTTTCCAGACGATTCTCCGCACCAAACAGTACTTAAGTGGGTGTAACTATGGCTGATGAATTGATCTTGAATTTTCTGTTGTTGAGTTTCCCGTCGCAGCTGTTTATTTAAATATACATCGTGAAAAAAATATTTAAATTAGGAATACCAAACCTTATACCTAAATACCAAAAAAGGGATATCGGGAAACTACTGATCTAGTTCTTCATTTGAAAAAAGAAAAACACAAAAAAGAACAGTAGTGGATAATTTTGAACCATATTACACCGGGAAATTATGGGTAGCCGAACAGATTTTGGCACGTATAGGACAATTTAACTTCCTTCGGATAAGAAGTGAATTTCATAAAATTATTTGTATTTAATATTTGTACATGTAGGTTTGTATTACTAAATAAATAAATAAATACCTACATTATGAAATTGTGAATGAATTCGTGATTTTTCAACTTCCTCGTAACGAAATGTCAAAATCAAGCTGTACTTGATAGTCTGTCGGGCTTAATTCTTGCACAAGGTGAATTTTATATGGAGCATTTTTAATGTGGCCTGGAATATTATAATCCATACGTGCTGTACGGCGTCTTCCGGAACCCGCGCGAGATTCCTTACGACACGTTATGGAACAGAACGCACGCATATTAAAATACCGTGGATATACACCGTGGGTCACGATAATTGACCGTTTGTTTTCATAATGAAATTTAATTCTTTTAATTCGCTGTTGTCTTTTGTATTGTTCCATATAAATTTTTCAAGTATTCTTATTTACAAAATTCTGAAAATAAAAATAAAATATTTTTGAATTTTCACACAGTTTTACGTTACCTTCTATATGTAGTCATCCTTCTCGTGGCAGTGATTCGAGCTCGCCCCTGTCGAAATTTAGATGTGTTTTGCCCAGTTTCTTAATTTTCATTTTTTCGAGATTTCAGAAGGTGAGTGCCCTTCCTTACGTAACGTAATAATGGATGCACGTTTTCAATACCCAATTCGTAGTTCTTGCCCATTTCTGGTTTTCCGGAAACATATTTTTATCCTACGGTTTTCTTATTTTTTCGAGTAGTATTTGCATGCAATGGTTTGTTTCTTTAATAAATTTTAGTACCAAATTTTTGTATAATTTATTAAACTTTACTTATATTGTTTATATGTGTAAAATTAATTAATAAATTTTTTAGTGTTAAATATTATTACTAATCTAAACCTTGCATGTTATGACACACTTTTTTGTGATTTGCCATCTAGGGACAGTAAAATTACCAGAAATAATCATCATTGCGGCGCAAAAACAAATAATTTTATCGTTTGACGTGATTTTCTGGTCAATAAAAATCGAAATTTTTAACATTTTTAAACTAAATTTTACATTTTCTACATCATTTCAAGACTTAAAAAAATGGCGACTGTTTCGTTGCTTGTGTGGCACGTAGTGCCGTCTTGCCGAAAATAAACGTCGTCCACATCAACATCTGCCAATTCCGGCCATAAAAAATCATTAACCATAGCTGGGTAGCGCAATTTTTTCACCGTAACAGTTGCACAGCCTCATTTTCGAATAAGTAAGGTCCAATCACACCACCAGCTTTAAAACCACACCAAACAGTGACACGTTGAGAATGGAGAGGCTTTTCAACAATCATTCTTGGATTTTCTCAGCCCCAAATGCGACAATTCTGCTTATTAACGTAGCCTCCGAGGTGAAAATGGACCTCATCACTGAAAATGATTTTTCGATGAAAATCTGAATCATTTTGATCCATTTGAAAGACCCAATCAGCGAAGATACGACGTTTATGGTGATTGACCGACTTGAGTTCTTGTGTTAACTGAACTTTAAAAGCCTATGTAAGTCTATGCAAAATACGGTGGAATGTCGTTTGTGGAATGTCTAATTCCAAAGATCGACGAGGACTGAACAAACCTAGGTTTTTGTCAACACTACGGGTTACAGCACACGGTTTCGATTCTTCACATCACTAACTTGTCCCAACAGCTCAAACTTTTTCACCAGTTTCACTATTGCCGGCCAAGAAGGTGTTTCACGACGACCCGAAAGTGCTTTAGTTTTGCGAACTGTGACTGCAAAATGTTCACCATTTTTGTAGTGAATTTTAACAATTTCAATGCATTGTTGAAGCGTCTATATCGTACCATTTTTAGTAATGGCGTATTTTTTACTTGTCAAATAACAGGTGAAAATAGCATCATATTCAAAATGAAACCTTTTATTGGAAAACCCTGTATAACGGAAAAGTATAAAATGAAAATTTTATGGAACAAATTCTTAAGATAGGACATAAGCTATCTGTAGTGGGGACACATAAGCTACCTATAGTGCAGTAGATCAGAGAATATTTCAATTTCGACAAATTACTACGATTAAAATTAGAACACAAACGTCCGTAAATCGAAATTTTGAGTAGTGAATTATGGAGACCTTCACACATAGCCATTTACAAACAAATTGCAATAGATAAAAGTAGTCCGACTTCGCAAAAATGCGCCCAATGTCTATGCACTATTAAAATAAAAGAAAATACGCCACACAGCTATGCTGATCGTGAGGGTGCCTTTTTCGGTCCTTTCGTTTTTCATAATTAGAACGAAAAAGTCCGCAAATGGAAATTCTGTGGAGCGAATTCTGAAGATTTTGACCCATAGCCACATACATGATGCAATAGATTAAAGTTGTCCAACTTTGCAAAAATACGCCAAATGTATATGGTGCCCCATTTTGGCCCGATCATTTTATGTTGATTAGAACGTAAAAGGCCGGAAATAGAAATTCTGTTGAGCGAATGTAGGAGATTTTTGCACACACTACGCGGATCGTCATGGTCCCCATTTATTCCGTTCATTTTATCTTAATTAGGAAAATGTCTGAGAATTGAAATTTGGAGGAGCAAATCCTGGAAATTTATCACATAGCCACATACATGGCGCAATACATTAAAGCTGGTTTTTGCAAAATAAACTGTTTTAATCTATTGCACCTTGTTATGTGGCTATGTGTCAAGATCTCCAGGATTTGCTCCACAGAATTTCAATTTGAAGAATCAATTCGTTGTAATTAAGATAAAATGCGAAAATTGGGATCCATCATAGTTCACAACAAAAGCTAGTGAAAATACCACAAACCATCCTAAAACTTTCCAAATCATGCAATACCAAACGACAAATATTCTGGTGACCCAGCAATAGTAGCGTCAGAAATCGTTCATCCTTTATAAATGCAAGACATACTGCAGCAAGTAAACGAAGAGTTTCATTTAATTGTCCCGTGGAAGAATCGCGGTTGAAAATCTTTACTTTCTAATAGAATATTGGTAAACGGTGTAGCCTTCCTATTGACAGGATAAGCCAACGAATAGATATATTGCGGTTCATTGACGGTCGTAACAAATACTTTAAGTCCGGCTTTCTTTTTGTGGGTTCCACTGCAAAGGGCTTTTTGTTATGTTATGCGGTGACTCGCTCAGCGTCTGACTAATCCATCAATGTGAGCCAGAAGCACCTTAGAATTCTTCTAAGACATATATTTAAAACACCTGTACTTTATTGTTCATCTTATTTGTTTGCTGCCAGGTATCGAACCATACATAAACCCTGTTTTTATATTCGAATTGAACATGTTTAGCTTGGGGTGTTTCTAGACTTTTTGTAACATGTTAAATGTTGTTCTGGCTTTGTTAATTCGTTTATTTATGTCTTTTTCAGTTTCACCCATTTTTGATAGTGTTTTTGTGAATCCTAGCTATCTAGGGATTTGAAGTTTGTCCTAACTTGTCCTATTAAACAACAACAACGTTTACAATTAAATTTAACAGTATATTATGCGTATACCACAAAATCGCCTCAAAAGTGTTTTGTCCTAAGATAGTTCTAATAGGTGACTATACGATTGGAATGAATGTTTTTACTTTGTATTAGATCCAATCCAATAGTACAAAGTGAAAATGTCCATTCCAACCGTAGTCACTTCTTAGAAATTTGTTATTGTTTTAGGATAACTTAAGACAAACTCCACGCAAATAAACATATCTTGTATAATTTCGATTAATTTCTTTGGGATGCTTATTAGACAAAGTCTCTTTTATATTGTGTTCCTGTGTATTGTGTCGAACGCACGTTCTAGGTCCAGTGGCACTATTCTAGTAATTCGCCGGGAATAGAGAGTTGGGGAAAAAACTATATGTAATTTTTATTTAAACATATTTTCTGGCATACTGAGAAGTGGCACACTAAAAATTTAGTGTCAATTTTTTTGAAAACAAAATTAAATGGGGAATAATTTTCCCTCGCAATTTATATATGGAAAAATTATTGCCAATTTATAAATAATTACATCAAACTTTTCTACTCAGTAGGCCGGAAAAAAATATTTGAACCGAAATTACATATAAATTCTTCCCCAGTTCCCTATTCTAGGGGAATTACCGGAATACTACCACACGAAGAGTTGATATGGTATAGCGGTGAATTCCATTCGTTATACTCGTAGACTGCTGTTACGGACTAGCTTCAGCCAACCCGTAGATATCACTAACCTCGCAGAGGCCTCACACGGTGGTTTTGCCGGCTGGATCTCAGGGAGAAAGGGGACTTAATCCGTCGCACGAAATCAGAGGAACTTGATTAAAATTTAATTATAACCGAGTGTGCCCATCCCCGGGATCTGAAACAGGCCTATCTTCACGCGGAGAGACCTTCAGCGATTCTCCCACACTACACTGTCGGAGCTCAACATACTACACTCCGATCCTGTGGATGTCCTGCTAAGTGGATGAATGGGAGTACAAGCTCAGCCTATAAATATGTCACAGGCACAGAATGAGAGTCCCTCTCCCATCATACGGAACCCGTAAAAATTTAATAGTTCATTTTATTATTTAATAATACCCAAAGGAAGAAAAAATCAAAAAAATCATAAAAACAAAAAGGGAATAACTGCCCAAGGGTAGAAAAGACAATGAGGCCGAATGCCAAGAAGCGCCGTACAATTTTTTTTTAATTTCAACAAACGACAACAAAACGGAATGAAACAAACTGGTGGATATCAATGCAAAAATAAATTTAAAAAAACACCAAAAATAGGGCCACCGAGTAAATGAAAGCGAGGCCAATGCAATGTACACCAACGTCGCGCGCACAAACACCGCTTGGCGCTTGAATACAACATAGATTTTTATAACGAAAAAAACAATTGAAAAAAGTAAATTTAAAAATTGAGAAAAAAAATTAAAATTTAAAATAGAAATTAAAAAAATCGTACCTTCACCTTCAACAAGGTCCCCCTGTAAGGAGGTTGCGGCGGCGTCCTTGCTGCTGATAGGGTTGCGGCCTTGTCGCCGTCCTGCCACAGGTTCCACGCCCGGATCGTTGCGGCTTGGTATTGCCGATATTCCTGCTCCACCATTGCAGCCCACCATAAATGTATTTGGCCTCGACTGGCCGCCAAAACAAGTTGGGCGTTGTCCGTAATTGTTGCGGCACCTTTTGTCTTATTTTGAAGACGTGGGAACCATGTTGTCTCGTTGCGAACTCTTTTCGATATTAATCAATCGCCGATTACTTTCCGGCTTTTCGAATACAAAAAAATATAATGCTTTTAGAATGCCTTTTTTATAGGAGATTGCCACTTTTATCCTCTATCGATTTAGTTACTCAACGAGGAAATTTATACTTTTCCTTCTACAAGACCGTAAAATTTTATTCCAATGAGAAACTTCTCGTACCACTAATTTTTATATCATAAAAAGAAAATTCAATAGTTTTGGTTTTACAAGGATTATAATCAGAATATATTATCTTATTTACACCTTTTTCACTTAACTTCAATTTCCATAAAAACGTTTCATACAACCATCGTATACGACTAATATAAAACAAACTTTTTCAAACATGTTCTAGAAAAATATTTTTGTTAGTTTATGTGTTTTTTTTTGTTTTTCTTCGTCAATGCCTCGACGAGCCTATCCAATGATATCAAATAAAATTGTATACCGCGTTATTTCCGTGACAAAATGATGTAATCCCTGCCTTTGGAGTGGACAAGTGGTGCAGTGGATAAAGCTTCGGCACTTGAACCGGGAGGTACTGGGTTCGAATCCCATCAGAAGCTAGATGCAAATCGAATTTTCATCATCGATTACAATCGATGATGTTAATAAACACAACTAAGACCCTCTGATGGAGTGCAGAATTCAACGCCGACCCACCTTCCATGTCAATGTACAGGTTGACATGGAGCTTGCAATGTGCACGTGGTATACTGTAATTGTGTGAGTAGGTGAATAGGTGAATGGGTTAATGATGTGGCGTGAATGCGTGGTATCACAATGGGCCAAAAATGGCCTAAGTGTCAACCACTGAAACCTGAACCTGCCTTTCTAGTAGTACCTGACCCGCAGGGAAAGTTTCTTTGGTATCCAGAGAAAAGCTAAACTCATGGAGGAGGACAGGACCTTCTCAGATTATTTTCGCAATAGTGTGCTAATAAATGATACAAACGACGGTGTCATGAATACTATTATACGGGCAAATTATCTTAAGGATTAGTATTAGAGTCATTACTTTGGTACGACGTATCTGGTGAGGCGAAAACTCCTTCCATTTTGCGAACGACGTTGCTGTTGTTGAGATATATAGATTGAAAATCACATACGAAATGCGATAAACTTTAACTTATTACAATACCTGAGTGTTGTGCAAAATTGATGCGCGTCTAAATTTTACAGGCGAAATGTGTTTGGTCGATTTTTTTTTATAACTAAACACATTTGTTGTACTTTTTATAATAAAGTTCTTTTAATTTTATCAAATTCAATTCACATTTTACGAGAAATAGTCTCAAACTACCACAAAATTGTACGCTTATCGATGTGACCTCTCTTTGCTTGAATTACAGATCATCAAAGTCTCAGCATTCTTTATATAAATTTATTTAATTTTTCTGATGAAATATTGTTTAGGTTATCTTGCAGTTTTTTAACAAGTCTTTCGCAGATGATGGTCATGTTTCGCGAACCTGCGAAGGCGATATTGTTGCTCCAAATAGGTTTTACATACTTTAAAAATATAAGTTTCGGATCATTGTCGTTTTGGTACATAAACCTCTTCCGATTATTTTTAGCCCAGACGGCACAGCATCGTTCTCTAATATTGATATATAATTTTTTATCTCCAAGATATATGAGACAGTCTGGAATCATTTTCTCGCCGGGACGACGTCCAACATAAACTTGTCTTTTGGACCAATCAATTTCAAAATTCGACTCGTCTGACCAAAAAACTTTTTTCCATTGAGAAATTAGCTGTTTCCTTCTGCTTGCCCATGTTGTCAATGACAATTTTTTTCCCCGAGTTAGATTTACTTCCTGGTTGCTCGCACCTTCAAAAATTTAAATAAAGTTTTGTCCAGTTTGTTCAAACCGCTTGTGTATGTATTACACTGCGGAATTTTGACATTTTTTTAAATTTCCTTCCTTACGAACTTTTAAAATAAATATTCCACAAAAATATCAAATATCGACCAAAAACTTTTGACCTGTAGTGTAGCAAGCATAAAAGCTGTCATTGTAGGTGAAGGTCTTTCCTATCCTAGACGGAGAGATGCTATGGACTAAGTTATAGGAACAAATTGGTGCTGGTTTAAAGCTTTAATGTCTTAAGAGTGATTTCCGGGCAGCATCTGATGACGTGAGAAGTTTTATTGCAGCTATGACTCCAAATAAATGGAGGACATGCGGTAAACTTACCTATTCAATGAAATGCAAGCACACCTGTAAAGGGTTAATATTTGGATTGAACCCAAAAACTTGCACAGAAAACCAAAAGAATTTTGTAAATTTATCAAATATTCATTTCACGATAATTTTCAAATAAATTATAATTTATTCATTAATTAATAAACTAACGCACGTTTTTTATTTTATTTTATTATTATTTTTTTTTTATAAAAACTTAATTCATTGTCTCAAGTATTTTTTTTTTGTAAACTACTTTGTGTGTCTTCTTTTCATTATTTTCTTGATTTTTTTTTGGTGGTTAAAATCGTATTCTTGGCAATCAACTTAAGTAAAGTAAAAATAAAAATCTTTTCTTTAAGTTATTTTGTCAGACCTCACCTTTGGCTGGATATTTTGACCTTATTGTGTGTGTTTGTGTAAATATGTGCTTAAGAATTGATGATAAATAAAGAAATAAAAATATGTCTTGAGTATATAAAATGTGAAGATGTATGCGTGTAAAAGACGGATTTTATCGTCTTGTATATATGACTGCCGTGTAATAAATAAACAGTTTATACATTTTTTGTTTATATTTTTTGTTCCTTGTTTAAAGATACAGGTATATAAAGACGATGGTTATAGGTGCAGGACGCCTTTATAACCGCCATGACCTGTTACATGTCAAAGAACAACAAACGAAAACAATTTCTATTGAATTTAGTTTTCTTGATATATAAGTAAGTACGGCAGGTGTTAGTTTCTTCGTCTTAATATTTAGAGTCTATATGTTCGTCAAGAATTCAATAGTCTTATTGTTCGACTATACAGCTACAGATACGATCATGTGCGATTTACCACGTTGAATACTACATTCGAGCGTCATACAAAATTTCGTTTAACTTTTCTTGTAAATTCGACATAAAATACGGTAACCAATTTAACAATAAATGGGGGCACGTACAATAAAGTCATATTGTTTGTACATTACGTTCGTATAACAAGTGACCCAACCCAAAATATCCATTTCTTACTCATCATCATACATACATATTATGACTTCTTTTCAGTTTAATTCGATACAAAGAAAAGTTTTTTTTTTTTAAGTTTGTTATTTTTATAAGATAAAATTTTATTTTTTGAAACGAACAAATCCTTTTATTAAATTAAATAATAAAAATAAAATAATAATCAATTAATTAATGGTTTTTATGAACTTGCATGTAAATAAAATTGATTGCTTTATACAAAATAATATAAAACGCGGGCAGGATTGAAATTGGAAAGTTGGATTATTGACCTCTCGTCGCCGTACCGTTAATGTTAATATATATATATATATTTACCTTATACCGTAATTTATGTGAGCACACAACCCATCAAATTCTTGAGTGAAAGCTTTTGTACGAAACCCAATTAAATTGACACCGTATATGAAATAAATCTACAGTAGCACATATCAGTCGGTTGTCGTCGTCGTCGTCGCATTTGTATATTTACATCGAATACGATGACATCAAATGAACATCTATATACGATAAGACTATTACGTGTACAATGTAAAATATAGAAAATATATAAAAAAAAAAAATATTTAACTATCAATCAATTTTATTGATGACACGCGTATCAAATTACTACAGAATTCATTTTGTTTCATTTTGTACGGAAAACCAAACTAGCAAATCGCCGGCGTTAATTTCTATTCATAATATATTCTCTTTATAAACATTCTTCTATTCATATGGTAATGCGCGAAAAATCAAGATAGACAAATTAAGGTGTGAATTCAATTAATTTTTTAAACACTTTTGCGTAAATTTATAGTTTAAGAGGGAACCTGTTCTTACAACATAAAATTCAAAGGTTTTCATTAATGGTCACATCATGTTATTGCCCCTTTTACTATAAATTTCGATAAATAATGCAAAACCGCATCGATATGACATACCAAAAATAATTTTATTGCCTTACTTAATGATAAGTCATCAAATTGATTGCATGAAAAATTTGCTTGCTAAACCCAAAAAATACAATTTTTTTTTTACTTAACACAAATTAATTATTTCGTTTAACAACAAATTAAAATTTAATTTTTAATAAAAAAAAAAAAAAATTGTTGACGCCGCAATACTTTGGAAAATTTAATTTCTTTGGACGCGGGGATTGACGTAACAATAAAATTTAAATAAATTGATTCGAGATTTTTAAAAAGGTCATCAAAATAATATTAACCCAATACCGGACACAAGTTTTTTTTATCTACAGTATGTGTTTCTAAAAAATTTGCGTCAATTTTGAGATTTATAGTACTTTGTCTCTTTCCGTACAATACAGGTTCGAAGTAATCTCGGAATGTTTATTTTATCTGTTGAGTTTAATAATAAAAACTATATTTGCAATATGTTTTGGTATAAGTTTTATTTATTCAGAGCTATTTTCACAAATGTAAAATGTCATACGAAAATCATTTATTTATATACGTGCATTACAACAACAATAGTAGTACATCACTTGACGGTCGATCGCATGAACTTTGCATGTTTATACCATTCATTAAGCGGTTACCTTTTTTCTCATTGTACCCTTAACAGTTCGTACGAACCTCTCTACTTCTCTGATAACAAAATTCGAAATATGTACCCGATGTAAACGCGGTACCGTTATCACTCACGATAGTATCCGGCAGACGGTCAATTGCAAAAACCGATTGTAGTGACTGGACAGTCGACTGGGACCCAGAAATGGCCCCGCCAATCCAAATGTATCCTCTTCCAAGGCTTCACTGCTTTTTGACCAATTTTTGAATACTTTAGTGGCCGCCGACGACATCTCTTGGCAACTGGGGCAACATTTGACCATTGCCTCGATATCTTCATATAACCGTGGCCACCATCAATAACGGCGAGTCATTTGCTTTGTACGTACCACATCATTGGGGTACCTTCATGTACATTTTTAGCACTGATTTGCGTAAACTGGCTGGTACAATTACTCTAGTATAGTCAATCTGAAAATGTATAACCTTAGTAAAAACGGAAATGGAATTCTGTCTTACACAACACAATATGCTCGAAGCTGCTCGTCTTTGATGGCATCTGGCCATTCTTCTTTTACGAAGGTTCTAATTTGTGACAAAACTTTGCCTTGGGCGGTACAGGTTGCTATTCTCATGATCGATCGGAACACGATCAAGTTCTTCTGTGTATAACTGATTGATCTCCATCATGGAGATGGACCATCGTTGGAAAATGGACCATCGTTGCAACCGATTTGCTGTCATTGATGGTTATTAATTCAAACTGGCATTCATATAGATATTGGTGAAATTTCCGGAATCCAAAAATTGCTGATAGCGCCTCCTTCTCTATCAGACTATACCACATCTGGTGATTATCCAGGGTTTTGGAGGCGAAGGCTATAGGCTGCTCGAAACCATCGGGGTACAAATGCGATAGAAACGAATCTTCACTGTTTCTTTAACCACCAGTATTGGACGTCTTTTTTCGGAGTTTATTTAAACTTGCTTCCAACTGCGAGAAATTCTGAATAAATTTGTTATAGTAGTTCACTTTACCAAGGAATGCTTGCAGTTCCTTTAAATCTTTTGCACGGGGCATCTGCTCGATTGCCTGAAGGCCCTTTGTGGTGGGACGTATTCCCGCAGCATGTTGTATGATCAACATATTCAACCTCGGTCTGAAAAATTTACATTTTTGCAAAGTGACCCTCGAATTTGTCGCACTCATTCGTTGAAGAATTCTAAATTCTATAACTGTTCGTGTTCCGATGCTCTCATAATTGATATGTCATCCAGATAGCTCTAGTACCACCATCAATCTTAAAAAACTGTTTCCCACCTTGAGGACGGTGAAATATTTATTCCACCCTAGGTATCGAGTGCTGTTCGATATATAACTGAGGATTCACCGTAGCCTTGGAATCTCCACAAATACGAACATTGTTGTTTACATTCTGTACCACAACAATGGGCGGCCCATTGACAGAACTGAATAGACCTGATGATATCCGAGACCTCCAATCTATCGATCTCTTTCTTCACGACTGACATCTGCTCGAATGCAATTGGATGTGTTTTGAAAAATTTTGGCGTGAAGTTCGGTTTCAGAAGCAGGTGAGCTTTAAACATCGAACAATGACCTAAGGTTGGCTCGAAAATCTGACATAGACATTGTGTCTTTGCTAATCGATCGCCACAACAAAACCCTCTTCTAAACAGTTGTGAAGTTTGTCCCAAAAAAAATCCCGTGTACACATACAAATCCAATAAGAAATTTTTAATGCAGAACAAGTATTAGTAATTACACTGTTAAACTAAAATTTTGGCGAAATAACTATATTATAATAGAAAGAGACGAACATAGGCGCCACATTTTTTCATATTCGATTTATTTTGCAAAAATGGTAGCAAGAGAAATAGTAAAAAATAATCTTGAGAAAACAAAATAAAACACATTGTCATATAATTGCATTCAATAAATTAGTTTAAAACTGTATACAATTTAAACATTATGCGTTTAAACTAAACATTATTACTACACTACACATTACTATATAGCTATTTTTAAAAAACTAACTAAAAATGAAACATTAAAAAGTAAACAAAATGAATTCTTGTAAGAATACAAAATATGACTCAGAACAGAATCTGACGTGTGTGGATTTCAATGATATAAATATTTTAGAAAATAAATCGTAGTCTGTCGGAAAATTCAACTACGATAAAATGATAGCCTACCCCCACAGCCAAGCTCCGTTTCCAAACGGTAGTAGTGATGTTATTTTCGATTTCGTAATTCAAATCGATTTTTATGGTTTGATTTTACTATGTCCAAATGTTAGCCTTAGGTTAGCACAATCAAAAAAATTAAAAGCCATTTTCATATCTAGGAGATAAGTATCATTTTTTGCTCACTCGAAAAAATCTAATCGATTTTATAGCATTGAGTGGTTTAAATTTAGATAAATACTGGATATCGTAGAGTTTGTCGGAAAATTTCACTATGTCCAAATGTTAGGTTTAGGTGAGCACAACCAAAAAAATTAAAAGCCATTTCCATATCTAGGGGATAAATATCATTTTAGATTTGCGTCGATCAGATTTGCGAGAGCGAAAAATGACACCTATTCCCT
Organism: Nephrotoma flavescens; assembly: GCA_932526605.1. Lineage (NCBI taxonomy): Eukaryota > Metazoa > Arthropoda > Insecta > Diptera > Tipulidae > Nephrotoma > Nephrotoma flavescens. The sequence continues at coordinate 253,479,794 of OW052220.1, forward strand.
AGATATGGCTAACCTAAAGGTATATTGATCATCTTTGCCTAAAGCTAGCATTTGGACGAACTAAAATTTCATGACAAACTCTGCGATATTCAGAATTTATTAAATATTTAAGCTAAAGCTACTTATACCTAATGAATTGACTTAATTTATTAGAACAAATTTCAAAAGTATCCCGTTTTTTTGGAAATGTCCTTTACCTTGATTGTATTCTCTGTATCGATATTCTCTTATGTGTAATTTCCACATAATGGCTTTGTACAAAAATTTTGTATACCCGGCATTTAGATATATTGAAATATTATCTTCTGTAAAACTACTTACAAATGAGGAAAAATGGAAATGATTTTCCGGGATATTATCAAGAATGAAAAATATTTTTTTTGAGTTTATTTTCTAGTTTCCACTCAAAATTCTGATAAGAATTTATTTTACAGTGTATTTACTAATACATGTTTATTTTTGTTATTTGGGACATACTTCACTGCCATTCTTCTAACTGGAAATTATAATTGAAAATTTTGAACCCAAATTGGTTGAACCAATCCGTTGCGAAAACGTTCGCCCCATTTGTATCGGTAACCATGATTCTAAGTTTTAGGCTAAGATGTTGGAATTTAGCCACGACATCTAAAGTACCACGAACTGGAATGTCAACATTTCCGTACGCTTTCACGACTGTATGTATTGACTGGACTAAGCTCTGATCATGGTCATCGAGGCACCCGTATCTCCCAGAAATTGTAAAATGCTTCCATTAATTCCAATTGGAATAAACATTTTCTTTCCAAATTGCCCAAGTTAGAGCACTGCATCTTGATCCAAACTAGACATCTGTTATCTAACCATCTCCAAAGAGTAATTTGAAATGTTAAATAAATTGGCGTTATCCTTTGACTAGACTAACGGCTTTAACGACGACGTACTCACATTGTTCTCTTCAGGATCTAACGAATACACATATCCATTTGATTGTCTACCCGGTGTTCTGCTTCTTAATCTGGAACTGTTTCTTCCCCTACCCGTCATACAAACGGATGCTATGTGACCGTATTTATGCCACTTGCGACATTTCGCTTGCAAATCCACACTCGTTCCGCTGATAGTTGACTCCGTATCTAGAACAGGTACGATCTTGGCTGTTTGAATGATTCGGTTTGGATTGTGCCTGGTTCCGAGATTTATGTTTTGAATGAGCATTAAAAGTGTTTATTTCCGGGATTGACTCATTCTCCCGCTTCAATATGCTCACTGCCGCTTGTGTCTGCTCGTATGCATTCGCTAATATGTAGTAGGACATCGTCCAACGTAGGATTATTTTTCTGCAAGCCCGCTGTTCGCACCGGCTCATGTTGTGTGTGTACATTGATCATATCCCGTATTGCATAATCACTCTATGAAACATTGCAACTCGCGCATTTGAATGCGCACGACTTCACCGCTTCCCTCAAATCAGCAACCCATGTAGCATATGTATCGGTTTGCTGCATTTTCATTTTCATAAATTTGAATTTTCCGGCTGGTACACGCACTGTACTACTGTAATACTCGATCAACCTCTTTTACCTCCTCCATTTTGCTCACGTACACTCGAACACAAAAAAAAATTATTATACAATACAATTTTTACTTTTTTTTTTGGATATGGCGGTGTGGGTGTATAAAACATAACACGGTAATTTTCAAGAAACACACTCGTTTATGTTGGTTTTTTGTTAATACACGTTTTTTAATTCACTATAGCACTGGGAAGCTATTTTGTATTTCAGAGTATTAAAAAATATTTGCACAAAAAACCATTATAAACTTGTTTTGGCTAAATGAGTGTGTTTTTATACCAAATATGTTAAAAATGACCGTGTTATATTGTATAAGTACCCCTCCATCCCTCCCCCAATTATCTAGCCGTTTCTTAAATATGCGTTGGATGATGTTTAAGAGGAGACATGAGTGGGCGTGGCTTTTTAAATGACTATTTTTTTTTCGATAATGATAGATTAAAGAAGTGCAGCTCTTTTATCTCTCATAGGAAATCATAACGGAGTAAAATTTCTTTAAAAACTGATAAAATGAAAAATATCTCAAATAGTGAAATTTAGCCAAATGAGAATCCAATTACAACATTCGGAGACCAGTAGCTGAAAACCTCCTAGACTACTATCATGATAAACAAATTTTGGGCTGACTTTAAAAATCTATCAAGGCAGATATTATTTTTTGGGCTGACTTCAATAAAATATCGTGATTTGAGATTTTTTGGCCTGAGAGTTTTTGTGTTGCCACTGCGTTTTTTTGGGTTGTAATTTGTAAAATAAATATATAGTAAAATAGAGTACTGATAGTGTAAGTCATCCTTGATATTTTCTTGTTTCATTCTTGTATTTGCCCGTAGAGTCTTTGAGTGTCGATTTTATACCAAAAATGATACCGCGAGCTCGCGAGGTGAACAATAATTTTGTGTACATATACAGTGTATAATACACAATTATGTATTTCTAAGTACGCAGTATGATGCTGACGTCTAGTTCACCTCTTCTATTCGCAAACCGTATTCGACACATCAATTAAAAAAAATTTATAAACAAAATGACGCGCATGCGCTCAAGCAAACCAATATTAATAAAAAACTACTACTATGTTTTTCCGGTTTGCTCACCTCGCGCTGTCATTTTTGGTATAAAATCGACTCCGTATTGAGACCCGATTCTTCAAGTCCCTCCTCGTCTAAACTCTCCATCAACAAGGCATACGTAGCTAGGCATTAAAGTGTATCTTAAGTCGTATGTATACGCAGTATGTCTATCTTGGAAATACTAATTCCTGTAACCAAAATTCTAAATTTAACAGCAACTGAAACGAAACATCCATCCATATCAAGAGTGATACATTCATTCCTACGCTTTTCTAACATTTCGATGCCTTTTTGGTAGAACGATTTATGTTGGGCCTCAATTTAGGCGTTTATTTCGGAAATTCTCTATCCTTGGAACATTTTAGTGAGGTCTGCGCACCAGTAGTATTCGCTGGGAGATAAATCCGGGGAATACGTTGGATGGGGAGCAATTTATGGAGATTATAGCCAACGAATTGTGACACTGTGCATTGTCGGCCATTTTTCACAATTTCTTCATTCAAATGCGCAGCAATAACGCCATGTAATATTCGCTATTGTTTGTCTTTCCTTTCTCATGGTAGTCGATGAATAAAATGTTTTCCTTATCCAAAAATACGGCGACCATCCATTTTGAACACAGCTTTCTCGTGGTCCAATATTTATGAAAAATAGTGTTTACACTGCCTGTCTTCTGATATCTTTTCGGTGTCAGCTATCTCACACAATTCCACACGGTATTCAAAATCGGTTTCGTGAAATACGGCCACGCGTAATCGCGTTGTTTGGTACTTTCTAAAAATTATATTTATCGCCATCTATGTGCCAGGTTTGGGACTTATTGAGTGACGTACTACTTCTAATGATTTGTTCATGCAGAAGGACATTACGACTTTATCAACAAAAAAAACATCTATTTAATTATTAAATAATTAAGCGATAGTCTTTGGAATTAAAGATTTTTCTTACCGTATAAAACGCGTCTGATCGTCATAATAGTAATAACTCCCAACGACACTCCCTGTCCGCGTTTAGGAAGCGTCCATTAACATTATTTTTATTTGTTGTACAGTTAGGGAAATCAAATTGATTTTATTGGTTTGAGTGGTTTTAGTTTAGATAAATTCTGGATATCGTAGTTTTGTCGGAAAATTGCACTGTATGTAATTGATAGCCTTAGGTTGGCACAAGCCAACGAGTCATGCAAAATTTCCAAAAAAGAGGAGAAGTAACATTTTTCGTTCTCGTAAACCAAATCGATTTTATGGGTTGACCGAGACAATCAAATAAGCCAAAAGCCATCTTGTTAAAGTTAGACGAAAGTTGCCAGCAGATAGTGTCTTGACTATTTCTTGAAGATAATGCAGATAGTGTCTTGACTATTTCAGCCGAAAGTTAAACTCTCTTTATACTCTCGCTCCTATCGAATTTTAAATTTCTATAAACTGACATAATTTCCCCTTCACTCGAATGATATAACCCGATAATAAATTCTCCTAAATTCGAGTTCATAACTGATTTGTGCTGTATTCAAGACATTATCTGCATTATCTTTCGGCTGGAAACTTTCGGCCAACTTTAACAGTATCCAAAAGCCATTTCCAAAAACTGGGGAGAGATAGTTAATTCTTTTGTTTTTTTCAACTTAAAGCCTTTCTTTCAACATAGTGAAATTTGACACACTTTACGATATCCAGAATTTATTATTACAAGAATTACGCAAACCAATAAAATTTACTAGATTTACCAGAACTGAAAAGGAGAGCCCTACCATTGGAGACCATTTGGAAATTGTACTTGAATCATTTAATTGTGTTACCTTATAGGCCTTTTGGCATTTTTCTAGAAATTCAATGATTTCCGGAATTTATTTGAATTAGAACTACTCTGAAAATTCAGAATTATCCCATATTTACGGAAATATCCTAAAGCTTACTTGATCGTCGTATTCTAATGTAATAATATTTTCCACTTAGTAGGTTTGTTCACAAATTTAATATACCAGGCAGTTAGAGATATTGAAACTAGAGTTTCCGATTCACTCAATGCCTTCTTGGTTGGTTCCTTGAGTCGTACAAATCGTTCAAGCATGGATTCTAATTAGTTCTACCTGGTTTCGAGAGTTTCGAAAAATGTTTACAACTTTCCTAATTTGGATGATGGTAGCTGCCATTGTTGGTTGTAATAAGTTATTTGAAATTTCGATGGTTTCTAGTTCTAAGTTTGAAGGATCAGAATAGCTCACTATTTTCAGACTGTGACGATGATGATGATGATGTGTTAATATATAAGACTTTAATAACAGCCAAATGAATTCCATGAGTGTAACACAGTTGTTGGTGGAAGTAAACAACCTACGAAATTTTTGCATCACAGCACCCACATTCGACATAATAATATCATTTTTCATTACAATTCCAAATGATTTTAGTTTCTCGTTGACTAAATTTAAAATCAATTCCGCCGAACAACTTCCATTTTCAGGGATTAGGCCCAAAATACCAGATTCAGATATTTTAATATATCTGGACATCCATAAATCGTTTGTTGTTGATGCTAGTACATTCGTCTAAGGATATGCTAAACTTTTTATTATTGGTTTTTGGCAAATTAATTTTATTTAGTAACTCAAGTTTTTTAGTTTCAAAAAACTTATTGACAAGTTCTTTTACATCTGAAGGGGTTTTCGGAAAATTGTTCAATCTTTTAGCGATCATAATTTGTCGAATAAAGCTACTGTTTGTAATTTTGTGGAAAGAAAAACCATCGACAGCAACTAATTGAGCAATTACTTCACCCATCGACGAACACTGCGGTGACAAGAAATTATCGATTTTTTTAATATCACTGTTATGGGACTGCTTCTTCCACATTTTTATGGTAAAATGTTTCCAAACACCATCATACTGATTTGGGTTGTCATTTTAATAGCTATTTGATAAAAATGGTCAAATTTTTAAAAATAATTTTAAAAAGCAGCAAAATATTTTACTTGCCTCAATAACTGTTATTTCTTGAAATTTGTTTGATTATGATTGTTTTGCATTTCACAAGAAATGTCAAACTATTTAGAGTGCAGTGGCACGTAAATTTGCCTTACCATCATTTTAGTTCTCTTTTATTCGGAGAAGCGCAAAAATTTATATTTTTGATTGTGTTTAGTAAATTTGACCTTTTATTTTTTAATTGAAGGAAAAATATTTTAAAAATAAAAATTTTCTCGAGAAACCGAGGTTATATTTTGGTTAATTTCTCGTGAAATTCTCGAAAAATATTTTTCAAGGAGAAACACTAATTGAAACAGCTGTACCTGTGAAATGTCAAACAAAAGAAATAACACTCAAATTTAATATACCAGTTGGGCTATCGAACATCCAAATCTTAATCAACCGCCCTGTATTTAGAAAAGGCGTATGACCCTTTTGATTAGGTTGACATGTATACGGCCAGTTTTTCCATTGAGAAGTATTTTAGAACAAACACTGAGATTGTTGTTATAATTAAATACTAAAACTACTCAAACAACTAAAATTCGCAGTTTGTTTAGAAAATTGTAGGAAATTTTCTGTCCCTCTATTTTTCTGGTCTTTTGTGGCCAATTTGATTTGACAAGCGTATGTCTATCATTTCCAAATGGAGACATTTTAGAAGAAACTCTTTATTAGTTTATTAAACAAATTGTAGGAGATGCCCTGCCCTCCATTAAGAAAATGCATAATCTGTACGTGCCCTATGCTGAATCATATGGATCAGTAAATCGCTAAGATACTTCACTTCGGTAAACAGCTAGTATTATATTCTGTAAAACTTACTTAAAAATGAGAATTGAAAATAATTTTTTTGAGTGTTTTTCTAGTTTTCACTCAAAATTCTTATAATTTTTTTTTAACAGTTTATTTACTAATACTTGTTTATTTTTGTTATTTTGGACATGTTTAATTGCCTTGCCATGCTTCAATTATATTTAAACGTTTTTTTAGATCAATGGGATGTAAAATAATTTCACATTAGACTGAGAAAACTAAATCCAACCTGCTAAAATTTATAGTAATTGATAGCTTTCAAGGATGTCGAACGTATTCAAGCAATTAAAACTTGCATTAAGAAACAAACATTTTTTTTTGTTTGAGTTAAATTCTAAATAGTTGGTCAAACATATTTGAGTAATTTTTTTGTTATTTGTTAGATACTTCACTACGGTAAACAGCTAGAATTCTGCTATAAAACTACTTAAAAATGAGAATTGTTCGAGCTATTTTGAAGAATGAAAAATAAATTTTTTGAGTGTTTTTCTAGTTTTCACTCAAAATTCTTATAAACATTTTTTAACAGTTTATTTACTAATACTTGTTTATTTTTGTTATTTTGGACATATTTTATTGCCTTGCCATGTTCCGATTATATTTAAACATTTTTTTAGATCAATGGGATGAAAAATAATTTCACATTAGACTGAGAAAACTAAATCCAATCTGCTAAAATTTATACTGATTGATAGCTTTCAAGGATGTCGAACGTATTCAAGCAATTAAAACTTACATTAAGAAACAAACATTTTTTTTTGTTTGAGTTAAATTCTAAATAGTTGGTCAAACATATTTGAGTGATTTTTTTGTTATTTGTTAGATACTTCACTACGGTAAACAGCTAGTATTCTGCTATAAAACTACTTAAAAATGAGAATTGTTCGAGCTATTTTGAAGAATGAAAAATAAATTTTTTGAGTGTTTTTCTAGTTTTCACTCAAAATTCTTATAAACATTTTTTAACAGTTTATTTACTAATACTAGTTTATTTTTGTTATTTTGGACATATTTCATTGCCTTGCCATGCTCCGATAATATTTAAACATTTTTTTAGAGCAATGGGATGAAAAATAATTTCACATTAGACTGAGAAAACTAAATCCAATCTGCTAAAATTTATAGTGACTGATAGCTTTCAAGGATGTCGAACGTATTCAAGCAATTAAAACTTACATTAAGAAACAAACATTTTTTTTGTTTGAGTTAAATTCTAAATAGTTGGTCAAACATGTTTGAGCGATTTTATTGTTATTTGTTAGATACTTCGCTACGGTAAACAGCTAATATTCTGCAAAACATTTTTTAGATCAATGGGATGGAAAATAATTTCATATTAGAATGAGAAAATCAAATCCAATCTACTAAAATTCGTAGGGATACGCTAGTTATTCAGGATTGTGACTCCATCTAACCACATTTGTAGAAAAAGTAGTAAATAACACCTGGGAGATCGATTTACAAAGAAGTAGTTCAAGAGGTTTGGAATTCGGAAAAAAAGAAATTGAGTACAAAAAAACCTTCTAACAAATCAATTGATTATTTGAGTGTAAAGACCGACTACAAGTAACATGATATCATTCACATATAAAACAATCATAGAGTGACAGTAGCGCGCTCGTAATTTATCAAACCTAAACATCACCCGCGTATAATTCATTATCACCTTCTAACACACATCACGCCTGTAAATATATATTAGGTCAAAGCAATTTAAACAATAATTTTGTTGTAGTTTTTAAATTTATTATTTTTGAATCCAATGTAAAATAGATAAAAACTTATGTATACATAATATCTCTCCATATAGAAAAAAAAGCAAGCAAGCAAACTCAAGTCATGTGATAAGTCCAAGATCATGACCCCAATTGGTTGTTGTTTTTTTTTATCTACATTCTAAGTCGCAATGTACACATATTCGTATATATATATATATATATATATAAAATACTTAGTGCCTAACCGCGATATGATACGATATTTGATATTTTTTATTTTTATTTTACATTTGAAATAAATTAGATTTCTGTTGTTGTTGTTATTATTACGAAATGGAACTTGAGTCCCTTGGTAACATTGTAACAGTGAGATTAACATCTTATCTTTGGTTTTTATTATAGGGACAGATATATTTAATATCAGGTGTAATTACGCGAAAGGTTAAAATCTTCTAACAATTCCTTACGTCAGTTCATCAAGATTTTATCATGCGAGCTTAAATTCCACTAAGATACGTAAAATAAATCATATAGTTTAATTATAGCAAAGGTGTGATAAAATAAATTTCAATGACTGTAGATATTTTTAGATTTTAAAAATGGACGCGACCAATAGTAATGAACGCGAACGAAACACCTTTAGCACATTTTTTTTTTTTCATATATGTACATGATAAGACAGTGTCTACACTTTACACAATTAAAACGCGATAATGATGCGTAGAGGTTACGAAATTGTTGCATGTACGATACGAGGTTATGATCGCAAAGCAGGTGGAAATCAAAGTTGATAAACGAATTTTAAATTTACAGGTGTGCTTCGTATAACGCGATATATTAATATGCGATATACACAATTTTACTATGTAAATATAAAAACTTGGTAGTTAACGTGTTAAATACTTTTGTATTCCTATTTAGGTGAATAAAAATAAGACCGAGAAGGTAATTTGAGTAACATTTACAATAAATATTTTTATTTTGTTGTTGTATATATCGAGTCGAGTTTAAAAGTGAATGAACTATACGTTACATATGTGAATATATGATATGCGGAACGATGGGCACACATTGGCCAAGGTAAAAGGTGACATAGATTTTGTACAAAAAAAAATGTATAAAATTCCATCATGTCGACTAAATGAAGGCGCCGCCTCTTGAATTCCATAAGATATAGCACCAAAAACAATTTGTAATGCAAATGAATAATTTTTTTTTCTTTATCAGTACACAACACACAAAACAGAAACACCGAGACAATCTAATTAAAAATTTTAGTCGCGCACCACACAAACAGTTTTTCATTCCAAAAAAAAAATGTAATTTCAATTCCATACGTTACACATATTTAGACGATGTTTATCTGTAAAATTTATAAATTCATTGCCAATTGAGTCTTTATATATCGTATACATTATATTGGTATTGTGCCAGAGTATCGTCGACTTGCCATATTACCCCAAAGGTGATATGGTAATGTTTTTTACTTTTCCGGGTAATAATTAATTTTTTTGCGTATAGCAATTTGTATATGGTTTGATACGCGATGACGACTGTTTGTTGTTTTAATCATTTCAGGGTTTCGACAAGCGTGGGTGGTGACTCATAAAAATTAATACTTTTATGCGTATTTGGACATGGATTTTATTATCGTTTTATGATTGTAAAATTTCAAAGTCGACCAGCCAGCGGTTTTTCAACACTTTATTTGCATTTAACGAATTTTGTATAAGACACTTAAATGTTAAACGTTAATTTAATTTTTCAAAAATTTTATTTTTCTTTGCAGGTACGAACTAGAATGGAAAATAACTTCTATGACTGGCTTGCTGTTGCTCTAGGTAAATTTAATAATCTTGCTTAAATAAACATTTTTTACAAATGCTCGTAGTTTGTTTAGCGTAGTAAAGATTTTTGCACATTTACCGCCGAAATCCTAAAGAGGGGTTTCAAAATGTAATCCATATGTATGTTTGGGCGCGTGTGTGGTTTTTCTTCCTCTTTCTAGTGAATGGAGAGATATAAGTGGTATATATAAGGGGTTTTCGTATGTTTGTGAGATACAAATACCTCGTATTTCTTCTTCGTATGGAACAAATCGATCTCGCGCAAGGTTGGTTACGATGTTGGGACAATGCATACTACCTTTCCGTTTTGCTTAAATCGTATGGGTATTATAATTCAAATACCTGGAACACCTCCAGCACGATTAATGGAAGTACAAGGCACGCGATTAGTCTATGAACTTCGTAGCACTGGGCTGAATTTGCGGTGTGAGCGTGTGTGATTAGATTTAATAAGGTGTTTTGAGTTTTCTGGTATTTGCCTAGAATAAATATAAATAAAAAACAATGAAAAAGAAATCTGGTGAAATTAACTAAAGTGGAGTTTCTGACAAACTAAGAATGACAAAAAACTTTACAACAGCGCAAAAAGTACGATCGCTGTAGCGGACGTAATCCGCATAGTTATCGCGACCCAATCGGAGGGAGTGGAGAACGACAGGTCAGCGAAAATGGCACCTCCATCGCCGCAGTCGTATCGAGTATATAAGCCACCCCTAACCGAACGAACGATTTCCGACCGACAACTGACACCGTCAACGTCCAAAGCTCCACAATCACTCGAAGACCGAATTAACAGACTCGAGACAGTCATACGAAAAATGACATTCCAGAACTGTAGTCGATCGCCACATCGAAATAATCGATTCGCAACGCAACAAGCAAGGCCACGATCACGACCTCACACGAGAAGTGGTTCTCGATCACGGAACGTCGAAATACCAGGCGTATGCTGGTATCACGCGAATTACGACAAACCTCGAAAATGTTGCCCGCCAGCGCGTCAACGTCCTCACAATCACAAAACGACAAAACAAAAAACTACTAAATCGCACGGTTGCATCGGATATTAATGCATTAAACGATACGAATAGCCGATTTTTTATATACGACAAAAATATATAATAACCTGAATTTCCTAACAAACACGGGAGCTGACCTTTCGGTGCTCCCTGTCAGACGTTACGATACGTCATCATTTTTATTGAATTTATTTTAAAATCTAATAATTTAGTGTTATTGCACGAAATTGCTCAAGGTTAATATCGAACTCAAACGCCCATTTGCTCATCCTTTCGTTTTAGTTGAGGTAAATCGTCCGATCATTGGCGCTGATTTTTTCGGTATAATCACTCACTTAGTAGACATAAAAAGAAAACGGCTGATTGATTCAGCGACTCAGCTGCCCCATCGATACATTGTACGATCGATAACGATTATGGTCGGCTACTAAAGAAGTTTCCTTCCCTAACAGTCGAACCAAACTACAATTTACCCGCCAAACATTCCGTTGTTCATCATATCATGACGACATGTCATTTACCTGTATCTCGACCAGGAAGACTACATCCGATTCGTCACAAAGCTGCGTATACCGAATTCCAAAATATGGTGGAAATAGAGATTTGCCGCCCATCGGCATCGCCGGTCTCTTGCCCTCTTCACATGGTTCGAAAGAAAGATAACGACTGGAGGCCATGTGGAGACTACTGCCTACTCAATTCCGTAACGTTAGAGCCTATAGTTTGCCCTTTACGAATTTACACGTATGCCATATTTGTTTTAAGAAATGCCGCTCAAACGTTTCAACGATTTATCAACGAAGTCACGCGCGACTTGACTTCGTTTTCACGTACGCCGAAGACATCCTCGTGGCATCGAAAAATGAGGAACAACACAAATTACATCTCGAGCAAATTTTTAAACGACTTGATGAGTTTGGTGTCAAACATCAAGAGTTCTAAATGCGTTTTTGGTTCGAATTTCTCACCACACGATCACGCCGAATGGTATTCTGCCGTCAAAAGAACGAATTAATGCCATTACGGAATTAACACCCCCCAACCACGATCAAATGTATTCAGCAATTTATCGGCATGGTTTACTACCATCACTTTATACCGAAACTAGCTAAAATACTCGCCACAATCCACGAACACTTGGCTACTCTACTAAAGAAGCCCAAGACACCGAAAAACTTGTCTTGCCTCGACGAGTGCCAAGATACATTTACGAAATTAAAAACTGATTTGGGTATACAGTCACGTTATTGATTGGGATTCTTTTCGAAAAACTTACGAATACCGAACGAAAGTATTCTTAATTCGAGAGGGAATTATTCGCGATCTATCTCTCGATTAAGCATTTTAGATATTTCGTTGGAGGTCGAGACTTCACAATTTACACCGATTCAGTCTAAAACTGAACGTAATTCACGACAATCAATTTACCACGGATATTCGACGATCGACAATGAAACGGCAACATCGAACGAACGAACGACAATCGAATCAGTCGAAACGAACTTCGAGTATCAGAATTTACTTTCTTTCTGGTTCCGAATGTCACGCTAGTTTGACTTATAAACTAGAGCTTTTTAAATTTCCCGGAATCGAAATATACTGCGAAACATCGACAGGCGCGAATCGGCCATATATTGAAGAGCCGTTACGACGAAAACTATTCCACGCGTTACACAACATTTCACATCCCGGTATCAGTGCTACTCGTAAAATGATTGCCGCTCGATATTTCTGGCCAAGCATAGACAAAGACGTAGGTAATTGGGGACAAGCTTGTTTGTCTTGCCAGCGATCAAAAGTCCAACGGCATAGAAGGGCGCCGATTGGACGTTTCGAAATTTCACCAAGTCGATTCGAACATATCCATTTGGATATAGCTGTTCCACTTCCACCGTCCAATGGATATACTTATCTTTTAACACAATTGCCAAAATATTCGTAAGCAATTACATATCTCGATTCGGCGTTCCGCAAACGATAACAACCGACCAAGGTACGCAATTCGAATCAAAATTGTTCGCCGAATTAACGAAAATCCTTGGATCTGCAGCTATAGTTAAAGAAAATTTCAAGTGCTCACCAGCCGAAATGGTCTATGGACGGACACTCAAACTACTTCGTGAGTTCTTTCCGGAAAACCTACACAGTCGTCGACAAATTACGCACAACTATGCAAAATCTTATCTTGCAAAATTATCCCCACGAATACAATATTCGACAAACACGGCAACACGATGTTTTTGTCCCGGAATCGCTCGATAACTACGATTACGTTTTCATACGAACGGATAAGATTCGCACAGGACTACAACTCCCTTACGAAGGCCCATATAAAATCATTCGCCGGTTACGTAGATACTTTGTCATCTCGATTAACAAAAAGAGCAATTTAAAGAGTAATTCGTACGAATTATGGCCCAAACAATCCGCTTCTAACTTTTAATCGTTTTCCAAACTTTGAGGACAGTACCCCCCCTCTTCAACTTAATTATTTGCAAAATAATTGATTGTGCAAGCTTTGACGAATGCGACATACAACCGTGCGACTCGCAAATCAACTCGAAAATTAAATTAATTAATCGACATGAAAATAAAATTAACTTGTATAAATCAACCGCGCACGAAATAGGCCGTACGATTATACTGTCATTGTTGATGTACACAATGTTGACAACATAAAAAAAACGAAACAAAAATGTAAAATGAAAATAAAGAAAAATAAAAAAAAACTCTCTTGCATTACCGTTGTCATCATTGCATTCTGGAAAAGCGGGGGCTTTGGGGCAGCCCCATCCTCTTTCCCCCTTATACAACGAATTAAAATTACATTCAAAATAAATTTATATTTACAAAAGTGGATTTTTTTTAACAATTTTGGCACTATCAGAAAAAGCGATAAGAGCGATAAAAACTCTTTGATCTGTGTGTCTGCAGGGTTGACGGAGCAAATATTATTAATAAAAATAAATAAAATAAAAAGTAGTTTGATAATTCAAAATTTCAATTTTAATTTATTCAAAATCGAATGTATCGTCAATTTGTTCTTCATCTTCATTTTCATTTGTGGAAAATTTCGCTTGTACTTTCTAAAAATTAAAGATACACAATCCTAAAGTCAAAAATTAACAAAATATTTACATCTTACCTTATTTTGAAAAAATAAAAATAGTGAAAAATTTTCTGGAAAAATTTAGCTTCCTCTCCTAAAAACTGTTGATAAACACATTGAGAAAAAAAAACTTAATAAATAATAAAATATACTTATAAAATTAAAAAAAATATACAGATACTTTTTAGGCAAATAATGTCGTCGTTCTTAAAATTAAAAAGAAACTCTTTTTAATTTTAAAATAAATTTTTTAGGCAAGTTGTTTATAAAAATAAAAAATAATAATTTTAAATTTTCAAAAATATATTTCTTAAAAGATTTATGTCACAATAGTTTTTACATATCGTCGGTTTTTTTGCAATAGTGACACAAGTCAAAAATTATCAATTTTGAGATATTCCGACAAACACCTTTAAATCTAACAATCTTTTATCTGGTAGTTTCATAATATTATATTATTTTTTAGGAATATGTCAAAACTCGAAATAGGGCTGTTGGAGCCTTAATTTTATTAGGGTCAATTAAATATTTTAAATGCATAAATACATAACAAAACAATTACATTTATTGTTTAATTTTTTAGTAATAAAAGAATTATTACAAAAAAAAAAAAAATCAAATCGATTTCCTTAAAAATATGCTTATTTTGAGATGTGCTACTGTGGCACCAACCCGACGATATTGATTGATTGATTGATTGGACTGTAGAACCAAGTACTTGACAGGTGGTCCCGGATAACGCCGGGCCTATTCCTACAGCCTGTTTACACATAACAATAGGAGGGATAGGAAAGGTAATTTTTTTTTTTTTTTTTTTGGGACGGAACGACCCGGTTTCAGACACCTAGCGATCGTACGGCACAACACAATTCTAATCTACTTCTAACTACTAGAGGGAGGATAAAGGCTTAATAGGTTTGATGGATAACGATGGTTTTGGTCTTCAACAATTGCTTCTTTAAATCAGCAAGCTGAGGGAAAATTTTTATTATTTCACGTACATCTGGAAATTTCCTGAAATTTAATTCTAAATTAATGCTTTCCGGCTTCCTAAACAAGTTGATTCATTGAATCAGCCCGGTTACAGACATCTAGATAAAGTCGATAGTTAGTAACACATTAACAATAGGCAATTCTAATCTACACAATCTACAATTGGATGCTTCATTTGCCAAAACGATTAACTCCGTAAAACAAAAAGTTGATAAAAACTGAGAAAATACAAAAATTGTTTTAAAATTCGTTAGAAATTGCAAATTTAGTTACTTTTAGTTTTGTCATTTAATGGTGTTAACACTTATTATTACTGTAATTTATTTTCAATGTATAGAGCCAATCAAGTACGTTGATATTAAAATTTACAAATATTCAAAAAATGGAGTTAATCGGTTTGGCTTGTGAACCATCAAAGGAATATTATTTCAACTACATCGGTAGATTTCCTGAAATTTAATTCTAAATTAATATTTTCCGGCTTCCTAAATAATATAAACATTTATTAATTTAATAATAATGCAACTCCACAACTTAAAGTAGAATTTCCTGAAACCATAATTGTTTAAATTACAATATTAAAAATTACTCTAAAATCCATAAGTATTTAATAAAAAATATGTGAGGCATCCCAAAGGCAATGTTACATATTCGATTAATTACCAAGTAATTTATACTGCACAGGACATATTATGCCGAGCATGGCAATGGAGCTTCATCGTTCCTCAACCAATTTCTGTCAAATATGGTATGTAGAATTGGATTGGCACTATAACATTATGCTCAATGGAACTAGGCCATTTCTCAACAAATGATGATCTAATTCAATGTACAAAGCTGAATTTGACTAAATTTTGGGATTCGGATATAACGAATTAAACCAGGCCGCCTAATAACCTACAACTTTAAACTTCATTTTGCAGTGCTGGGCTAGGATTCTAATAAGAAAGGTCAGCTTAAATTGGGATTTTAACGTGTCTTTTTGATGAAGTTCTACAATTCGACCATTCTGAATGGACCTTGGGAATCATATTAAAAAATATATATATTGTCAAATCAGGTATTCAGAATTGGGTGGGGATTTAAAAATGGTATATAGCGAAGTTTTGGAATTCGACCGTCCTAAGCAATTTATTAATCAATCATGTTCGAATCTGGTATGTTGAGCTAAATTGCGACTCCAACATAAATCCCGGATGAAGTTCTGGATCTTTCCACAAAACAAATCCGAAAGCAATCGGCCAATTAACTATCCAGTTCGTTTATTCACCATAGCTGAAACAAACTTCGCTTAACCCGCTAAGAGATGAACCAGTCAAATCCAGCTTCCCAAAACTAAAATTTGCTAGAATTCCAATCCAGCCCAATTCATACCCAAAAATTAATTTATGCATCTTCTGCAGTATACTGTCTAGAAATAGATTACTGAGACAATTTCGCACATCTCAGTCATTCAAAAACGATCAAGGTTTACGTGAGGTGATGGCACGAACGGAAAATAAAACCACGCGGAATGCTTCTTATATAATTGGTGCATGAGCAAGTCATTGAATAGGATTTAGAACTCATCAATACTTGTGTCTGACGTTCCCATGCAATTGTGAACCTGTTTCGAGAAATATTGTTGAGTCGGATAAATTCTTTCATAGAAAAGAGTGCCAGCAGTAAGCAATCTAAAAAAATAACCAACATTAATAGCCCGAGGCACATCAAAGATTTACTTGTCGTTACAATTACAACGAAAATAAAAATTAAAAACCATTTTTCCTTTGCCATGCCGTAACACATATCGCTCATGACATGAAAAAGAGACACAACTCAAAAATTAAAATTTTGCAGGAGAGCAAAAACAAAAAATGCTGATTACGTTATTAGATTCCAAAATCATAAAACGAAGAATGGCACTTTGTGCTCTATCATTTTCGATGAAGGAAAAATAAAACTGTTTTTATTGAGGGACATGGATACTAATATTGCGCATCCTTCTAGAGAATTAACGGAAAAAGTTCATTTTTTTGAGTTGTGTCACCTGTCCATACCACGGCGAAACAAATCTTTAAAACTTTTCCAAATACAAATTTTTACCGCGCATTATTAATTATTATAGAGTAAAATAATTTAATTAAATAAATTATAAAACAGTTAAATAGACTGTAAAAAAAATAAATAAATAATAATAACACCTATCAATGCATGTACATATTATTATTACAATACATACATGCATTTATGTGGCACCAACCCGACGATATGTATTAATATTTTTGATAAATAAAATAATCCAAAATTTCTTGTTAGTGCTCGAGAGGATGATTCCTAAGACTCCCACGATGTTAACGATACTGCTCTTGCTCTTCAATCGTCATTAAATTTCCTATAAACAAAACTACTTTTTTATTTTATGAATTAAATATACTTGCATTTATTTTTTGTTAACTTACCATATCACAAGCATTACACAGTTTTTTAGTTAATTGACACAGTGTGTTGCGAATGTCTTCGATAGAAGCTTGAAATACGGAACGATATAGCGATTATCGACCACGACATCTTTTCCTTTCATTTTCAAAGTGACCGTTCTGCCACGATCTTTGGGTGAACGACGCTGTTATAGTAGATAACCGTCGTTTCCACTAATTGTGTATGCCAGCAACGGACGCGGATCTTGTTTAGTACATTTCCCATCGGCCATACACGGTGAATCTTGATTGTGATCTCCGCACGGACTGTGAATCATGTTTGTTGAAACTACCGCGAACAACTTCGGGTCGCTGCTTCTGTATCTGGTATTTTGGCGATGATGATTGAATTGTTTTGATCTGGTCTGATTTTCTCAATTAACAACAGCAGAATGTGTGCATGTGGTAATCCACGCTTCTATTTATTTATTTTCCCAAAATTTGAAACTAGGGGGAATTATTAATAGCCTTAAAAAAGTTCTTATTCAATTTAAAGATAAATTGAAAATATTAGTTGATGGGTCAAAAACAGAAAATAAGTTTGTTATCATTTTCAATTTAAAGGTCCCAAAATTTTCTTTCGTAAGAACCATCTCCTGATAATTGCAAATACAACAAAAAAAGATTGAGCCAAATCGGTTAAGCTGTTCTCAAATGATGCACTAGAAAAAAATTCAAGTTTCTGAGTTTTCCAACAGGATTTTCAAGTTTTTTTCTTCTAAAAGACATTCTGGATCGGATACGTGTGAAAAAATCGTACAAAAACATCATTTTTTTATTTTTCGAATTTTCCGACTTTTCCGATGCATTTTCCCAACATTTTCTTTCATACAAACCTTGTCCTGACCATAGAAAATACTTAGATTGACTTGGAAATGTACCTAAGGCACATTAAAAAATCACATTTCTAAATCTCATGGGACACCCTGTCAGACCCATTAGAAAATCAAATAATTCACTAGGGACACTCGTTTGGGTTTAGACAGTGTACCAATGTCACTGAATTTCATGCTAAATGCGCTTAGAAAATACTAAGAATGACTTTGGAATGTATCTAAGGCCAATTAAAAAGTCACATTTCGTCTAAATTACGCAATAAAAATTCGCCTGAATGTTTACTTACACCAATACTATTACAATAAGTTTGTAGTGTTGTATTTTTTGGATTAGTTTGGATAAACTTCACTAGCATGAAAAGAAGATATTTTAGAGTTAAGCGATAAGGAGCCCCATTTTTGTGTGGTCACTAAACGACGCTAACCTCGTCTTGGATTTTGATTTTGTTCCCGCTGCTCGTACGCATCAACATAAACTTTTGTTTCAACATATGCCCTGAGTAGCAAATGCCCTGAGATTCATGTTGTTGAAGTGGAACTCATGAAAATCATTATGTTCGTTTGGTCTTGTGACAGAAAATTTTTCGTATCTCTCGACGATATTTGCACTAGGCCAGATTTTGACTTATATTTAGCGACATAGAAGGTAATTGCCTCTCTTGAACCGCATTGTTGAATGTCCATGTTGCCACCCTAGACTTACAGGACAGTTGGGTTGCAATTTATTCACTCAAACAAATTCTTTTCTCCATTTCAAGAAGAGACAAAATCGTCTACCATTTTGGATGAATTTGTCAGACAAATGATCAACGATGCGCGTCTCAATGCATTCTTGACGAGGAATGTCGAATCGACAATGTACACTTGAGTTTTTCTTTCAAGTTTCTGTGTGTCAATAAATTTGACTCGTTTTCAGTTAATCGTAGAGCGCTGAGTCTTCAAATGGCACTTTATCGATTATTTGGGTGCCTTCTGGACCTGCAAATGTTGTTGAATTTTTAATCCAGACGACCAAATGGGGGGAAGACTGACATGAAGTGACGACTGACAAAGGTTTGAAATTTTTGTGTATTCGTTATGTAGTCTAATTAAACCGTTCTCATATTTGGTCAGTTCAGAACACTGTAACGTACGTCAGCAAATATGTGAGAGGTACAATGCAGTGGATGGTGGCAGGCAGCTCATTTAATGCATTGCCCCAGTATCACGAATAGTTCGAATATTTTAATGGACGTCTTCAATTTACCCATTGTTGCCTTCAAGTTTTATGCTACAAACCGAACTGGATAGTTTAATTCGATAGTACCTCCTCTTTCAAATGAACCCACCCCAAGCTATGATACGTATGCGTGAACGAAAGTCATTGCAGAAATATTTGTTTGAGTATTTCATGACCGTAATTCGACCGTTTGTCGAAAACAATTTCAAACTCCATTTTTCCGTGTCCCATTTTGTAGAGAGACGAAGATTGGTAAGGCGTTAGAAAACTGAATTGAAAATGATTTCTCAATTCGGATTAAATCATTATTGAGTAGTAAGGATTGCAACAATCATGGATCTATTGTTGTTTTGAATTTGTTTTCTTCAAAACATTTTTAGTTTAAACAGTTCATCGTAAGTTGCATCTTCCGCAATAAGGTTGGCGTTTAGGATATTAAAAATCCATTTACTTTTCTCGGGGAATGATATTTTGACGATATTTGCGTGCGCCGTTTCCATTTAGCAATTCTGACAAGATTCTCTTAGCTTGTCTCAGCATTGAAGTGGTGAGAACATCTTTGTAGAGCGGATTATGTTTTATCAACCACCTCAACGCTGCATATAGTCTGTCGATATGGTAAGTTCTCTTGTCTTGTTTAGATACTCAAAATGGTCAGTGATTAACACCATCACGATTGCATTGCTTATAATCTTGGGAGGATAGTTCGGAGCTTTTCACTAATCTCAAAGATGAAAACCATATTGGTCACACACACAACCAAAAGCTTTAGAGCGTGCTGATATCTTTCATAAAAGTCTCGATAGTTCCTTTTATTGCTGCATTCACAAGATTATGTCTTTCAAAGCCCAATCGTTGTCGATGAGCCCGTTGCTCTGAGTTTTTTTTTTCATATCCTTTTTCTTATATTTTGTGCATGTTATGACTTAAAGGCGCGAAGCGTCATACTTAAGCTTCTTTGACAATTTGGAATATACAAGTGATGGTTAGCCAAACTTCTTCCACTGGAACTGATAGCTTCCATTGCATCTTTTTTTTTTTGCAGATATTTTAAAAATATTATCTTTTACGAGAAAAACGTTACCTTAGTTTTCCAAAATTTAAGTGGAAATTACGATTTCTGACGAAAAACTGTATGTGGATTGATTGATACGGGGCACTTAAAGTTTTTTCATAATTCTGGTAATCTCATTGATTTCTGGCCAAAATCGGTCTACCGGAAGTGACAACTTCCATAGTAGCTTTTTCCTTTTGTGGTAATTTTTTGAAAAGTATATCATGTTTAAAAAAAATGACGATTTGAACTAAAAGATTGTAAATTAAATTTACAACAACATCGACCCGGCTCAGTTTTTCAAAATTTAATCGGAAATGACGATTTTTGACAAAAAAAACTATTTTGACCGATATGGGTGAAACTTCATCTTAAGCTTTTTTCATAATTCGAGAGATTCCAGTTATGTTTGGTGAAAACCTGTTCACCGAAGGTGACAGCTTTCATAGGAGATTTCCGCCAAATGTCAAACAAAATTAATTCAAATAATTTTCTAAATGTTACCGGAAATGACGAGTTTTGATAAAAACAAACCTCATTTAAAATATCAAACCAGATGTTTGTGAGATTTGTCGGAAATCTGTGTTCCGGAAGTGAAATTTTTCTAGTATATGAAATGATTTTGAAAAGTTTTAGCATTTACCAAAAACGAGAAAAAATTATAGTACAGTAAACGCTCAATTTAACGGACCCCGATTTAACAGACGCTCGATTTAACGGACCTCGATTTAACGGACGCTCCATTTAACGGACAATTTTTTTATTTACCACTTTCCGGTTATCGATTATGATGAAATTGGGCAAGTTGGATTGAAATGGGATTATTAAATGATTTTTGGAAGAAGTTCTGGAATATGTCCACCTGGGATGGAACTTCGTCAATTCTTAACCGATTATGATGAGATTGGGTAAGCTGGATGGAAATGGGATTCTTAAATGATTTTCGGAAGGAGTTCTGGAATATGGTCATCTGGGGTGGAACTCGAGCAATTGGGATTGGGTATGTTGGATTAAAATGGGATTATTAAATGATTTTTGGAAGAAATTTTGGAATATGGCTACCTGGGGCGGAACTCGTTAAATTCCTAACTGATTATAATGAGATTGGGTATGTTGGACGGAAATGGGATTCTTAAATGACTTTTGGACGAAATTCTGGAATATGACCACCTGGGACGGAACACGTTGAATTCTTAACTGAATATGATGGGATTGGATATGTCGAATGGAAAAGGAACTCTTAAATGATTTGTTTAAGGAATTCTGGAATATCGTCACGAAACTCGGAAATTTAAACTAGGGCGGAGCTCGATAAAAAGCAGGCGTTTTCTTGAAACAAGCGGCTCGTGATGCTAACATGTTTCTGGTAAGGTAGGATGCCCTCCCCAGTCATGACGTTAGTGGGTTGAGCAGCAGGTCAACCACTTACTCTCACAAAAAATCACCTTATGAACCCTACACAAAAGGCTCGGATACATTAATTCTTATAAACAACGACCTCGAAAACTGTTCAAGGGAGCATGAATTAGATGTCTTCTAAGATCATGAGATCTTCAGAACCTTTACAACCAATCAAAAATTTACACTTTTGAGGTACTTGCAATACAAGAGCGCATAATCCATATGGCCATATACCAGAACTTCTTCCAAAAATCATTTAAGAATCCCATGATCGAGTTCCGTCCCAGGTGGCTATATTCCAGAAATTCATTCAGTAATAATTTAAGAATTCCATTTCCATCCAACCCACCCAATCCCAACATGATCAGCTAAGAAATGTCTGAGCTCATCCCCAGTAGCACTATTCTGGCAATTCCCCGGGAATAGAGAATTGGGGAAAGATTTTATATGTAATTTCAGCACAAATATTTTTTTTCTGGCTTACTGAGGTAAAAAGCTAGTGTAAACTTTTTTCAAAACAAAATTAAATTGGGAATAATTTTCCGTACCAATTTAGGTATGGAAAAATTATTCCCAATTTACAAATATTTACATGGAACTTTTTTCTGCAGTAGGCCGGGAAAAAAATATTTGAACAGAAATTACATATAAAATCTTTCCCAAATTCCCTATTCCCAAGGAATTACCAAAATAATGCCACAGGTGGCCATATTCCAGAACTTCTTCTAAAAACTGTTTATGAATCTCATTTCCATCCAACAAATAAAATTCCTTAATAATCGGTTAACAGATAAACGAGTTTTGTCCTGGGTGGCCCTATTCCAGAACAAGTGCAAAATCTATAGTCGATTAAATTTAAAAATTTTCCATTCGGATTTAACGGATATTCGGATTTAACGGACTCCCCCAATTAGTCCGTTAAATCGAGGTTTTTCTGTATTTAAATTAAGTTAAATATTATATTTTCAACCAACAAAAGGGGTGTGTTTGTTAAGCCTAATTGCTTTTACTTCAGAAGTTAATTTCGCTTTTTTTCTTGTCGCGATTGAGATAAAGCTTTAACAGTAAATTTAGGTTTGAATTTATAATTTTTTTACTTTCAACTTTCAGAGCCCCTTAAGTAATTAAAAAAAAACACAATGCCATATTTTTTATTAATCTACTTTACACCATTTACAACTTCCTTAAATCATATCATTTCACTTTAAATTTCGATTTATTATCATACGTGTCAAGTATCAGAGGTAAACCTTAAGCTTTCATCTTCGGTAGTCGATAATAATTACGACCGATCTGGTGGCCTATTATGAATTTTTATCGATTTCGTAAAATTCGATCCGGCGCAAAAAATCGTGTTATGATTTTTTTTTTGGTTTCGTAAAATTCGAAAATCGTAAAATCCGCTTATCCGCCTTAACCAAAAAAAAAAAAAATCGAAATCGAATTTTACGAAAATCAAATGTCAAAATTCGACCGCTTTACAGGTGGCGAATATCGTATTTACGAAAATAATAAAGTCATATATTTTTTTAATAAAATAAAATACTTTAATTACTTTTTAAAATATAAGTTACTCAATTATTTTATAAAAGTTGGCTAGTTTAATTTATTACAATTAATTTGAAACTTTTTTATTATTTAGCTAAAAACCAACACAAAATAGCATACTTCATGGTCTTAAATTTTACGACCAAAAAAAAATGTTTTTGTTTAGAGGAATATTCGTGGCGGATCGAATTTACGATGTGGTATTTTACGAAATCAGAAAAAAAATTTCAGTGAGGCTTAACGACGACTCGGCTTAACTCAGGACTCTGCACAGTACTTTCCATCTGACTATGTTTTTACAGCGTGAAGTTTTGAATGTTAATAAAAAGTGTAGCTACACATTTTAATGAAAAGTGTACACTCAAAAGAAAAAAATGTTTGATAGTCACGACAAACACGTGGATTAATTAAAATGTTTAAAAATGATTAATAAAAAATGAGTATCGGTTATTGGATATAACGAAAATGAGTTTAAATACCTTTTTTACAAAGAAAAATGTTTTTAAAGTCTTTTTAATTCAAAGAATCTTGGGAACCATAAGTGCCGAATGTAGAATTTAGTGTTCTCGACTTGGGATGGTGTCTGGAATTTTTCTTGTGGCAACTACACTTTTTGATAATTTGTGTATCTACACTTTTTGAGTCTACACTTTATATTAACACTAAAAACTTCACTCCGATTAAATCAAAATTAAATTAAACCAGATCAATAGCAATAAATTGCCAAATTTAAATATCTAATCATTGTACGAGTGTATTGATTTCAAGTAGCCATAGATCATAGATTTTAGTCTGTCACTTTCTAATCGTGTATCGACCTATTTCGTAAGCTTTAAATATTTTATTGTAGAACGTCCAAACATCAATTAATTGTGTACAAATATAATAATATAGTAGAAACCTTATCGTTTTACGATCAATTAAAAATAATTTAAAATTTAGTTTTTCCGTTAAAAGTAGAAAACACCTCTAAGTCATCATTACAAACAATGTATGTACACACACACACACACATACATATGTCTTATAAATTAGCTGTGTTACCTAACAACTAATTTCCGTTTCACATTAAAAACATTTAATATGTTTTGTGGATATGTTGTACACCCAAATACGTCCCTGGCATAAAAGCGCGTCTTAGGTCATCACACCGCACATTTCCTTTATCTATTGTCTTTATAATGTACATAGCCAAGCATTGGGCAAAAGTCAAATAACATTGCATGATGGCCTTTACAAGACACCTACGAGGTCGTTTCTAAGAATCGTTTTGGTTCAAAATTTTTAATTGTATTTTCTAAGCTGGGTGAATGTTGTAAAAACCGCGCGCTAAACTATTAAAGAAAGAGGAGGCGCAAAGACGAATATAGTAAGACAATAAAATCCGCGGTTTTAAATAACAAATAATAAAATAAAAAAATTCGTTTTCTTTATAAAGAAGATGTAAGTGGGTGTATTAGTAAATAAGATTAATATAAAAAAATAACTAAGTAAACGAAGAAGCGCACAAATGATATACTTGTAAGAAGAAGAAGAATAGGAGATTGTTATTTGGCTTTTTTTATCGTAATTTATACAACTTAATTAGTGGCATGTTGATTGTGACATGTGGCATGGGTTATACACATAGACCGCGTATATAGTCATTAAAATACCATTTTAATATACTTTAGGGGTCCTTGGTCGCTCAAAATCATTTAAAAAATTTATATTGATTTTTTTATTTTTTATTATTGGGGATATATCACATACCCCGATGTTAGACGTCAAATATAATTCAAATGCAAAGCATTCGGTATATGCAATCACATAATGTAAAATAATAGGATGATAATCTTAAAGACACAACAAAAAAAAAACTTTCTCACAGATCTCATCAATAATGTATATTAATTAATCGGCATGGGAATTTTGTATATAAAATGCAAGAGAAAAAAAATTCGAAATCAAAACAAAATAAAACAAGACGTAAGTAAATCTTATATTGAGGAGAATAAAACGAAGAAGAAAATTATTAATTTGTTAATTAGATGTGATTAAGTGAAACTAATTAGGGGAGTGGAATATGTAAGAAGATATAGAGGGGATGTTACGCGGTTATGGACATTTTTTGCAACTTTTGATTCATGCATTTTTTTAATAAGGTCGCGGTGAGTGTGTGTGTTGTCAATTAGCAGAAAATTGAGGTCGTGTGTCGCAATCGACGGACTTTTTAATTTTTTAATTTATTAAAGTTAAAATTAAATCACAGTTCCGTCTTCTGTGTTATATCACAGCAACCTACTTCAATAATTTCGTTAATCCTTCCTTGATAGATTGAGTAATTCTGTTATCTTTAATACGAAAATTGCGCTAGCACGTCACATGAATATGGTTTATATTGTTAACTGCTAGGCTGTAATCAGCTACGGTAAATTAATGCACTTTTTCACACGTGGCATTATTTTTATACAACACTTGGCATATCACACAGCGAATAAAAGTAAAATATTTATTCAGTTATTAGGCTTAGCGAGAAAAATATAACCAAGGGCTGCTGCGGTTTTTCTTGAAATTTTAGACATCTCTAGAATTTAGTCATCAAACATCCACATTATCGATCGTAAACTTTTTTTACTTTGAAATTATTGGAAACAATTTTATTGGGTGTTTTTTTTTGCTGAATACAATTATAATAAAAATCTTAAATCGAAATCATAAAGATTTATTTCATTGTTTTCGATATTTTTTAAATAGTTTACGAATTAATTCACATGGATTTAAATTGGAAAAAGTAATTAATAAAACGAATTTCTAAAGTAGTTAGTTAAAGTTACTTATTTATTTTGTAGTTCTTGATAAACAAATTTTACAAGATATATTTGAAGAGTTCAATCTCCAAAAAACCATCCCTAATGAGTAAAACTATTAAGAAACTATATTTCTCGGTGTAGGTATTAGTGTCGCTGTAAATGAAACTAGCCCACATACAAATCTATTGAAACAGCTCAAGGTATGGGTACCCTCGAATTTATTACAACAACAAATACGCACTAAAAACCCTTACCCACAAACACACCTAATTACCTTCCTGTACAAGAAATGGGTGCCCCTAAAATTATTACTGCGACCCACATCCACAAAAATTGACGACAATGCATCGAATTACCACCCTAAAGAAGAAGTGGAAACCGCTGAATTTATTACAAAACCTTGCACACACAGAAATCGATAATAATGCATCGAATAATGTTCCTGTACAAGAAATAATTATCCTCGAATTTACTACAACTGCCGACTACCACAAAAACAGAATTCGCGTGAAGTTTGTCCTAAATTTGTCCTAAAAAAAAAAAAAGGAAAAAGAAATTAAGATTCGTTTAGGACAAACTTCACAGTTCTGTACATGCTGGTGAAGTTTGTCCTAACTCTATCCTAAAAAGCAACAACAACAAAATATGTGTATATGTGTTTGTATAATGATAGAACGAATTTTACAATAAATAATTACATAAAAATTTTAAATTTTTCTACATGTTTTTGGGAATTTCCTATAAACCAGCATAATAAATGAAGTTTATATTGAGATGCTACTAGATCCTATCTAATATAAAAACTAGTTTATTTTGTCAAAACTGGTGGATTAGGGTGTTTAAGACAGCGAAGTTGGCATCTACTCTCTATAAATCACTTGTAAGGTTTTCCCAAGTTTTCTCGAAAAATCCTAGGAACCCAACACCAAAATGACTTATATTTTAAGAGTCTTCTAGTTCACATTAAACATAAAAACGCCTCAATTTTGACCAAATTGAGGGATTAAGGTGTTTAGGACAGTGAAGTTGGCATCTACTCTCTATAAATCACTTGTAAGGTTTTCCTAAGTTTTCTCGGTAAACCCTAGGAACCCAACACCAAAATGACTTATATTTTAAGAGTCTTCTAGTTCCCATTAAACATAAAAACACCTCAATTTTGACCAAATTGGGGGATTAGGGTGTTTAGGACAGCGAAGTTGGCATCTACTCTCTATAAATCACTTTTAAGGTTTTCCCAAGTTTTCTCGGAAAGTCCTAGGAACCCAACACCAAAATGACTTATATTTTAAGAGTCTTTTAGCTCACATTAATCACAAAAACGCCTCAATTTTGCCTAACTGGGGGATAAGGGTGTTTAGGACAACGAAGGTGGCATCAACTCTCATAAATCACTTGTAAGGTTTTCCCAAGTTTTCTCGAAACGGTTTTCTCGACTTAATTTTTAAGAGTCTTCTAGTTCACATTAAACATAAAAACACCTCAATTTTGACCAAATTGGGGGATTAGGGTGTTTAGGACAGTGAAGTTGGCATCTACTCTCTATAAATCACTTATAAGGTTTTCCTAAGTTTTCTCGGTAAACCCTAGGAACCGAACACCAAAATGACTTATATTTTAAGAGTCTTCTAGTTCACATTAAACATTAAAACACCCCAATTTTGGCCAAGTTAGAGGATCACGGTGTTAAGGACAGCGAACTTGGCGTCTACTCTGTATAAATCACTTGTAAAGTTTTCCTAAGTTTTCTCGAAAAATCCTAGGAACAAAACACCAAAATGACTTATATTTTAAGAGTCTTTTATTTTCCGAGAAAACTTGGGAAAACCTTGCAAGTGATTTATAGAACGTAGATGCCAACTGTGCTCTCCTAAACACCGTGATCCCCTAACTTGGCCAAAATTGAGGTGCTTTAATGTTTAATGTGAACTAGAAGACTCTTAAAATATAAGTCATTTTGGTGTTGGGTTCCTAGGATTTTCCGAGAAAACTTAGGAAAACCTTACAAGTGATTTATACAGAGTAGACGCCAAGTTCGCTGTCCTAAACACCGTGATCCCATAACTTGGCCAAAATTGAGGTGCTTTAATGTTTAATGTGAACTAGAAGACTCTTAAAATATAAGTCATTCTGGTGTTGGGTTCCTAGGATTTTTCGAGAAAACTTGGGAAAACCTTACAAGTGATTTATAGAGAGTAGATGACAACTTTGCTGTCCTAAACACCCTAATCCCCCAATTTGGTCAAAATTGAGGTGTTTTTATGTTTAATGTGAACTAGAAGACTCTTAAAATATAAGTCATTTTGGTGTTGGGTTCCTAGGATTTTTCGAGAAAATTTGGGAAAACCTTACAAGTGATTTATGAGAGTTGATGCCACCTTCGTTGTCCTAAAAACCCTTATCCCCAGTTTAGTCAAAATTGAGGCGTTTTTGTGATTAATGTGAGCTAAAAGACTCTTAAAATATAAGTCATTTCGGTGTTGGGTTCCTAGGACTTTCCGAGAAAACTTAGGAAAACCTTAAAAGTGATTTATAGAGAGTAGATGCCAACTTCGCTGTCCTAAACACCCTAATCCCCCAATTTGGTCAAAATTGAGGTGTTTTTATGTTTAATGGGAACTAGAAGACTCTTAAAATATAAGTCATTTTGGTGTTGGGTTCCTAGGATTTTCCGAGAAAACTTAGGAAAACCTTACAAGTGATTTATAGAGAGTAGATGCCAACTTCGCTATACAAAACACCCTACATCCCCAATTTACAAAAAAAATTAGTTTTTCCATAAGATAGGGCCTAGTAGCATCTCATACATACTTTACTTATTTTACAGGTTTATAGGAGATTTCCGAAAACATTCCGAAAAATTAAATTTTTTGTTCGAAAAATTTTTATTTTACTATTTATAGTAAAATTCGTTATATCGGGACATTTTACAAACACATATACATATATTTTGTTATTGTTGTTTTTTAGGACAGATTTAGGATAAACTTCACCAACGTAAAAACAGATTATAATGCATCGAAATACTGTAACGGAACACCCCGTTCAGTGCCACTCTAATGGCATACGAAAAGTACCAAATTGGGCGCCTTTGTAACGAACCAGCGGTCTATGTGGTGATATGTAGTTCCGCCTAAGGCTCAGGGACGTAGGCCTGGGATTTGTAGTCATGATGCCGAATTGACCAAAATTTGTTGAAGAGACCTTGGGAAAAAATAAAATACAAAATAGTAATAAAACGAGTGTACTCTGTCCGGAATCACCGGATCTTCCCGGACGATAAAGTGTGCGGGTGAGACGTTCTCGAATAACCCATCGACTCATAATAAGGCATAAGAGGGTAGGGAGGTCTCCCCAAAAGACAAAGCACCTCCTCACTCTCTCCCATATTGCATACTCCGACAGCTTGCTACTTGAAATGACCACACAAGAAGTGGATGGGAGTAATTAACCCAGCCTGCTAAAGCAGAGTACCCGACATGAAGTGAAACTCAACTCCTAACATAACAAACCGAAATAATGGTTTTTTTATTTATTTTTTATTCTTTTTATTTTTTTTTTATTTTTTTATTTTTTTTTTATTTTTTTTTTTAATTCAAATACAAAAATCGTGGTTCTGTTTTTACTTTGCTGGCTCTTGTGAAGCCAATAAAAAAAAGATATTTTATTGCCAAATGAGAAAAAAGAAATACGATCATCAAATAATAAGAAGCCCTCTCCGAGTAAAACACAATACGTCGCACAACCCGTTTTGAAGACTGTGTTTCGAAAATGATATAAAAAGAGGCGGAAAAACAGGTGGAGAATATGAAAAATAGAATCAAAAAAAAAATAATAAATCAGATAGATTTGGGATCAATACGCACCGAGCATTCGCCAGCTGACCGTTATTTCGGCGCTCAATTAGAATAGTTTTAAAAATTCAATAAATGAAAAAATAGCTTTAACTGCTGCTTGGTGTTTGGGATAAACCACGTCAGGCCACCTTTAATTATTGTGGTACCCTTCTACTGATAAATGTATGAATGGCCACGTGATGGCCACCCGTAAAATGTGGTGGCGCCCACTCGCCGTCTAAAATAAATGTCCTGTTATTTAACCGTAAATGTAGCGGTGTCTACCTACCGAAATAATAGGAACTAACAATAATAATAAACTAATGCCCAATTTTCGCCTAGCAAAATCGGTTTGTTACAAAAAAAAACAGAAATAAAAATTTTGTTTTATTTTGAATTTAACAAACCAAACAAAAAAAAACAAACTGAGCCAATTGGTCATAACCAAACTCAAAACTCGACTACTGTATTAAAGAAATAGAACTCGCCCCCGAAAAATGTAACCTCGACTAAACAACATTTAAGACCCCAAAAAAATCTAGAAAAATATTTTTTTCATTTTAGTATTTTTAGTTTCGTTATTCCAGTTTTTTCGACTCATTCTCTCTATCATCCCCACCGTACATCAATCAAACCAAAAAAGCGTATAACTAAAATATTTTTCTATATCGTAACCGGTCCAGCATACGCAGTCCCTCTGGAGTACTACTCATGAGAGAGAACAATGCCGTAAACATCGAGCAAAAATATGTAATTATATGGAGCGGCATATAGTGCAACGCCAACAATATATTTGTTACTATGGGAAGAGTGAGATACATAAATCATGTTTCTCTACCGTTTACCTTTGAATTGTAACGTTTCGCCCATCATCGTTTTTGAAGACAAATAGACCAATGATTCCGCCGGCCCATAAAGCGCACCAAACAGTGATTTTCTCTGTGATTCTGTTTATTAACGTGCCCATTCAACCAAAAGTGAGCTTCCTCGCTGAACAAAATTTTGTTTGGAAAATCAACATCAATATCAATTTGTGCTTCAGCCCATTGGCCTAATTAGTGGCGTGTGCGATGGTCGAATGGCTTTAATTCCCGCATAAGTTGAATTTTACAAACACGTAAACCAAGATCCTCAGATAAAATCTTTCATAAAGTGGATGGACATTTGGGTCTTCCTCAATGCAATACAATGTACATCGCTTGTTCGGTACGCACTGTTCGACGTCTTACTGGATGCGTATGTTATCATTTAGAGTATTCGTGGTGCAAAAACGATCCATAATTAATCGAATTACACGGTCTGATGGAGGATTATGACCTTGTTAAAGTTAGCTGAAATTGAAAAGTCGATAATGCAGATAGTGTCTTGGACACTTAGACAAATTATATATTAAATTGAATATCCTAGCCGAAAATGACTAACCTATAAAATCAGCACAACAATCAGAACAACAACAAATAAAATTTTCGATTTAATCGATATTAATTTATTTTATTTATTGTTTCATATCATTCATATATATTTAATTTATTAAAACTTAACGTGAAAAGTGTTATGTTTGGAAAAGGTATACTGTTAAAGATAGCCGACTCGCTCCTGCCGAAAAATGTCGATAATGCGGATTCGCTGTAACAACTAAACCATATCAGCCAAAATGTTGACAATGCAGATTCGGATGTTTTAATTTACTTGGTAAAAAAAAAAAAAAAAAAAAAAAAAAAAAAAAAAAAAAAAAAAAAAAAAAATTTACTTGGTAATTATTCTTTGGTGACCAAAATTAATAAAACATTCGAAATTTTTGAATAAGCTAAATTTATTTAAAATATCCAATCCGATAGATAATTTTCCAGGAACCATTGCCTTTGAGATGTCTCACATAGTTTTTGTTAAATACTAATGGATTTTAGAGTAATTTTTAATATAATTTAAATAATTATGGTTTCAGGAAATTCTACTGTAAGTTGTGGAGTTGCATTAGGATAAAATTAATAAATGTTTATATTATTTAGGAAACCGGAAAATATTAATTTAGAATTAATTTTCAGGAAATCTACGGATGTAGGAAAAATAATATTTCTTCGAAATATTAATTGGATGGTTTACAAGCCAAACCGATTAACTCGATTTCTTGAATTTTTTAAATTTTAATATCAACGTATATACTTGATTGGCTCCTAACGGTATATATTCAAAACAAATTTTTGTAATAATAAGTGTTACCACCACTAAATGGCAAAATTAAAAGTAACTAAAGTTGCAATTTATAATGAATTTAAAAAACCCATTTTTGTATATTCTCATTTTTCGCGACTTTTTGTTTTATGGAGTTAATCGTTTTGGCAAATGAAACATCCAATTGTTGATTGTGTAGATTAGAATTGCGTTGTCATTGTGTTACTAACTATCGACCTAGGTGTCTGTAACCGGGCTGATTCAATCAATCAATTTTGTTTAAGAAGCCGGAAAGCATTAATTTTGAATTAAATTTCAGGAAATTTTTCAGATGTACACACTAATAAATTTTTTCCCTCAGGTTGCTGATTTTGAGAAGCAATTGTTGAAGATCAATACCATCGTTATCCATTAAACCTATTAAGCCTTTATCCTCTCTCTAGTAGTTAGAAGTAGATTAGAATTGTGTTGTGCCGTACGATCGCTAGGTGTCTGAAACCGGGTCGTTCCGTCCCCAAAAAAAAAAATACCTTTCCTATCCCTCCTATTGTTATGTGTAAACAGGCTGTAGGAATAGGCCCGGCGTTATCCGGGACCACCTGTCAAGTACTTGGTTCTACAGTCCAATCAATCAATCAATGCAGATTCGGATGTTTTAACATATCAGCCACCGACATAATGGCACAGTGGTTTAAGCTTTGGCATTTGAATTGGGAGGTACCGGGTTTGAATCCCGATAAGAGCAGGATGAAAAAGTGAAATTTTATCGCAGATTACGATCCTGTCGGAGTGCAAAACTCATGGGCCGACCCATCTTCCATATCAGTATAGGCTGTCATGGAGCTTGCAATGTGCAGATGGTCTTATAATCGGTCCTATAGCCGTACGTCCTCGAGTTAGCCGGGAGGCGTAAAGTAAGGACGTAACAAGCATAACCAAGGAAGAGCAGGGTGAGCCTTGAGCCCCAAAACAGATCGCATAGTTAATAAAAAAAATATGAGCCGAACAATGACGATAATGCAGATTCATAAACAACATATTTTTCGCCTGTAAAAGTTACTAATGCAGATTCGTAAAAATAGCTAGCCGAAAAATGTCGATAAAGCAGACAAATAATTTTGATGTTAAAAAGTAATTTCTTTTTAAATCCAAAATATTTATTTAATTAAATTTTTTTATTAAATGCATTAAAACTATATAATAAAAACTAAAAAAAAAACTCAATATATCAAGCAAAACTTCAAAAATTTAAGGTCAATTTCCATTTTAAGAGTCAGAAAATTTCTATAAATAGATCACACACACAAAATTCAAAAATTTCTAAAAATTGACAGTTTAAAGTGGCATGGCTGGAAATAGGTTCAAATGAAAGCTATTATTGATGCTCACACCTGGAAAAAATTTCAGGTTGATTTCCATGTTGGAAGTCCAGGAAAACTCAATTGCCTATATCGCACACACATAATTTGAAAATTTTTAAAAACTGACCGTTTAAAGTGAACACTTTATTTAAACTGTCAATTTTGAGAAACTTTCGAATTTTGTTTGTGCGATACATTCAACCGAGTTATCCCGTACTCTCCACATGAAAATTGCCTGACGTTTTTAAATGATAATTATTAGATGGCACATCATTTAAAATATGCTCTAAAAATGTAACTAAAAATGCATGTCACGTCTTACCTCCCCAAACATCTAATACAACGCTTAGAGAAATTTGTTTTTTTTTTTTTATAAGAGAAAGTATTAATCATCCAGTGGATTTAATGTCCTTTTAAGGTCAATTAATACTCCCCTTTTCATTCATGCACACACCCACCCATTCACCTACTCACACAATTACAGTTTACCACCTGCACTTTGCAAGCTCCACGTCAACCTGCACACTGACATGGACGGTGGGTCGGCGCTGAATTCTGCACTCCAACAGAGGGTCTAAGATGTGTTTATTAACATCACCGATCGTAATCGATGAAGAAAATTCGCTTTACATCCTGCCTCTGGTGGGATTCGAACCCAGTACCTCCCGGTCCAAGTGCTGAAGCTCTAACCACTGCGCTGTACGGTTTACATATTACGTTTAATTGTTTCGAATGAAAATTTCTTATTTTAAATTTTTTAATTGGTTTCTAGGAACAACAAAATAAAATTTTCTTATATAAATAATTACTTTCCGGCATAAATGTTGAATCTGCATTATCGACATTTTTTCGGCTGGAGCCTGCTAACTTTAATAGGGTGGAGAAGGTTTCATTTGAAGAGGGGGGTGGAAGAGGTTTATAAGCGGTAAATGGTTTGCAATTGTCGTTAAAGTGGTTTGGAATTCAAGACTATTCCAGACATACACCGATCTGACTCCATCAGATGTATGTCTGACATAGTCTTGAATTCCAAACCACTTTAACGACAGTCTGATGTGAGTCTGATGAGGTTATAGGGGTAAAATTTTGATTGTTTCCTTCTTCTATCGATAAAATCGTTCGTCATTCGTCATTTTGGCATATAGACACCAATCTAACTATGCCGATTCGATAGCACATGACCATAGGTAAATTTTGATTATAAGTTAGGGGTGGGTATGATGAGGTTATAGGGATGAAATGCCATATCTGCTTCATACAGCCGAAAGTAGTCGATAAAGAATATTAAAAATTAGCAAGCATTATATGGAAAAAAAAAAAATTTATATAAAATTTAAGTTTAATGGTCTAATTGTTGGTAGCAAATAATAACAGCGAGTTTGCTAAAGTGGTACTTCAAGTTCGAAATATTTATTAGTCTCACGCAGCATTTTTGTAATAGGATCTTTTATACCGTTGTACAATCCTCAAAGCATTTACATTAAGAGTTCATATTTTTGAGTAAAACTGAAGAATCTACCCCACCAGATAAGATGAAAACCATGTCGCAGATCGAAACAGATCATCGCTTATTGAGTGGCTTTAAGTTAATAAGCTCCAAATGATCAAGATAAGGAGGCAAGTTGTAAATGTCGAACTCTGTATATCTGCGCAGAGCAAAGCACAGAAACCTCTGTTGTACAGCTCCAATTCTCCGTATGCCCCCGAACCCTCATAAGAGTTCAAAAATTATCATTTAGACCAGTGTTTGATAAATTTAAGCCAAACGTTTGCTCTGTTGACAACAATATCCATCACTAAAGTTGAGTTTGCGGCCACAAATTACCCCTAAGTCCCATATTGCTAAAACTATGGCTATAACAGCGCTGTTGATTGTATAATCTCGATTAATTTAATTTGGACGTTTTCTAGAGTATGTAATGGATTGGCATTTACTCACACATTCAGATCAAAATTCTTTTTAGCACACCAAGTTATGAAGTTATTAAAGTTCTTCTATAATAGGTTAACATCGACGGAACTTGAAATTTGTCATTGTATTTTCATATCATCCGCATAAATGCAAATTAACGAATTTATAATCAAGGAATTAGCGTCGTTGATTGATAAGACGAAAAAATAGATCCAAGATGACTGCCTTGCGATCCCCGGAAGTAGCTATAAAAGCAGCAGATATTGATGACTTAAACATTACCTTATACATTCATTACCTTAGATAAGAGTCCACCTATAGTAAGAGTTGCAGTGTTAATCCAAGAGCCCTACGATTAAACAAAATTATAGTACTGACGATCGTGATTATAAAATAACTTCAGTTCCGCCGAAATATGTCGGCCGCAACCTGAGGAACGAACAGCAAGAAAAATAAAAAAAATTATAACGTAATAGAGGTGCCTTGGTGCGCGCATCTGTCCGAACTCAAACGGTGGTAGGCACTGGTTTCGATTTTGGATGCGAGGACCAAGGGACCGCCAACATTACGCCGACATGGAAAGAGAAATCCCCTTCACCATACCAAACGAAAGAAAAAGAAACGATAACTTCCCACGAGAAAAATGAGGGAGCGGGGCCAATGCCCACCGAGCACGCGAAAAACGACCGTTATTCGGCGCTCGATTACAATGAAGTTTTTTTTTTTAAATTCAAAAAATTTTAAAATATATACAAAAAATTAAAATAAAAATGAAAAGGAAATCAAAAAAAAATCGTACCTTAAAATTTTTCCCAAAAAAAAAATTCTGTTGCAGCCTTGAGCGGCCGTCATGCCTCAGGGTCGCCGCCCCGGACCGTTGCGGCTTACCAAAATACCAAAATAGAAAAACAAATAGCCGGTTTGCTACCCGTACGTTGCGGGGCCTCTCCCGGATACCAATAAATTCGGCCTTGATCGACCGCCAAAACCACTATTCAAAATATAAGGCGTTGTTTCGCCAATATCTGCAATATTCTGCCCGGCCGGCCCTCAAAGTGTTGGGCGTCCTTTCGCTTTTAACCGTAGATAGAATTAAGTTTCCTCACCTGGCCACCCGTAAACTATAAACTTGGCCTTGAACGATCACCAAATCGTTGGGCGTTTTCTCGCCGAACCCGTAAATAAAAGGGGGTGGCCTGACAATTGGCGGCACTCGTTGAAATAATATCACAACCGTTGCAACTAATTCAGGCACCCGTTAAGTTTACTGCGGCGCCCGTTGTTACAAAATGTCTGCCCCCGTTGATAAATCTGTACACGTTGCACGTTGTTAAATACGGTACTCGCTGACACTGCGGCGCCTTCACAACAACTACGCTACACGCTTACAACCACCAGAACACACTATATATTTAAGCCGGCACCCGTAGATAATAATGGCGACAATCGTTACACTAGTTATCACTCCGTGGAACACCCACTCAACAAATAAATTGATTAAAACGCACAATATCTATGTATTTTATTTTATTCAGTTTTTATTGGTTTCATAAAACAATAATCCCGTTCCCCCCATTGAAAAACTGAACGCACAATTTTATTTTTAGTCCTATAATTTTAATCAACAAAATAAACAAATGGCCACAGCCTTAATAAAAAACTGTCCCAAACAACTTGATTTTATTTTTAGGATTTAACTAGACTTCTTTATCATACAACCAAACAATCAGACTATCTTTAATTGAATTTCAGACTCTATCGATCACAACCAAAAAAAAAACGAGACTTTTAGTTTTTTTTCCAAACCAGACTCTCTGTCACAAAATTTACTGAACGAATCACTAACCAAAAAAAAATTTCGCACACCAAAAAAAACGACGCACAAAACGATCTAGAAGAATCTTCAATTCACATTGATGTAAACGAGGAGCATATAAGAAAAAACATTCTTCCAGACCGTTTTGCTTTGCACACACTCGATTCACATTGGTCTCGCTCTCAATTTTTATTTCTTCTTACCGCCGCACCATCACAAGAAGATGTACCAAAACAATCAATACCGAAAGCAAAGACACAAACTTCCCAACCGATTAAGCACAGACACAAATCGAGGGGAATATAATATAAAAAGAGATAGTTACGAACACGTAGTCGTAACAACAGCTCTAATCACACGCCAATTTGTGCAACAGCACTGCATTAATTTAATAAACCATCCTCCGCGAAGACCAGATTTAAACCCTGTAGAGCACGTCAAGGGTATGTTACAACAACGTGTAAGAAACGGACAAAGCCACCAATAAATTTTCAGGAACTCCGAGATGCTTTACAAAAAGAATGGCAAGAAATGACTATGCAACAAATACACAATGTTTTAAATGCGGCGCCACGGCGTATTTATGAAGTAATGCGGGCTAGAGAAAGTTATGCGGGCTAATGCGAATAAGTTTAAAAGTATTTTTGTTGCAATACACCTTTTGAAATAAATCACGTTTTTTACTGTAAAAATTTATTTTCTCCTTGATCTAGAACCACCAAAATTACGCATGATATGCGTGACTCATTTTTTGATTATGTTTATCGGAAATGAGTTCCTCATTTTCAAGATTTCTAAATTCTCTATGAAATGGCTAATTTGAATTTGTGAATGAAATATCGAGCAGTTCGAGCCCTTACAGTCTCAATCAGTAGCATATTTTTTTTCTTTTAGACAAATTTTATTTTACTCAAAAAAGTCATAAAAAATTAAATAAAATGAACGGGAATAAACGGATTCCAGCATCAAAAAGAAGACAAAATTTCCTACAGTTAGAAGCAAATTATTTTTTTTGGAAGGTATTATAGTTCACCAAAATACAAGCGTTCAAATCTGGGTTCTGAAAAAATTTATGTTCCGTTTTTTTTTCGCGCAGTGCAGCATATGGCGAATATAGGAGTTTCCTTTTAATGGAGCCTTATTTCGTGTTTGGCGGCATGTTTTTTAATCCATCTTTGATGTATTCCATCTGTATAAGTCCCTATGAAGTTCTACATTTCTTGTGTACCACGGAGCATTGGCGATGCTACGAAGGACCTTGTTTTGAAACATTTGTATCATTTTGGCGTTTGTTTGCTTAGTACATCCCCAGAGTTGAATACCGTTGGTCCATATCGGCTTCAGTATTTGCCGAAATAGCAGCAGCTTGTTCTGAATAATAAGGTCAGAGCCCCTACCTATGACCTAATACATTGTTCTGAACTTAATGTTAAGTTCTTCTTTTTTCTTTTTGACATGCTCTCTCTACTTGAGCTTGGCCTCGAGGGTTATGCCTAGATATTTAGCTTTGTTTGCATATGGCACCGATCGTGAGTTAGCGTCTATCGGTAGATGGCAAGCCTTTTGATATGTAAAGTTAATATGCGTGGATCTCGTCTAATTAAGCTTGATTCTCGAGCACTTACGAGTAGTCCAGTTTCAAACCGCATTGGTAATCTTCTGGAGTTTTTTTGTTGCATCAATGACATTACTTCCAATCGCCATGATTGTTGTGTCATATGCAAAGGTGGATGATTCCTACATTTGTTGTTGGAATATCCCTTGTATTTAATAAATACAGGATTGGTCCTAAGACACTCCCCTGCGGAGTATTCATCATCATATTTCACACGAAAATGTCTATTCAATAAATAAGATCTTAGTATGGCATAGAATTGCCTCGACAGATCTAACTTGAATTTCAGTTCACTATGCCAGACTTTATCGAATGTTTGGGCGATGTCGAGAAATATGCTGGAGCATACTCGCTTACCTTCTAACGTTCTTAACATTATATTATATTTTCATTGACCGTTTGTCTTGGTGGTGGTTGAAAGGTATCCACGAGATACTCCGCAAACAGATAAGCCTTCTCTTTAGGACCTCTTGCCCAGGTTCCATCCTCCTTTTTAAGTGGAGGCACTTGCATTTAGGGTCTTTTGAGTACCTTCGTTGCCTTCCACAGTGAATAATCAGAATTTTTTTCGTCGGTTAGGCTAACAAGATATCTGTTGATTGATGCATTTTTAACTTCTTTAAGAAGAGATTTGAGACTGTTACCTAAATTGTTAAAAAATATTTTGTTCTCCGGTGTTCTAGTTATTTGCCATATTTTACGTATGCTCGTCATTTTTCTATTACCAACTCTCTAACTTCCATTGGGTAGGATATGTTAAGCTTCTTCTTATTTTGTATAATCAGCATAATGAATTGTTTCATTGAATTGTTCTAATTCATCTTCCAACGGGTGAGAATTTCTTATCGGTACCTGAAGATAGATTTTTTCCTCCATTACTTCACAAAAGAGATCACAGTTTGGTTTTGAATTTATTAGTCTGAGTGCACTCTCCCTTTGTATTACCATTTCACTGACATATATGTGAAGTTGGCCCGAAAAACATCTTTTCAATTTTGGTGTGTTTCTTTGCTAAATTCAATACCACCCCGAAAAAATATCATAATTGCATGGAAAAGGCACATTTCATCCCGAAATATATTTTCTTCTACTTACGAAACATATGCTAGTTAATTAATATGAGAAAGCTAAAGTAATCCCGAAAAGTTACTAAATTGATAACGTCATATTATAAAAATAATAATTTAGTAATATTTAAAAAAATGTGTCACATTGTAAATCTTGGTAGTACTCGTATTGTTTCTTATAACGATAACATACGAGTATAAGATACAAAACTAATATGAACTTATAACAAGAGTTGGTTAAATATTTATTTGCATAATGAAAAGTAATAACATCATTCGCAATGTAACAATAGTTAAGCACCAGTACAAAAATGTATACTAAAAATTTAATTGCTGGAATTAGATATCTGGTATTGATGCTGCAAGTTCTTTATATCTGCCGTTCAGACTTGAACTATTGGCGTTATATATGAGATGGATTATGTTACGAGGGCTCTCTATTTGACATTTGTTTGATCCCCATACCATGAAGTGCACAAACGAAGAATTGAAGTGGTACAACTACATTTCTGCGTTTTCCTCTGCGTGGGTTACGTAGCCGACATCGTTTTCATTCGTGAACTTTTATCTGGCGGTGTATATTCTTCAGCTCTACTCGAAAAAGTAAATCTTAATGTAAATGCTCGTGCTTTGAGAACGATTCCAGCTTTTAGAATTGCTCCTCACAAAACGAGCCTATTACAAGAATTCTGCGCGAGACTAATAAATATTTTGAATTTTTTAACTACCACATTCGCAAATTTGCTATTATTAAATTATTATTTGCTACCAATCGATAAAGCAATTTTTGTTTTATTTTTAGATTAATTGTTTTTCGTTTGATCTGATTGAATTAAATGCTCTATCGAGTACTTATAATTTTTAAAATTTTTTTCTCTTTTTGCTCTCTCCATTTGCGTTTCTTTATTTTGTTTTTCAGCATTTTTGTTTTGTTTCCAGCGGTCCGTCTCTCCTTTTTTGTGGGGTATCATTCCCCTAAATTTTGTACATTTTCATTTTCCTAATCATAGCTCTTTAAATACGTTATTTTATTTCGTTTAATAATAATTTATTTTTGCCGTTTTCTTTCTTTTTTTAATTTTTAATTTAGTAGAAAGATATTATTGTTTATAATTTCCCCGGAATTATATTAAAAAAAATAATAATAATGTTGATGGTGGCTCCCCGAGCGACCGCACGAAAGAATTACTATTATTATTATTATTTATATCCGCCGTTCAGACTTGAACTAATGGCGTTATATCTGAAATAATCTCGAGGAAGATATCTCCTTTATTTTTTTTTTATATAAAATGGAAAAGTTCAATGCAACCTATGCTGAGATTTTGCTATAGATCACACCTTTATATCTGCCGTTCAGACTTGAACTATTTCCGTTATATCTGAGATAGATGGACCTAACTTTTGAGCAAATAATATCGAGGGGGATATGTCCTGGAATCCAGCAATTAAATTTTTAATTTAACCGATTTTTTTTCTCCTCCTTATCAATTTAGTAACTTTTCGGAATTACTTTAGCTTTCTCATAATAATTAACTAGCATATGTTTCGTAAGTAGAAGAAAATATATTTCGGGATGAAATATGCCTTTTCCATGCAATTATGATATTTTTTCGGGGTGGTACTGAATTTAGCAAAGAAACACACCAAAATTGAAAAGTTGTTTTTCGGGCTGGTTTTTTGGGCCAACTTCACATACATTTCACTGACTGCCATGAGAACCGGAAATGATCCAATACTAGAGAATTACTGTCTTCAATGTGAATGTAGTTCTGGGATATACCTCTTGCTACATAAAAGTCTATTAGATCAGGTATTTTCGTTCCGTCACTGGGCCAGTATATTGGGGAACCACCAAAGTAAAATTCACATTTTGACATCTGCCCTACTTGAAGTAATTCTTTATCTTTTGACGTCGTAAGACTAGATCCCCAATAGGTGTTTTTCACATTAAAGTCACCTCCAATAATAAAATCACGCATCCAAGGGATTTAAATTGTTTAATATAGTCCTCCCTTTTCAAGTTATGCCGGGGAGCTGTCTGTATTTAATTTAGATTCTTACAGTAGTGACTAGCACTGATTCTTCTTCGATATTTGATTCTAAATGGTGTTTTATATTTTATTTTATTAGCAATGCCGAACCACCTTTTGCTCTTTCCGCTGGATGAATGGAGTGATATAAGTTATAACCCCGTATTCATCTAAATGTCTTTCAGATATTAAGAAAATATCGATTTTTTCTGGCTGGCACATCTCTCCCTATTGAACATGCGTGGGTCATATGATTACCTAAGCATTTTACACATCTTGGATCCTTGGATTTGTAAGTCTTCCATTATTTTTTTGCTTGAGCAAGTGTGATCCAAACTTCTTGCCATGACTTTTATAGGTCGGGCCTGTTTGTTCTCATAGCGAAACCACTGATACTTTTCAGCATTCAATTTCATAGATAGTCCAGAGTATTAATTTTCCGAACGTCGTTGTTTAGCGCTGTTACCTTATAATCTTTGTCAGTAACCGATTGCATCAGTGGTATTTAATAGTGGGGGTGGTTCCGGTTACTCCAAATTAGGTGTAATGCTCTTGGTAGATTTACTACCTTTTGGTGTTGATTGGTTTTGGGTAGAATAACTCTTGAATCTGGACTAGATTGTCATCTACCATTTAATTGCTCAGCCTCAGGTGACGATTCAGCTTTTCTTTTCTTACTATTACTGGACTGCTTTTTCTTCTTCAGGATCCAGTCCGTCTCGTTTTGTAATTCATCTTCATCTGTGAAATAGATGAATTTGTCTGGTTCAATGCTCTTTCAGTATTCTCTTTTTCATCTTTTTTTGAATCCCGATTCATTTTGAGTTTTTCATTTTCTCGCTTTAGCTACTCAATTTCTTCATTTGGCTTAGCAAATAATTGCTCCATATGCTCTAGTCTCGGCAAAAGATTCATATTCTCCTTGTCTAGGTCAATAATTGTTTTAATAGATTCGGCATCACTTATTTCGTGTAATGTTTGTCCAGTTATAACGTTAAAAAAACCTTCGGCTTGGTCAGCTACCGAGTTCCTTCTATTTTTCTTTATCGGTGATCTTTGTAAATTTGATCTTCTCTGGAACGGATTTCATGTTTCCTGATAATGCGATAGATGGCTCTCCCCAATTTTGATATTGGTGTACCACCTGGGGTATTATTTCTTTTTGTTAGTACAATTGCATAGTTTTGATTGACTAACTAGCTATTCTGCTACACTACTACGATGGGATTGGGTACCGCAATCGTTCGGTCTACACTCTACAAAGCATTGCCCAGAGTACGCCCGTATCCATTTATGAATACTTAATCTGATGATTATGGTTAACATTTGGCTGGAACAATCTTCATTGCCGAAAACAAGCTGTCTCTTTATAAGCGCTTTTGAGGTTTTCGCTAATTCGTTTTTTGGACCTATCTTTAAGACTGTTTAAATGAACCCGTATCCACATCCCCGTTTGTGAGAATATTAGGATTTGTTGGGACTCAAATACGGATTTTGAAATGCCTTCGTGGTTTAATAAATTAGTACGATATCCCAATAGAGCCCCTACTGCAATTTGAACTGGCTTCAAAGCTTCCAAAACATTTTTCGCTTGTGTATTTACTATCTAACTGTGATGTACAACAAATTTTGTAATGGCGCGAGAAAAAACGGCATCGTATTTTCTAAGTGTAGTAAACCATTTTCCAAATTTGCATTTGAGCGTGATGGCACAAATTTCACTTATTTCACTTATTGCATTAAAAATTCAGGTATCAATTTCTTCTAACGACTTAAATACCGTGTTAAATTCACGATTTCTCGGGCACAACAAAATTTTGTAGTTTTAATAAATTCTTTGGCGAAATAAAAAACTGTACTTCGGAACCTTTCAGCTGTATTTACTCTATAACAACTCTTCATGCTAATTTTTTCTTTAGGATATTCTTAAAGAAATATACGGAAAATTTCCGCTTAAGACAGTTATCTCTATAAATACCAAACGAACGGATCGCAACTCAAAATTTATTTATTTGAAGGACTGACATTTTTTCAACAGGCGAATACAATGCCCGCACATTCATAAATTTTAAACAACATACGTCATATATACGATACGATAATTG
This sequence comes from Nephrotoma flavescens, assembly GCA_932526605.1. Lineage (NCBI taxonomy): Eukaryota > Metazoa > Arthropoda > Insecta > Diptera > Tipulidae > Nephrotoma > Nephrotoma flavescens. The sequence continues at coordinate 253,524,117 of OW052220.1, forward strand.
AAGTGTTAAAAATGAAAATTAGATAAATCTTCTAAGTTCAAATGTTTAAATTGAAATGTCATTTAAACAAAGTTTTCGAAAAAAGATCTATATACAACAACAATAGCATGCAGAACGATCTTGTATATGGTATAGAATAAAAATCATTTGATCTTTTGATTTTGTGTACAAATGTTTCTTATATACTAATAATTTAAATATCATTTACGATCGTCATCATCGTGATCTCGATGATGATGATGATCATCATCATCATTGGTAAAATGTACTAATATAATTTATATCGCATGTTTATAAGAAATGGAGAAGAAAACGAAACGAAATCATTGCTTGACTTATGTATATTAATATACCAGGGTACATAATATATCTTACAAGGAAATGTCATGTTGATATCAGAATGTTAAAGTACCTAAGTGGAATGGTTTTTCTTATTCATGTTGTTTTATAATATGTATGTGTATAGTTCAAATACAGTGGGCGAATAATAATGATTGGTCGACAGTGTATTTATATAAATATTTGTAAGAGTCGCGCGATTTGAATTTTAGATTTGATAAAGAGCTTAGCCATGTCATACCGGCACTAAACCCACAACAGGTATACTGCATATATGCAGCGGTGAAAGCCTTGCCAAGCATATATAGTATATAAAATTCTTCTGTAATTAGATCCAATAAAATTATTTCTCTTGAATCACCTCAACTAATTTACATTATTCTAGATATAAATTGTTATATGTGGTATGACGTTAGAATTGATTTTATATGAGAATGTACTTGGTGTGTGTGTGTGTAACATATTATCCGTGTCGTTTTAGTAAACCGACGCGCCAAGTGAAAGGCGTACAGTACAAAAATGTACAGGTTTATAAAATGATATAGTGTGATTAATTCTGGAGTCCGTTGGATATTATCCGGATACTATGGAATATCATAAGCAGAATATACATAATTGAATATAATGAAGAGATTGTACCTGTGTTAAATATGTTTGATGATGGATTGGCGGTCGAAAGAAAGTTGATTATTTGCTTAGATTATTTTTATTTTGGTGAAATGTTTGCTGATGATGAGTCGTGAAAGGAAATATAAATTTATAATTTTGTTTAGTTAATTAAAATTGTTTGACTACCTGGGATTATAAAGAAACCACCTACCACCGTATACTCGTATATATGTATATACATTTCGACTAACAATCAATTAATTATTATATACTCATTCATCTGGCAGCGCATTATGATCGTTACATGATCTTTGATATAATATTTAAATTAACATACAATGGCGATTTACACGGTTTAACATTTCTAGTATTATACGCTAATCTTAGAAGACATTGAACATACAGCTTAAATACACGATGACGAATTAAATTCCGATAAATTGATTATGTACATTGTGTTGGTTCATAGGTTAAATATAATAAGACACATCGTTGTTTGTGTATATTATAGAATTAAATGTGTAAGAATGTGCTTTATTGTGTTGTCTTAGGTATTTTATGTTCAAGGTGAATATTTTAATATACATATATGTATAACGAACAGAAGCATTTATTGTATGTTTTCTGAATGGTGGACAAATTCAGCAATATCATACTAGTTCTCGTGATCTAGTTTGTATGGCCGTGAGTATACAAACTAGATCACGAGAACTAGTATGATATTGCTGAATTTGTCCACCATTCAGAAAACATACAATAAATGAAAACATACTAATAATTTTCATAAACATTCTATAGCAACAAGAATTCCATGGAGTGAACATTTGCTGCACTGCAGGAACATTTTCTACATTTTAAACGTTAAAAGGTGTTTTACTCAATAACACCAAGCACATATTTGTATTTCTGCTTTTCTTTCTCAGCAGTAGTGGCCAAGCAAGTTTTCATTGGAAATTGTTTATGTTGGGAGCAGTGAGTACTGTTTTAGAAATTTAGAAATATCTATAGGTAATTCATTGCGGAATGTGGTATCTTTCTTCAAAATTTCTAACAGTAGTAATTTCGTTCTGCGTGACATGAAAGCAGTTTACAGCATCTGAATTTTTAAGTTATATCAGATATATTATAAGATTTTTAAAATTATAAATACTCACATATATTTTGTATGAAAACTTATAAGTCACGATAATAAAACACAATGATAATATTTTTAAAATTGTCAGCTACCTTTTGGTGACCTTTCGGAAAAGTCACTCCATACGAATTGCGATTTAGTACTCACAAGTATTGTCACAAAATTGTAGCAGCATTTTTAGTACAATGTCACAAAAAATTGTCATTTGTTATTCACAGATCCAGCTTTTTGTAGAACACGATTGTATATGTGTATTGTGCAGCCAGAACAATGACACCTGACCACAATTGAATTTAAAAATTACAAAAATGGCCTAATTGTAATGAAATATATATTATTTATGTCGTATGCTCTAAATATTTAATATTGTTTCGATTTTACCATGTAAAATTTGGTTCGTTTCACTGGTTAAAGAATATGACGGTTACAAGATCAATTCTCGTAACTTTTACACTTCAGGAAAATTCGCGAAAATACCGGAAAGAATCTCCGACAATAATTTTCCCCTCTATCCTACAAAATACGATATTGGGTTGGGTTGTAGCCGAAGGAACTTCAATTAAATCACTCACTTCCAGCAATTGCAATTTACTTGCACTTGAACCTCATTTAGATGAATTATTAGAGCGATTTTGTAATATAGAGGAATGCCATAACCATGAATAACTATATCCAAATATGATAAACACCTAAAAGATAATTTTTCTAGAGATGCCGCAGGCAAATTTATCGTTAAACTTCCTTTCGATTCATTTTTAGCAAAGAAAAGATTTCTTATGCTCGAAAGACGGCTCAACAACAATCCAGAAATGTCTACATAATATAAATCATTTATGAGAGAGTATGTAATTCTTAAACATATGGGAATGGATAACTTTATTGAACCGGCGAACTATTATTTGCCGCATCATTATGTATTGAAGCCCGATTCGTCGACAACTAAGTTGAGGGTGGTGTTTGGTGGTTCGGCAATATAATCAAGCGGTTATATTTTTTCAATGATCTATTTATGAATGGGCCAGCTATTCAGAATGAATTATTTGCTGTTCTTCTGAGATTTCGGTCTCACATTCATGCATTTAGTGCTGATATCTGTAAAATGTATCGGCAAATTCTACTCCATTCCGAGGATCAAAAATATCTGTAAATTTTCTGGCGATACAACCCCTCTGAACATATGGTACCACTTCAGCACCTTATCAGGCAAGACGTTGATTTCTTCAATTTGCTCTCGACTTTGAATAAAGTTAACCAGTGCAGCAATTCGTGATGAATTTTATGTCGAATTTTGCAAGGTGATAATTTACCTTTGCGTAAATGGTGTTCCAGTAGTCTGAAGCTTCTTAATGACATTCCAGAAGAAGATCGTGCAGTGCAATATCGAATTGATGATAAAACTGGCATAAAAACTTTAGGTATGTACTGGCATGAAAGTCGCCCAATAGCATACCATACGTATTGGACTCTCTTTCTTAATGTACTCCCAAAACTAAATCAGCTAAACATTCCACGTCATTTGTTTAACGGTAGCAAAAAATATCGAAAAGGCGTACGGTGCCGTTGTCTATGTAAAGGGAATTTAGTTTACTTCCCACTATTTAATTTATGTGGCTGCACATAACATACCACAGTAACTGACTACAACACTACCACAGTAACTGACAGCCAATAAGACACAAATCAATTCACCTCCAAATTATGCCAATTTTAAATTTATTAGGAAAAATATATTCCTCATAAGATTTTTTATTATTATTTTTACTTAATTATTCTACGCAAAAATAATTGACTTGAATAATAATCACAACCTACGTCGATAGACCAGGTTTTTTTGGTTCTTTCATATTTTAGAGAGTTCATTAAATTTTTACAACTGACAACTAAATTTGATGGTCATACAATTTATAAATATCGCCACAATACTCCCTCCCCAATGAATTCGGAAGAATTCATGAAAATTCAAGACTATACACGAGGCCGAAAATAAACTAATTAAAAAAACCGAGGGTGATCCTAAAGCTGCTTCAGCTAAAACGTGCTGGTGGTCTAATTCTTCTTCCAGTCCTGGTTTGAACTGGTTCCTTCGGTGGAAGATTGAAGCCAACCTTTTTAAACACATGTGTATCATCAGAAGCCGGCTCGTTATCCGAAGTTCTCTCACCCAGCGTGGCCGCCGGAAACGATCCCACGATGTCCGCATTCTCCACGAAACACGGTTTGATGCGATCCAGAGACACCACACCCGACCTGCCGTTTACGTCAATAGTGAAGAACTTATCCCCTCTTTCGAGAACTTTAAACGGTCCTGAATACGTGTGAACACGTTGAAAGCTCTCTGCTTATGAAAGTTTTTACATTGGAGTGCCTGGTTGCTGGAGACGGTATAATTTCATCAAAATGTTTTTTAAGATTATTTACAAAATCTGTCTGAAGAATTTTATCGGTCGAAAAAGAATTTAGAAATTGACCAGGCACCCTCAACGTACTTCCGTAAACAAGTTCAGCCGGAGAAGTTTTAAGTTCCTTACTATATAACGTGCGTAAACCTAACAGTACGTTTGGCAAGAACGTTACCCAATCAGATCGCCCGTGACACATGATTGCGGTCTTTAACGTTCTGTGCCATCTCTCAATCATACCGTTGGACTTTGGGTTATAAGCCGTCGGTCTTACTCGTCTGAATCCAATCAACGCCGACAATTCATTAAAAAGGCAAGACTCAAACTGCGAACCTTGGTCGGTGACTATAACGTTTGGTATCCCGAAGCGTAAAATCCATGTGGAGTATACCGCAGAAGCGACAGTAGCTGCAGTAATATCAGGAACTGGAACTGCCTCAGCCCACCTCGTATACTTGTCGATTAATGTAACGCAATACCGCTGATTGTCAGAAATAGGCAAAGGACCAATGTTGTCTAAGTGAATTTCTGCGAAGCGTTGCGAAGTTAATTGATAAGATCCAAGAGGTGAAACGGTGTGTCTTGAAATTTTGGATTTCTGACAAGCTAAACAGGATTATGCCATAGTTTTTGAATCTTTCGTGATGGACGGCCAGATGACATTTTTCGACAATAATTTAGTTGTTGCTTTAATTCCAGGGTGTGAAAGATTATGAAGCTTCAAAAACTTTTTTCCGAAATTCAATTGGAATAAAACGTATTTGATTAGCTGTCGAAATATCACCGCCGCTGAGGTCAATTTTTGACAGAATTTTAGTTCCAGATATGTGTACCTAAAATGCGGTTTATGTACGGCAGTGGGTAGCTATTTTTGACCGTGACGTCATTAAGCTTTCGAGCATCCAAGCAGAAGCGTATCTACTCCATAGGTTTCCTCACACACACACACAATAGATAGTGCCCATTCGGTAGGTTTTGCTTCTGCCACAACTCTCATCCTCAACATTCGATCCACTTCAGCGTTAATTTCCCTTGCTCTCGTCTTGGTCGGTTTAGCCTCTCCTATTTCGATATCATCTTCTGTTAACTCGGATCCATAATATTATGCGTGTTGGTGCGGTTCTCCATCTCACCTGTAATACTTTCAACATTGAACCTCTTGTCTTTTTCTAGTACCGGCCAAACCCAAACGCTTTCCAAAAATCAATTCCACAGACTAATTCTCTGGGAGTTGATGGTAAATTCAATGAAAAAATATTAAGGACAAAGCCGTAACTATATGGCTGTAAATCTGAAAATTTGAAATTGGGCGAACATATATAAATAACATATGACACGGTAAAAACACCCAGTCACAGGTTTTTTTTACTGGTCACCACCAGGAATTGAACCCGGGACCCCCGAATAACAGAACAAGCACTTTACTTGCTAAGCTAACGAGTGCGACTAACTGAAAATTACTGTCAACTATCGGAATGAGTTCAAGTCCTAGCTTTTTAATTATACTGTAGACCGTGCAACCGCCGATAATACGTACACGTTGCTCCCGAATCGTGGAACCCCGTTATTTCGAAACCCAAAAATGCAACGTTAATATGCGGTCGATTATCACTGTCAACATTAACTACACATTCAATGCCCTGTGGGTGAAATCCTTTTTCTTCTGTGTCACTGACTCTTGTAACATTTGAGATCTATCCTTCGGTTTATGAGACCTGCGTTTAATCCGATTGGACTTATGTCGTGGGCGCTATATGTTATGGGCGCTCAGGATTATACACTATCCCCTCACGACCCGGATCAAATTCCAGTGCCTTATATGATCAGTGTTATAAAACGACAAGCACGATCGCCGACAGTAACGCGTAGCTTCGACTTCACGATACAAAACTTATGATGGATTCACTGCACGTGGCCTGTTAGTGTCCGTTTAAATTTGGTATCGGGGTATTACACAATTTTTTTGCGTCACAAAACGCTAACCAATTTAGCTATTACGAAACCAAGTACCAAACCTTAACAACTCCAGAAACTTTCTGTCTCATAAAAAACAAGGTCCGGAACCAATACGGTTAAATAAAAAAAAAGAAAATCAACGGTGGAACCGTATTTGTATATATTTTTTTATTTTGGCTTTGGTTATATTATTTCTGATCTTCAGGTGAGGGTGTTTTTAGCGAGTATTTCTTCAAGCCAAATCGATTCTAGATGAGCAATCAGCGTTGCTTTGATGCACTTTCAATACAAAAAAAAAAGTTCAACTTCAGACCCCTGCTCGGGCGCAAAAATGGCCAAAATGTAACTTGCCGTTGCGTTAGGGAGTGGCTTGGGTAGATAAAAAATTTCAAATCTGGCGGTCTCCCTCTTATTTTTTGCGCTTGGAAAGTCCAAAGCTATGCAATTTGCCCAGTACATCCAGCAATGTAAGGCAACCGGAAAGAGAGAGAATTGTCACTATATTGAAATTAAACGATCAAACCATCTCAGCAGGCAGATTGGATGCAAACGTTTTGTTGATACTGGAACCTGGCATATGCCTGGGATATGCCATCTCCTACCATATACTACATGCCACAACGACATGACCGTCAAAATTTTTCGGTATTGTCATCGTTCGCTTTACATGCGCATTTATAGCAATGCAACGTCTTCCGAATTAAATATTCGCACCGGTATTGATTCAATGGATATAGACTTGCTGTTTTTGCGCCGCATTCAAGCCCCAACTCTGTCACGACTCGGTCGTCACTACCCTCTATTTTGAGTGTTGTGTGCAACACATCTATTACTCTGCCTCTTGAACCAAAGTGCTGTACTCCATCTTCAATCTTGAAATGCTCGAATTGAGTCCCATCATTGACTGTCTGTAGTTTTTCAAAACTTTACTCGAGCTCTCGACAACAACATCAAATAGATTTCGTTTATTAGTTTGTGATTAGTGTGTCTCTGCATTCTGTTGTTTACCCAGCTCAACAAACTCGCTATCTTGTTCCTCCAATTTGGCATTTAGCTAGTCTAGTTTAGCGTTTATTGTCTCCACCTGAAGCAGCATTTACTCTTAGGAGGGCTGAACATCTTGCCGTGACGGAATATTGGGTTTTTTCACACATCTAATGTTTTGAAGCCTCGACATTTTGTGCCAAAAGTGTTTTTTTCTTCAAAAATAAAATCTTTACATATTTTCAACACGTTGTTGCGGCGTAAGATGATGATGATTCATAGTAGATGGTTCATAATGATTTTTTAGCGAACACTCTCTGGCTTCGATTTTTAGAACACCATCCCATCTACAGTTTTTGGCAAAAATGACGATTGAATTCTTTTGGTCTTCGCTTGGTCAAGATTGGTCACTAGTTTTTATCGTTTTTATCTGAAACCCGAATTATCAATAACCCGAGAAAAAAATCCCGACTTTCAAAATCCCGATTTTCGTAATCCTGATTTTGCTGAAATTTTAAAAATCTCGACAAAAGTCGGGATTTTTTAAAAAATATTAAATATAATATTTAATATTTACCTACTAGAGTAGGTGTCATTAATAGATTCTATATAATCCGCTCCTACGGGCGGCACACCGTGCGACATTTATGCTGATCCCGGCTCCTATGTCCCCCTAATTTCAAATCAAAAGCCCCTCAGAAGGCTAAGCGGGGGTGGGGGCGGGGCGCAGCAGCATCCTGCGTGCCCGTGCGAGTTATGGAAGCCGTTAACCTCTATAATTATTGCATTTCAAAATGTCGGGATTTTGATTTCGGGATTTCGATTTCGGTATTTTGAAAGTCGGGCAGACGACCCCAACTCCAAAATTTTCCTTCACCAAAATGTATCGCTGACTGTATACGTGGAGTTTCATGAATATCCAACGAAATATTCCATAAAACAACAAATTTAAAAAATTATATTTCTAAAAACAAAAATGAAATTGGCCCTTCGACCCGATCGGCCCTTCGATATTCAGCCCTTTGATACATTCGGCCCTTCGACATATTCGGCCCTTCGACACATTCGGCACTTCAACATTCGGCCCTTCGACACTTTCGGCTCTTCGACACATTCGCTCGTTCGATATTCGGCCCTTCGACATTCGGCTCTTCGACATTCGGCCCTTCAACATTCAGCCCTTCGATATTCGGCCTTTTGTACCCCTTCCGTTTAAATAAATAATGAGAAATTCAAAAAAATTTCACGGATGGCACCTCATTGCAAGAAAATCATCCCGTTTTTATCAAATTTCGTTAGGTAATCGTTAGGTCAGGGTTGGCCAACACATTTTTGCGTTAGGGCACCAATGGGGCATTTTTTATTGCGAAAAGACAAAATGAAAATTGTATTATGTAATCCAATAAAATCATGGTCGTCGCTTACCTGGGAATTTAATTTTACAAAACTAAACAACAAATCCAATTGGAATATAAGATAAAAATATATATTTTTTCAAAGAATGGTATCTCAAGTGGAAGACATAAGATAAAATCAATTGAATTTATAGATTCCTCATAACTTGTTGAGGATTGGTCACTAGTTGATTTCGTTTGGTCATCCCTTCGAAACGATTTATTGCAAAAATTTGTTAAAAACTATTTTTCCGCATAATTTGAAGTGCTGGGTCTAGAAAGATGACCAATACTACTAATTTTATAAATCGAACGATCGTTTGGCCGACTGAGGATTGGTCGTTTGTTGGCCTAAAACCTTGGGGTGCTAAAAAGGCAGAGATGACTCTCTACGACTGTCAAATGCAAGCTGACAGTAATGACTTCCAAAACAAAATGACGGTGAAACAAAATCGACCTTGAACATAAAAAGCCTTTGTACTTGTCCATCACGTCCAGCAGCAACGCGAGTGCATTCTAAGAATAATGTAATGTAGGAATGAGGCGTGCAAATTCGAGCAATCAAATATCGTTAAAAGATAAGAAATTCCGCACAATTTCAAAACTGCATGTAAATATAAAACATAATAATGAACTAATATTTTCATTATATCGCTCGATCATGATCACCATTCCATCAAATTTACTTATATAGATTGTGTTTACTTGCAGAATTATGGCTAATCAACAAATAAAATAAACCTGTAATTCAATTTATATCAAATAAATTAAATCAAACAAAAACTTGTTTAACTTATTTATTTATTTAATATAACTTAATACATAATAAAATAAGAAATAAATAAATCTGTTATACAAACATAATCAAGACACACACATACGCAGTATAAAAATATGTATACGATCACAAAACGATCTTATTAATTGTGTTTTTCTAAATAGAATTTCGCGCAGCACCGTGTTCTCTCGCATCGCACATATTTTTTCTACTATATAAATCGAAAGATGTTTTGAAGAAATACAAAACCAACAACAAGAGCACACAACAGAATACACATTCTTTTGGTCAGATACTCAGATTAAAACAAAAATAAACTGGTTGACATGTTTGGTGATATTAATGTCTAACCACACATTATTGTGTGATCAAATCAAGATCAATATAATATGTAGAGAGTATGTATTGTATGTACATATGTATGTATGTAACAACCATAATATTAAATTGATTACAGTTGGTGAATATATAATTTATGTCGTGATCTAAATATTTTTATTTCATCCACTGTATTTGATCGCGTTTTTTTTTTTTTATATTTGTGTTACGAAAAAGTCACGGAATTAATAAATGCGCTAATAAAAAAAAAAAAAAAACTTGCCACAACCACAAATGGATTGACCTTTCCTTAAAGTAACCTGACTTGATTTTAATTCTTTTTCGATCTTCTTAGCGTTTTCTTGTTCGTTTTTGGTCGTCCATTTAATGATCGACTTTTAAAAAGCGATCATATTATTATTACATATACAGAATTGACAAAAAAAATACCAAGAAATAAATAAATTTTGTATTGTATTGTGTTGGAATCTTCTCTGATTTATATGCGACTGTGTGTGAGTGAATTCATGAAATGAATGTCGCTTTTTATAAAAAACTCCGCGCGATTGCGCGACCAACTTGAATAATTTCCCACGCATGTTTAGAGTATTTTTTGTACTAAAGTCACATTTTTTTTCCTATCTCGTTGACTTGCCATAATCTTCTGTGTATATACAGAAATAGTTTAGTTTGATTGAAAGGTTAAAAGTATATGATAGAGATCAATATGTCGCAACATTTACGTAAACTTTGTGTTGTTTTCTTCTCAATCAACGAGATGGAGGGACGGTTTGAAAACGTTTATTCATTATTGATGCCAAACGGAATTGTTTATTTTAGATCTTAGTTTACCTTGAGATAAATATCATATACATTTAGTTTAATGTTGACACGCGGATAACATTTTCGAGTGTGTGTGTGACCTGCGATCCAATTTTTAGTTTATTTTAGCGCTAACTTGTCACCAAGCCACTTATTACTAATTATAATTAGCGGTATCCATGTACAACGTACAAAAAAAAATAATGTTGTGCGTTGTAAGATAACCGGTAGTCTTTTATAAAATATGCAATATAATTACAAAACAATTTCTTGTTCTTTTCTTATGATCCGCAGGTGAAGCAGCAATGGAGGATGCAACACCGCAACAAGCTAGCTCACCACATCAAACACAAACAACTATACACAATAATAGTAATAGTATAATAAATAATAATCGCGGTAAGCGAAAAAATGTATCACCTGCCCTAATATCGGGATCAACGCCATCCTCATCAATATCATCATCATCACTATCGTCAGCATTAAATCAATCTGCGCTATCGTCGATCGATAAAATGTTAAACGATCGTATGATGGCGGCGTCCGCACACAATATTAATAATAATAATAATAATAGTAATAACAATAATAATAATAATATTGATAATAATAATAAGAAATTTTGTGATAATGGTAACAACGTTTTAAATAATAATAATAATAATAGCAGTAGTAACAATAATTTATTTTATGAAGTTATCAAACAAGAGGATTGTTTGGATTTAAATGTAAAAATGAATGGTGATTTAACGAATAATATTAATAGTAATAATAACAATAGTAATAATAATAGTAATAGTAATTTAGTAAAAAATGAAAGACTGAGTCCGAGTAATAATAATAATAATAACCATAATCTTAATCATTTTAATACAAATGGGGAACAAACATCAGCTTCCAGGTAATTATTTAATGAGATATTTAACAATTTACAAACAAAAAATGTGTTAGAGTCTGCTGATGAAATGAAAGGGTTAAATAAAATTAATTTAATCTTTTTAAAACCGGTTCTGAAATTGAGTTTACCCACAATAACTGATTTCTTCTATTTGTTTAAGATTTTTTACTTTTTTTAATACGCCTGAATGTCGATAATGAAATACGAACTCATACAGTCGAAGCAAATAATTTGTCTGCGAATATACAGAAAAATATTTGTTTTTAAGGTGTACAAACGAATATTGGCAACTGTACTAACATGTTCGTCAAATCTCTCGTTAATTTACATAAAATTCAATATTCGTATGATATCCAAACCAAAGCCTCCTAAACTACAGACCTCTTTACTACTCTCATTTTTTTCGCATGACGTCAATTTATATGTCTAAACCGAAAGGGCGACATAATAATGTTAATATATTTACACTTTTCCCCCGTATTGCGCTGAGGTCAAACTTTAAAATTAAACAACTATCAAATAATTTAAAAATCAATTCTTGAAAATTATAGAAAATGGCTTACTTAAAATTTTCAATTAAAATGTAAAATTATAGTTAAATTTATTTTTTCCAAGTTCAACGTTTATTTCACAACTTTAATTTTTTTTAAAATAATTAATTTAAATTTTAATTTCCAGTAAATCAATATATAATATTTATTAATAATACATAAAGTATAGGGTTTTCCAATAAGAGTGATATGATTTCTATAAAAAAGACACACTAATTGTTAAGGAAATTTTTTTTTTGTAACTATTGCCAAAGGCTTTATTCTTGAATCTTGAAAAACTATAAAAAAAAAATTTTTAACTTAAGCCTTAATCTATGTTAATACTTAATATCATTATGCATTATTATTATTAAATTATTATTAATTACTTAATTTCATTTCAACATGCACGAAATTATTAGATTATATTTCTCAGTTAATTAAATCTAGAGGATCTGTTCTGCGAAGCCGTCCGTATTTCGGTTGCCTTAGTAGTTCTCTAGCTAATTCGTTAGGGTGTGATTGCAGTTTCAGTTGGTATTTTAGACTGCATGATTTAATTCTCTCTTTAACAGTTTTGATTCCTAGGTCTCTATGGATGTTGCTATTTCGAATATACCATGGGGCATTTGTAATGCTACGAAGTATCTTTGCTTGCGTTCCTTGTACGATATCTATATTTGATGCACTAGTTGAGCCCCATAGTTGGATACCATATGTCCATATGGGGATTAGGATCGCTTTGTATAGTAGAACCTTGCAGTCTAGAGAGAGTTTCGATTTTCTTCCGATCATCCAGTACATTTTAGAAAATTTTATTTTTAATTGATTGCGTTTTGTTTCGATGTGCTTTTTCCATGTCAATCTTCTATCGAGATGAAGACCGAGGTATTTGACGTTTGTTTGTTGAGGAATTGTGATATTGTTTAATTTTACTGCTGGACATGTACGTTTATTTAATGTGAATGTTACATGTGTTGATTTACATTCATTCGTCCTTATCCGCCAAGTTTTTAACCAATCTCCTATTTTGTGTAGATGTTCTTGTAATTCTCTCGATGCTGTTTGAGGATTTTTGTGTGAAAATAATATAGCTGTGTCATCAGCAAAAGTTGAAGTGACGATCCTTTCAGTTATTGGTAGGTCAGCTGTGAATAACAAGTATAGCACAGATCCCAATACACTACCTTGCGGTACTCCTGCCTTTATCTCGGTTAGATCAGTAGTGGCCGTATTTTGTTTCACCTGGAACATCCTTTGGGCTAAGTAGTTTTCAAGAATTGCATGAAATTGTTTAGGCAAAAGAGTTTTAATTTTGTAATTTAATCCTTCATGTCATACTTTGTCGAAAGCTTGCGCAATATCCAAGAAAACTGCCGAGCAATATTTCTTTTCTTCTAAGGAAACCTTAATTGTATTTACAATTCTGTGCACTTGTTCTATTGTGCCGTGTTGCTCTCTAAATCCAAATTGGTGATCTGGTATAATGCGACCTTCAGATAATATAGGTATTAGTTCTTGTAGTAGCATCTTTTCAAAAAGCTTTGAAATTATCGGAAGTAGACTTATTGGTCTGTACGACGAGACTTGGGTTTCGTCTTTACCTGGCTTAGGAATCATGATAATTTGAGATATTTTCCATTTTTGGGGAAAGTATCCACATCTCATAATCGCGTTAAAAATATATGTTATATATTTTATGCATCTATCTGGTAATTCTTTGATCATTTTTCCAGTTATTAGATCATGACCTGGCGCTTTCTTGGGATTTATACTGTTTTTTATAACTTTTTTGACGCATTTCCATTAAAATTTTACTGGATTTGGGTTCGACTCGTCCCTCGTAAGCTGTGGTAGTACGCAATCATTATTTTATTCGTTTGGGGTGAACACTTTTTGTAGATGGTTAGAGAAAGCGATAGCCTTTTCTAAGTCACTTCTGGCCCAGTGACCATCTGGTTTCCTTATCGGTGGGTTCGATACCTCTGGCCTTTTTAAATTTCTTGCTGCCTTCCACAGTGAGTAATCTGTTGTTTCTGTTGCTGTGAGCTCACTGACGTAATTCTGTATTCCTAAATTTTGTTCTTCCCGTATTGCTTCTCTCAAAGCTTTAATAGCTCTATTTAATTTCCATTTATGCAAAGGAGATTGGTGAAGCTGCCATAGCCGCCGAATTGTCCGCTTCTCTGCTAATAACTTTTGAATGTTACTTGAAAGCCTTATATTTTTTTCGGAATTTTTGTTCTCCGGAGTAGCTTTTTTTGCAGCCATTTCCATTATTTGACTTAAGTTTTCTATCGCGGCATCAATGTCTTCTGGTGTGCGAAGTGGAACATCAAGATGACAATTTACATATACTATGTTTCTATAGAGAACCCATTTCGTTAGTTTGTTTGTTAAACGTTGTGGTGGTTCAGTTTTTAATGCTTGGGTACTTAGTGTTACTATTATTGGTGAGTGATCTGATGATAAATCATAACAGTCAACGACTTGAGCATTGGTGCGTGCTATTCCTCGTATTACACAGAAATCTATTAAATCAGGAATTTTTTTTCTATCTGTAGGCCAATATGTGGGATGTCCAGATGATAAATAATCAAGGTTTTTCTCGTTTATTGCTTCGTAGAGTTGCTTTCCTTTCGGTGACGTCAACCTCGAACCCCATTGCACATGTTTAGCGTTGTAATCACCCCCTGCTAGAAATTTGATTCCCAACTGGTTAAAGTAATCGATAAATTGCTGTTTTTTAATTGCGTGTTTCGGCGGACAGTAGACAGCCGATATTAAAAATTTCCCAGACCATTCTTCCAAACTGACAGTTGTAGCCTGGATGTGATCTTTAGCATATTTCTGGAGCTCGTAGTGCTTTAATCTTCTTTTTATTAAGACTGCAGTGCCGCCGTGTGCTTTTCCATCCGGATGTTTGGTGTCATAAACGGAATAGCCGGTAATATTAAAAAAATTTTGTTTTGTGAAGTGTGTTTCAGATATTAACATGATGTCTATATTTTGTTCGATAAGAAATGTTTGTACCTCAGCTTTATGTTGCGAGAGCCCGTTCGCTTTCCAAATGGCTATTTTTAGAATTGTCATTTTTGATTTTTGACTATAATTTGCATAAGCGTATTCATATTTTGCATCATCATGCTCATTTGTTTATCATGGTGTGAATGTTTAGGTCCTCATTAGAATGAACTTTTGGTTTCGGTTTGTTACCTTTTAGGATATTTGCGTAAGAAACACCTGGCTGTGCAAAACTGCTGGCAAATGTCTCCAAGTTATCGTTTTGTGTTTTTGCACTCGTTGGTTTGGTGACAATTGTATTTTTTGGTAACATGGCCCTCTGATTAAATTGCATATTCAGCATTCGTTGCTCAGCTCTCATTTTAGGGTTTATTTTGCGTTTTAAGTCCAGATACACTGCGCAACCCCTGTAGTTTGCAGTATGATTTTCACCGCAGTTATTACAACGTCTCACAGATGGGTCATTGTGAGACTTTTCGCACTGTTTGGAGTCGTGGAGTTCACCACAAATATCGCAAACTTCATTTAAGGCGCAGTATGCTTTCGTGTGTCCGTATTCTTGGCACTTTATGCATTGAACTGGTCCAGACCTCTTTTTAGGATCTTCAATTACGATTTTGCGATGTAACAAATATTTTAAGTTGTAAATCTTATGAACTCCTTTCGACTTTTCTTCCTCTGGCTCTAGTTCCAAATGGAACATTGGTTGAGGTACCTTCTCACGGTTTACTATATTACCAATGGATTTGGCATGGAAACCTTCCGCAGCAAGTGCAGCTTGTATGTCGCTAACATCTACGCAGCTTTCAATTCCTTTTATCACAACAGTCAGCCCTTTTTGGCTTTTTAGCTGGTATGTGTAATATTTTTTACCAACTTCATCGAAATGTTTAACTAGTGCTCTGAAGCCATCGATTTCGAAAGTTTGAATCTTTGTTTCGTTTATATTACCTCGTTTGAGCGGGGCAATATAAAATTTAGAATCTGTTAATTTTGCGATGTTGCTAACCAATTGATTGTTAGATGCTTCCCTTAAACAAATTGGAGGCGGTTTCTCAGTTTTCGAATTTGGCACTGCATTGGGGTCAATGACCTCTAGACTAGAGAATCGATTGTTAAGAGGTATTTGGTTAACACCTCCTTCAGTCCGTGTCACTTTACTCCTGCCAGCAAACTGGGCAGATCTCGGGCTACGTTTTCTTTTAGATTGAACAGTGATATACCTATCCATTCCCGTTTGCACTAGGTTATTTTCGCACTGACCAAGGTCACTAGAGTTCGTCGCACTGAGTTCATTACTATTATTTTCGTACTGCATTGTTAAATTAGTTAAGGAAATTGAAATGTTTTTTTATTTAATGTGAAGTACAATCGTTACAATTAAGTTCTGAATAAGACGCCATTCAAATGGCCTCCACGACTTCTTCTGCAAGAACGAATTCGATAAACCCAATTTTCGAGCACTTTTTCCACTAAATCAAGTCGTATGTCATGAATAGCACGTTCAATATTGACTTGTAAAGCTCGAAGAGAGTTTGGTATATTGCTAAAGACCAATGACTTCAAATAACCCCACAAGAAATAGTCTAATGGTGTTAAATCACAACTTCTTGGAGGCCATTCAATATCATAATTTCTTGAAATAATCGAATCTCCAAACTTTTCTCGCAATAATTCAATTGTTGCACTTGCTGTGTGGCACGTAGCCCCGTCATCAACTTCTTCCAATTTCGGCCATAAAAAGTTGGTTATCATCGATCTATACCGATCTCCATTGACAGTAACGATGTTACCAGCTTCATTTCGAAAAAAATACGGACCGATGATTCCACCAGACCAAAAACCACACCAAACTGTCAATTTAGGTGAATGTAATGGTTTTTCATGAATAATTTGTGGATTTTCTTCGCACCAGAATCGACAGTTTTGTTTATTTACCGCACCACTCAGACGAAAGTGAGCGTCATCGGAGAACATGATTTTCTTAAAAAAATCATTATCGTTTTCAAGTTGTTCCAAGGCAAAATCAGCAAATTCACGACGTTTATGATGGTCCAATGGCTTCAGTTCTTGAGTGAGAACAATTTTATACGGATGCAGATCCAAATTCCCCAAAATCCGCCAGGTTGTGGTTTGAGACAGTCCTAACTCTTAAGAACGTCTTGGAATCGACAAATTGCGGTCTTCAGCAACACTTGCCTGAACGGCAGCAATATTTGCATTACTTCGAGCGTTTCTTTGTCTTATTGGCACTTAAACATTATGTAAAGAAAATGTACGCTCAAAATTTTCAACAATTCGACGAATAGCGAGCACACTTGGACGATTATTACGACTATAAAATGGCAAAAGCGCACGAAAAGTTGCAACTGGAGAACGATTATTTTGATGATAGAACTGAATAATTTGTAAACGTTGTTCTGCGTATATCGGTAATAGTGATCATGATGAAATTATAAACATTGCTGAATACAATGAAACAAAAAATAACACATCATGACATATTACAAATGGCCGAAACTTCATTTAAAAGTCATATCATTCCTATTGGAAAACCCTATAAATTAAATTTTTATGCCATTTCGAACAGCAATTCCAAAAATGTTTGGTCCAACTCGTAACACGCAAAACGACATCAACATGTTTCTGTTTTTGTTAATATATAATACGTCATCGTCACGGATAAGCAAAACAAAAAATAAAGTATGTACTTAGAATTTTAGTGTCACACAATTAATCGAAGCGGTAGGACAAATTTTTTCTGTATTTTATTTAATATTCGTGTTTTTTCGAATTGGATGATATTAGAAATTGGCTTTTGTTAAATAAACATGACAAAAAAGTATTACTAAAAAAATTAGAAAACGCATATCCTTCGACTTCAGCAGTTTGTACGACACTAACAAAATTACAAAATAACTGGAGAAAGAAATAATATTTTTATTGTTGTTAGCAATACCACTACAATAACAGGCCATTTCTTCTAATAATTTTGTTGGTATATGTAAACACAAAAAGAAATGAGAATTCCATACACCACGAAACAAAAATACATGGCAACAAAAAAACAATTTCATTATTTGTTATAAATAATTTGTATCGTTCAAGTTAAATTGAATAATACATTGTCAAAAATAAATAGGGATATTTTGTTATTGAATTATTTGAAAAAAAAAAAATTGTTTTGAGAAAACTTTTCATTTAATAATATTCCAATTAAAGCAGCAACTTAGCAAACTTGATTTTTAATTAATACGGTGTAATAAACCAAAATACATTTTAATCAATCAATACTAATGATAAGCCCAATTGCGTGATTTAGTTGGTTGTACATAATTACTAAAAAAAAATCCAATTTAATCGACAATTGGATTTTTTTGTGGGCTTGTGTAAAATTTACAGTAAAGATTAAAAATTAGGATACGGTTTATCCACGATATTGAAACTTGAGAAGATAGAATGTCACACATAATAATTTTGTGTATTATGTGGGCTGTGGTAAAATATTCCTATGTTTCATTTTCATAATTTACAAAAAACAATCGAATATAAATAAAAATTTTATTGTAACATACAAAATTTTATACTCTTTAATCTAAAATTCATTACACAAATAAAATGTACAATATGAAATTAAGTTTACTATTTTTCTTCGGTACTTTATGTCGTGAAACAAAACCAAAACAAATAATACAAGTGCCGAGAGCCAAGAGAAATTAAAAAACTTATACGCGCACGTGTCATTGAAAAATTGTGTAGTTGCTCTATCAGTAAATTAGTAAATGGAAAGTTTCTCAGTAGGGAAATATTTTTATTGGAAATGTTTCTCAAAATATCAATATTTATCGTGATCCTTCAGATAAATTATGTTTGTAGATAATAAACCAGATTTATTGGGACAAGTAAAGATTTTTTATTCGTCCCATGTAATTTTTTGTTCATGTTTTTGTTTGTATTTATCTACACCAACTCATGTAATTTTTCTATATAGAAAAACGGCCTATTATTGTAATGGTATTGTTGTTAGTTATTTCAATTTTAAGAGAACGAGGCGGAGAGAAAACAACTAGAAAAATCTGGTAATCGGAAATAAAGAACGAATAACCTAATATTTTGTAATGCGTTTTCTTTTTTAAAATTTGTCTGCCACCTGGATAATATATGTTGAACCGTTGACACAGCGTTTCGTCATCATTTGGTGTAAGCGGCCTGTAGTTTAAGAGGCATTGTACAAACGTAGCAAATGTTAGTGTTTTCCGCCAGTTTACACAAGTTGTGATTCAACCAAAATTTTCTTCTCTTCTTTTCCCCCTTGCCTATAAACAAAATTTAGGTTATAGGCAGAGGAGAAAGTAGAGAAGAAATTTTTGGTTGAATCACAACTCGTGTAAACTGGCGGTTTGTTTGTTTGATCTTTAACTGTTCGATGTTATCAAGCCGAAATATAATTCTACTGGTTTTTTTCCAATTGTAAAATGGATTGTACGATTATATTCATTAACAGCTGCTTTAAGGCATCTCATGATTTTGGACCATCGAGAGGTTGTGAAAACTTTGATGTATAAATCGTCGCTCAACGACAGCTACTGGGGCACAGAAGTAAATCAAGATATCCTGAAACGGTTTTTATGTTATCTGTCGCTCGGGATTCAATTATCTTGGCTTGTGGAAATTTGTTGAATTTATCGAGAGCCGTTAATACAAATTTTCCTTCGGTAGAGAAGAGAAAATGCGACATGGATGGTGTGTTCGGGATAAACAGATATTGGTGTAGCATGTATTATCTGATTATTGGGCGGCCGTTCATATTTGTTCTCCTTACATATTGCACACATTTTACTACTCTTGAAATCTTTACCATCATCTTTGAGAAGTAATGTTTCCGGATGACTAACATTCGGTTGGTTCCTTCGGTGTAAAACGAATTTTGAAATTTTTGAAGTGCAAAGAATAAAATTTTTGCAGACCATTTACAACATTCGGGCCGAGATATCTGTTAAAAATGCTTATGGAGTCCGATTCGGAATATTATGGTTGACTTAAAATGTGTCGGTTTAGAAGAGAAGAATGTTTTTATTTGATTACGAGAAACATTAACTGGTACTTCTACAGTTGGTATTAAATTATGGGAGGCGCTTTCGTCACTATGTTGGGTTACCGTTAAAGTATATTTGAGGTTATAGTTATACTCCTATAGAATCACTTTCCATCTTTTCATTTTTGCAATACTATTATTGTTCCTTGCTTTCATCTCTTAGAGAATTAAGTGGCCATATTATTTTCGTTAGTTTCATAATTTTATTCAGCTTTACTTAAGGTTCTAGAAATAAATCTTATATTTCTATTACCCTGTGTTATTACAGCTCCGATCTCGAAATTAGATCCGTCTGTAGTTAATTCAACGCTTTTCTCGTAGTTGGAATTGAGTAGCATTACCTCTTCGAATATTAAAATGTTTTTCATCTTGTTAAAAGCGGCTAAGGCTTCTTCTTTAAGTGTATAGGCTTACTTTTTGAGATGTGTTTAGACAGCGTCCACCTTCCCCTCTTAAAACGGATTTCAAGAGCTTTGCTAGCCTCGCGTAATCCATGAATAAATCTACGATAATTCTCTAACATGTCCAGAAAGGATCTCAGATCTTTGAGATTTGTGGGTGGAGACAGTTTAACAATCGCCTGCACCTTTAGGGGATTTGGTTTTATTATATTGACTTACGATAAAACCTAAAAATTCTGTGTTTGTCACGCCAGGGGGAACCATATCAGCTGAAACCAATAAAACTATTGCACAACTATCACGATAGTGCACTAATTGTTTTCAAACAGAACCTTATAATTCCAACCGAAACCTTATAAAGCCAACCGGAATTATACTACAGGAAACCATACTATGGCAAACCAAAATATGGTACAAAAAGCACAATGTATTTTGACTATAAGACTATTCAGCCGGAACCTTATAATTCCAGTCGGAACCTTATAAAGCCAGCTGGAACCATACCCTCTACAGCCAAATTAACCATGGCACAAGAGTCACAATGTATTGTGCATCATTGTGCATTAATAATTGTTTTCAGCTAGAACCTTACAATTCCAACCGAAACCTTATAAAGCCAGCCGGAAACATACAACAGCCAAACCAACTATTGCTCATGAAGCACAATGTATTCCGGCCGAAAACTCATATAATGCTCAATGATGCACAATAATTGCGAGTATCGCGCCATAGTTGGTTTTGCTGTATTATTGTTCCAACTGGCTTTATAAGGTTTCGGCTGGAATTGCTAGGATCCTGCTGAAAAACGTATAGTACACAATGATGCACAATGCATTGTGCTTCTTATGTTATAGTTGGTTTGGCTGTAGTATGGTTCTTTATCTGGTTTTGTCTGGAATTATAAGGTTCCGGGAGAAAAATCATGTAGTTCATAATGATGCGCATAATACACCCTGCTGCTTGTGTTATAGTTGGTTTGATTCCGGCTAATATGTTTCCGGCTGGCGTGACGGATACAAATTGAACTTTCATGTTGGCATCTTCTAGAGTTTTGAACACAGCTTCTGTGTTCTTGGAATGCTCCCTTTGATTTTTTTCTGTGGATGTCATCGATATAGATATAGCATCGCTTTGCGCAAGGATGCATTTTTGAGTAAGAATTGTAGTCGAACGATTAGGAACGAAAACTTGAAAAAACACTTTCAAAGGCGAGTTATAGGAAGACCGTGAAGGTCTTATCGGGCCTTCCCTTCACGTAACAATTCGTTTACCTGTTTTTCCAGTTCATCTTGTAGTGGCATAGGGTAGGGATAAGTCGTAGAATAACTGTGTCATCGGAACTGGCGCGCGTTTTTTGTTTAATTCTCCTTGTGCATAGGTTAGGCTTTTACTCGGACCTGCCAATAATTTAATCTTATTAACTTTTGGGATTTGTTGTTGATGCGGAACTTTTATATCAGGATAGATAATATTAGGGAAGGATGTTAGAGTCGGTAATATGTAAAATTGGAGTTTTCGAAAGTCGGAACCGAATAAATTTATGTATATGCACGATGAGTTATTTTGACACAACCGCCAACAGACTTAGCAAAAAATGGTTTTGGGTTTACTATCCGATTTCTCACATGAAAGAGGTTTGTACCTTTTTATTGGAGCCTTTGTCTACTACAAATTTTAGGATCCTTCAGATTTTGAGAGGTAGTTTGAAATAGGAGAGCGAAAAGTCTTCAGTGTAAAAAAGTGTATATATCTCCCGACCTAGGGTCCTCTGAATGATCTTTATCAATTAAAGGGGTCTGAAAATCGGATTCGGGATCATTATATTCCTGATAGAACTCTTGTTCTGCGGAATGCACTTCTGCTTTATTTGTATCAGTATGATATATTCTTTGGAGTCTGTTTGGACCTTAGCCACCTACGGAATACACGTGTTTTCGAATAT
This sequence comes from Nephrotoma flavescens, assembly GCA_932526605.1. Classification (NCBI taxonomy): domain Eukaryota; kingdom Metazoa; phylum Arthropoda; class Insecta; order Diptera; family Tipulidae; genus Nephrotoma; species Nephrotoma flavescens. The sequence continues at coordinate 253,546,741 of OW052220.1, forward strand.
AATTGATGTTATAGGCGGAGGCCGAATGTCTTTTCAATTATTTGATAAAAAAATTACGAAGTATTCCTTAAAACAAATTAAAAAAATTATATTTCCAAAAACGAAAAGTAACCCATTTGGCCCTTCGACACATGCGGCCCTTCGAGACATTCGGACATTCGAATTATAGGGGCTTCAATAACTCTCGCGGGCACGTGGGAAGTCGCATCGCTCCTTCTCCTCCGTTTAGCCCTCCGAGGACTTAAAGAAAAAAAATCAAGGAGAGCGGGGTTCAAAAATAAGTGAATGATTCGAATCCAAAACTGATTTTTTGATACAGTTATATAGAATACGATCGTTAGAGATGGAACTTAACCATTTCTTTACTGATCATGTTAAAACCCTACAAGTAAGGTTTAAATAGGATACTAAAATGATTTTTTGCTACAGTTTTAGAATATGGCTATTAGCAACAGAACTTGGTTATTTCTTGACAAATTATGATAAAATTCGACATATTGTGTAATGGAAATAAGATTCTTAAATGATTTTTTGACTAAGTTCTGAAATATATCGCCTTTTTTGTTCAGATACGCAAAGCTTTGTCAAAAATTCATTTAAGAACCCCATTTCCATCGTACGTGACGTATTTCAACATAATCGATTAAGAAATGGCCTAGTTCCATTCCTAATGACAATATTCCAGAACTTTATCAAACATCATTAATTTTTAAAATCCCATTTAGATCCCATATGTCGATTTTCGACATAATCGGTATGAAATGCCTAGGTTTTATCCTTATCCGCCTTATTCCAGAACTTTATCAGAAATGCATTTTTTGAATCCCATTTAGGAACCACATGTCGAATTACATTCGACAACTAAATCGGTTAAAAAATGGCCTAGTTCCAAGGCCATACAAACCATTTAAGAAGACATTTTTTTTAAACATCCGGATTTTTTTATACAAAACCATCATTTTGAAAACCGAGGTTTTGAAAACCAGGATTTTGAAAACCGAGATTTCGTTACACACCCCCAAAAATCATTAAATTAAATTACGATACAATTATGTATTTATGTGGTTTCCCTATTTCTCTGTAAAAATTGCATTTGTAGTGTTTTTATAGGGACACATACATATATATTTGTTTTTTATATAGACTGAAATGCATCTTGCCATCTGGTCAGATGACACATTTTGTAAATGACGGCATATACCGTCTTGTCCTGCACAATTGAGCTGTGCTGTTGGTATTTGCCGTCTTGTTCGTGAATCCGTTTTAAACAGTGGTAAAATGGTTTAATTACATTCAATTAGGCCATTTTCCGGACCAGCACGCAGAACTCAGATTTGAACTCATTTAAGAAGTATTCATTTTCCTTCCGGGTTGGTATAATAAACTGTTCCAATAAATTAGCACAACATTCTTTTCCAACACCCTATGCGCTTTGTGTACCAAAAGCCCAAAACAAAATGGTTAATGCAAAGTAATTTACCATATTTAAAATTGATCTGGACAAAAATCCGCTTAACTCCAACTATACAAACAATAGCCACACATAAGAACAACCCCCGCATCTAATTATCTCAAGCATCGATATTTTATTCAACCGTACCGTTTCGGGAGAGAAGCAAACGTAACTTATTAATAATATCCATTGTTTTCCCAAATTAGGCCGATCGCATATAACACAGAGATCATAAAATAATGTATATACATTCAGAATTGGATTGTACTCTGCAAGTAAACGAGTCCATTAGAAGGCAAAACCCAAAACAATTGAGATATGCGACTCCAATCAAATTAAAAAAATCTTTTGAACAAAAATCCATTTTCCATTGTCTGGCGCGACTCTCTATATGTGTATTTTCCCCCTCATAATTTTTGTTTTACAGTAGAAATACGTTAAACCGTTCATTTCTAATTTATAAATAAAATAAAAAAAATATTAAAATGAAAAGCTGTATCTGTACATTGGCCACAATTATTTTCATACATTTCAATTTCACATCTTGATGATATTCAGCTCAAGAACCAATTTTTTTGCATTATCATCTCTGGGCACCGCACTCGTATACAAGATTAATCTTATAATAGGGTTACGTACATAAATCCAAAGAGAAGCGCGCTTTGTGTATGTTGAGTGTGTGTACTACACATAGAGAGTATCTCGATTACATACCAAAAAAAATGCTGTGCCTGCCGCGGTTGAATGGTATAACAACAACAAACAATACCCAACTTCTATAAAAAAAAATTTAATCGATTTTTTTCTAATTTTCTACTTTAAAACGTAATAAAACATAAAAAACCGTTTTGGTTTCTTATAATCAAGTGAATTTAATCGAAATGGTAGTACAGCTTTCCATTCAAAACGCAACAACAACAGAACAAGCTTTTGTATTTTTTAGGTATTTTTTTTTCGTATATCGGCGTATATAGATTATCGGAATTAATCTCAATTTCCGGTTATGGGGTTTACCTGGAAGCGCGTACTTTCATTTGTATATTATACCAATCACCAATCATATTGTTCAACGTCTTATGTTTTTTTTTTTACTTTACTTTGAGGTTAAGATGTGGAACATACACAAAAAAAATAAAATCTTAGATACTTAAAAATTAAAAGTAATTTAATTACAGTGATAAAAATTTGTAATTACAATTATTTTTTAATTGTAGATGTGTGCGGTTTGTGGGAATAGATTATATCATCATTGTTTGAATATGTTTGATTTGAAGCTTAATTGAAGTTTGGTTGTTTAGTTCTTTATTTTTATTATTTCTGTGTTTTATTTTATAATTACATGATCTATGATCTTTTTAATGAATCCAACCTATGAACGAATGTTATTTATATGCTTTTTGTTCATCATTTAATGATGATTTGGTTAATTTATATATGTATTTCTATGTGTCTATTGCTCATTTTGCATATGCTGCGCCGACCTTATGGCAGATCTTAAAGCGAGTTTCTTAATCTTTTTTTCGATCACTAGAAATTTGAGTTGGCACAGCATTGAAATTAACTTAAATTTGTTTGTTAAATCTAACTCTATAGAAACCGTTGATCAAAAGCAACAGATTTTAGTTTAACGGTAATTTAATCAATATTTCCACTAATATTCGATTAATAATTGATCTGACGTTAAGCCTGTTAATGACGAGCGCGGCAGTAAAGTCTCCGTTTGATTTCAAAGAGTGCTTATAAGCTAAATTTGTGTGCAATGATTACCAAAATTTTTCCGATCGCATAATTCTCCAGCCACGCTTTACCGGTGTGAAGTTTCTACCGTTAAAAAAAGTGTAGGTACACAAAAAGTGGCAACATAAAAGTGTAAATGTTTATACGATTCTGACGTTAAAAAGTGTAGGTATGTAAAAATTTATATCAAACAACAATTTACAATAAATAAAAGAGGAAATAGTTTCCAATTTTGAATTTAATCACCATTCATAAGTATAATTTATGTCAAAATATAAAGTTCGGAACAAATCGACGAAAGCAGCGCTACACTAAAGAAATAATCGCGAAATCTGGAGATGTGCTCGCATGGTGACTATACGGTAACAAAGGGGATGAAGTGGGCTATCTAAATATGTATGTGCCATTCCCTTAAATAGGTTATGGCTCTGGCCATAAATTTCCAAAAATTAATATTTTTCTCTAAATTCCGCGGAAGCAATGCTACACTTTGGAATTTATCGCGAAATCTGGAGATGTGCTCGCATAGTGACTATACGGTAATCAAAGGGGATGAAGTGGGCTATCTAAATATGTATGTGCGATTTCCTTAAATAGGTTATGGCTCTGGCCATAAATTTTCAAAATTTAATATTTTTTTCTAAATTCCGCGGAAGCAATGCTACACTTTGGAATTTATCGCGAAATCTGGAGATGTTCTCGCATGGTGACTATACGGTAATCAAAGGGGATGAAGTGGGCTATCTAAATATGTGTGTGCGATTTCCTTAAATAGGTTATGGCTCTGGCCATAAATTTTCAAAATTTAATATTTTTTTCTAAATTCCGCGGAAGCAATGCTACACTTTGGAATTTATCGCGAAATCTGGAGATGTTCACGCATGGTGACTATACGGTAATCAAAGGGGATGAAGTGGGCTATCTAAATATGTGTGTGCGATTTCCTTAAATAGGTTATGGCTCTGGTCATAATTTTTCAAAAATTAATATTTTCCTCTAAATTCCGCGGAAGCAAAGCAAATCCACTCAAAAACACACACAAAATTTCATTAAAATCGGTTCAGCCATTTAGAAGGAGTACAATCACAAAAAATCGTACATAAGAATTATATCTATGAAGACTGGGGGGTGGTGCGGGTGGTGAAATTTTGGGATTATATATTCTGATATGTGTAAAATACAAAAAATAAAAAAAAATATTTCGTAAATATTTCGAAAAATTATAATTTTTGGAAATTTATGGCCAGAGACATAACCTATTTAAGGAAATGGCACATACATATTTAGATAGCCCACTTCATCCCCTTTGGTTACCGTATAGTCACCATGCGAGCACATCTCCAGATTTTGCGATTATTTCTTTAGTGTAGCGCTGCTTCCGTCGATTTGTTCCGAACTTTATATTTTGACATAAATTATACTTATGAATGGTGATTAAATTCAAAATTGGAAACTATTTCCTCTTTTGTTCAATTATTTTTGTATAATTTATTGTAAATTGTTGTTTGATATAAATTTTTACATACCTACACTTTTTAACGTCAAAATCGTATAAACATTTACACTTTTATGTTGCCACTTTTATGTTGCCACTTTTTTGTGTACCTACACTTTTTTTAACGTTAGAAACTTCACACCGGTCCTGAAGCGAACAAATCCGATCCACACTATCACGAAATTATTGTTATCATATTTTTTCATCCAACAATCCGGCAGATTGTGCCTCCAGAGGATTATCACCATAATAACATACTTATCATCGTCTATGGTGGCGTGTGTCCGTTTGGCTACATCATACCACGGAACACCGATATGCACAGTGTGAAAGTCAAACTCAGTTTTTCGATCATTTAACATCCAGCAGCTCGATTCTGGTTTTTCCTATAGGAAAAGGAATTAGGAAAAATATTTTCATAGTATTTCGGTCACAATTTTTTTTTCTGACATACTATGGTAAATAGTTAGCGTAAATTTTTTCAAAAACAAAATTAAATTGGGAATATCTTTCCTATCCAATTTCGATACGGAAAAAATAATTCCTTAATTATAAAATTTTAGATCAAACATGATTTCTCAGTAGGCCAGAAAATAATATTTTGAACCAAAATACTATGAAAATTTTTTCCTAATTCCTTTTCCTATAGGAAAAACCAGAATCGACCTGCAGATATTCAATATTAAAAAAAATTAAAACTATCGTAGCGTGCGTACTCCGATTTGTCAACATTTTGAAAAAACAACTCTCCGAGTTCACTGATCTTAAGAGAAGTATTTTTCAATAGCTTATTCAAACTCTGCGAACACAACCAATTAAAATATTTTGGAGAGGAGAGTAAACAACTACAGGTTAGTATCACTGAGAGTAGCCATCACATGACAAGATTTTTGTATTGAACGATGCCGCAATTTAGTTTGACAAGTTGTTAACCGGGTTGTTATTTATGTCAAATTTAAAAGACCTGGGGGCCAATTAAGGTCGGAAATTGACACACGGGACACGAGACTTTCGTATACGTATAAGGCGCATAATATACTAATTATTATTGTGTGCTCCCAATTAATTTTGCTGTGTTAGTGCGACATTTCATGTTGGTTAGTACCAAAAATAATTGAATCGGGTGAATCGGTTCAAATTTTTGGTACCTTGGGTTCTTACGTGAGACATTTTCCCTTGTTATATCGATAGGGAAATAAAGATTTTTTGGTTATAAAATTAAAAACACAAGAGAAAAAAATTTTATCACTGACGCACAAAATGTAAATGTCAAAACAAGAAAAAAAAACAAAAAAATAAAATATGGTGCGGAGACACACACTTTTACATTTACAAATACAAACAGTTTCCGGGTATTTTTGTCCCGTGAGTCAATTTTCGACCTTAATTGACCCACTGTTAAACTCAGCTAATGGAGGTTATGCAAATCGTGCGTGTATAATCAATTCGACCTTTCTTAAAAGTCGGGGTCGATTATGCTGGGCCAATATTGATTCATTGCGGAACGATCGAGAAAGAACGGCGTTCAAGTCTTATGTATGTCTTTTTATCGGTTTGAACATCAAGTCTATGCATCTTGAATTGGTTTGGAAGTAGCAGGGCTTTCTTGAATACATTCAAGAGACTCATATGAAGAAGAAGCGTATATGGGGAACTATACAGCGATAATGGCAGGCGCTGATCTTAAATTAAGGAAAGAGTTTTCTAAATTGATTAAAAATTTCAAGCTCATCTCAGATTATACTTCCATTTCAATCTAAACGTGGTACTTCATTCCTCCTGTAGCACCGTATTTTGCGTCTGAAAGGCAAGCTTAAAGGAAACAAAATATTTCTTGCGACGTGTGATTGGCCGTACCATATCGAGATATAGAGAAAGGGTTAGTCTGCTCACGAAAGTCGAGAGCATTTTAAGGCAGCTGCAAAAATTTCGGAAACCGATACAACCAATTTAATGTCAGGTTACTTTACGAGATGGCAAATCGTGCATCAATTAACACAACATTTCTGGCGTGCCGGGTTTTAAAATACCTAACCACACCTAGATTGAAATGGTGAGAAAAAGAAGCCTTGCAAAGGTCGGCAACGTAAGTGTCTTGAAGGACAATAATTTGCCTTTTCTCTGCGATTTTGCCTGTTATTTTTTTTGCATCGGTTTACGATCCCATCACACAGTGTATTAATTCTGTTTTTGACTCTAACAACATTCTCCAAAATTCACAGTAATAAAGAGTACAGAAGCTGGCTCCAAATGGACTAGGAGATTTTAACTTTTCACTTTAGACCGTTTTTGTCTTTTGCCCAACACGTTTTTGTATGTCGGCAGTTCGACAGTCTCAATTAAAACTACAATTTGTGGTGATCCATTTAATTTTTTTAATTCAACACTCCAATTAGCCTCAACTTATACAGGCTTCGACACAGCTTTCTAAAATCGATCACGATTCATGCTATAAAAGGTAGACGAAACGTCGCTGGTAGATTTCCAATAATTCTCAATCATGTCAAAAATCTCCTTTCCTCGTGAAATGACATATATTCAAAAATTCGTGTAGCTCGCACTTACACGAGAAAGGAAGAATGAGAGTTGCACGAATTTCACGAGAAAATGAGATTTTTGTCATGAATATGGGAAACGCAACCAGTTTTCATTTTCCTGTAAGTCATACTTACCGACATCATCCTTGCGTTGCATTATCACTTTCATTTAGTTTGCTGCACAACCCTGGGGGTTACTGTAGTTCTCCTTTCATAACCAATCCCTTCACCAAAATGGTCGAAACAATTTTTACCAGATGATCCGTTGTCATCCCCATTTTCTGTGGACACCAACTCTAGTGATTCTAGCTGACTAATAGATTGCCACTATATGAGACATCGATTCTCCATGCGGTTGAGCATCCAAAATATCGAGTAATTCGTTGCTTCGATCTTGAACTGTGACAATATCCCGGTTGAATTGTTCTTCATTCTTCAGCTGGCAGGTGGCCCAGGAGCTGCCTCACCAACTCACGTTTATGATCTAGTTATTCCTCTATTACCCCTTCGAACTCATAACTATCCGGGTCTAATCCTTGCTTGTCCATAGCATCACGTAGGTGCAATATTAATTCAGTTTTGCTGCCATCCGTCGGTATTTCTATTGGAATTTTAACTCCGTTCGTCAGTCATCTCATAATATTCACAATCACACCGCTGTCACCAATTGTTAAGAATATGCCCTGCCAAATCCGATATAGTGAAAGATGTCCAAAGTTTAGTGATATCGTGCACTGCCCAAATCTTTCTTATATTTGCTAAACTGTTAGAGATTCGGACCAATTTTAAAGAAGCCAACGGTATACGAGTTTTGCCAAACAACCAAAGAAACAAAAACCAAAGCCGTTTTGTATAGTTGTTTGGTGGACAGTAGACGTCATACACTAGGTAGGGTTCACGGGGGAGGGGGGCACATAGTACTCCAAAACGTTGTCTGATTAATTTTTAACAGTGCAGTGAAATAAATAACCCAAATCTCGTTAAGTCGATTTTTACAGTGCCTGAGTTCCACCAGTACTCCACGAATATTCCAAAATGTACTAAAATATCAATTTCAATGTACGAACCAAATTGGATCAACATCGGTTCTAAAATAATCTTAATCAAAGCCGGAAATGGCTCAGTCCTTATTAGCTGATTATCAAGCTGTTTTTATGAACCTCACTGAAATGTTCTGAAAAACGACCAGTTTCTTTTCATCGCCAGCATCATGATTTTATGATGCTTCAAAATAGCAGCTTACCAGTTTTACTCCTAATTCAAGTTTATAAATCGCTTTCATAATAAATACGAAAATTTAACCAAGATTAGTCAAAATTGCACGATCAAAATGCAGAAAACGGGCAAATACAACAAAATACAGTATGTCCATCCGAATGGTTTGGATTTTTTTTTTTGCCGCCATTTAGACAGTCGTGAAGTACATAAATGGCAAATTACCAGAACAACGCATGTTAATAGTGAAACCTTTTACACATTACCAATGTACCATTAAAAAAAAGGCTGTAAAAATTCAGGAAGGAATATAGTGTCTTCCAAGCCTACAATTTACCGGATTATCAAAGAATTTGAAGAAAGACGGAATGTGGCAAATAAGCCAGAGTGTATGCAACCACGTATAGTCAGAAGATCAGAAAATATTGCTACCAACGACATCAATCAGACATCGTGCGCGAGAACTTGGACTTGGAAGATTAACGCACTAACCAATATTTTGCATAAATACTTGGATTTATTCCCGTATAAAATTCAATTAACAAAAAGTGCTACTAGCAAGAGATCATTTGCGGTGCCGTCTAGATATGCAAATAAGATGCTGTTGCTTGACAATGACAATACGGGTTTTTTTAAAATATTAATTATGAGTGACGAAGCTCATTTTCACTTAAGTGGACATGTAAAGAAAAAAACAGCCGGTTCTGACCTTAGTGACGGTATTGTATGCAATTTGGGCTGGAAGGATCATTGGATCGTATTTTACGGAAATCCGAATGGTTCAGTTGTTCTAGTCACTGGCGAACGTTACCGTCATTTGATAAGAAACTGTTTCGACTAGAATTGCATTCCAATGGTTTGGTGTACATGTGGTTCCAACAGGACGGTGCCACATGCTATAATGCTAGAAAAACTTCGGAATCTGGTGATGTGGATTGATCTCTATGGTCACCCGATTTAACTGCTTCCGACTTAATTTTGCGGGAATAGTAGAATATTCTCTACTCAAATATTCCCTAGTTATTTTACGACATTAATCGATAAATATTTTCATTTTGTCGTTTTAATTGAATTGTTTTCTCGTCTAACTCACTAATAATGGAATATTTTTTCAGTGTTATAGTAGGGGCTCAGTAATTAGCACGCACTCTTGAGATAAAACCTTAAGAATTTTAAAAATAATTTACAAACGTGTCCTGCCTGTTTCATAAATTTTCTCACCCAAACATTTCACTAGAAAGCTGTTAGTAATGAACGCGGCGATACTTTTTTAACTGTCAGCACTGTCCTTGGTATCGTATACACATGGCCTGCATCCGGACACTTGGATCACCACGATAATTTCTGAAATGTAAATTTTGTCGTACTCTCGTTTTTGACGTACACTATACACAGATACGCTCCAACAATTTTATGCGGAAAATTAACGCGCCGACAAATTGTTTAGACCATAATGAATGAATCGAGCTGCACGGGATTCTAAAATCAGTTTCGGAAATGATTGTAATATTTAGACTAGCTAATTACATACCTGCCGAGAATCATCCATTGTTTAGATTAAATATTACTTTCGGCGTGTTACAAATTAGAAGAGGTTACGATTCACCAAAAAAATGCCAAAGAGCACAACAAAAAAAAAAATTATATTTATGTATACAAATTTGCCAAATCACTTCCTTAAAATCTAAAAAAAATGTTTTTTTAACACACTTAAATATATAATAAATTAATAAGAATTATATTATATTATCAACTTAATAAAATCATAAAAATGAAATACATAAAAAAATTATGGAAAATAAGATTTGAAACTCAAGATAATAACCTGTTCTCAATTTATACCAAGACCCGAGCGTATATGTGGTGCATACGAAGAAGAAAACTTCAGTGGATAATGGAAACTTCTGTGTAATAAAAAAAAAAAATCTAATTTACAACTTCCCTTTTATTATTCGTAATTTTGTTTTCTTTTTTGTATTCTCTGTCGAGATTTCTTTAAGATTTACAGCAGCAATAACAAATGTGGAATTAAAGTAGCAACAAATAGAATAATAGAAGTTTTAATAAAAACTTTTGATTTTATTTGGTTGTGGTAAAAGTTGTGATACGGTTTGTTGTAAAATTTTTTGTTTTACGAAGGTCAAGTTCATTTATTATTTGACTTATGGTTTAGGCGTAAGCTTAAATCTTAAAGTTGAAGACGATCTAACATCCATATCCAGAAGTTATATGTAACTTCTGTTCAAATATTTTTTTCCGGTCTACTAAGGAGAAAAGTTTGATGTAAATATTTATGGCAGGAAAAATTATTCCCACTTTAATTTTGTTTCCAAAAAATTTAACACTACCTAACTGGGAGAATTCCCAGAATAGTGCCACAGATGGCTATGCCCATAGTAATTTTCAAAATTGTGTCATTTTTCTGGAATGGCCTAACTTGGTCCAGAAGCTTATCAAACGGTTTAATTAATTTTTAATTTCAACCAACGGAATACTAGTCGACCTTTAGCGAGCTAGTTCATCGATCTCACTTTTTATGTTAAATGAGCTGACGGATGGAGCCCAAAATTTTTTAATGGGGCATTTGATTAGCCCATACCGAGCCTAAATTTATTCGATTGTCAATAGATCTTGTTTTGAGTTCTAATTTCGGTTTTGGTTCGATTTTCGATTTGGGTTCTGCTAGCTTTAGATCAAATGACCTGAAGTTAGGTCAAAAACGGATGGAGCCCAAATTTTTTAATGGGGCATTTGATTAGCCCATACTTAGCCTAAAATTATTTGATTGTCAATAGATCTTGTTTTGAGTTCTAATTTTGGTTTTGGTCCGATTTTCGATTTGGGTTCTGCTAGCTTTGAAATGATAAAGCCTTTTGCATTTTCTAGATCGACCCGAATAAAAAAAATTAAATAGGGCATTTAATTAGCCTAAAATTAACCTTTATTTTCCAATTGAGTGGTGAAGACGAGAAGAAACAGTCTTAAATTTATTCGCGTTCAAGAAACTCTTATCGCTAGATCATCAGATACAAAATCTGTCCAAGTCTTTCATCAACGAGAAGGTAACATTTTGAAATTTGAAACAATTTTTAACGCCATTTACAAATATTGTCAACAAGATAAGAAAACAAACACCTGATCGGTTGCACTCACAGCGCAGATATTCTTACTCCGCAATTAATATGGATCGTGAACCTTATCAAATTTAGCGGAAATTTCCAACCGAAAAATGTCGATAAAGCGGACAGTCAAAATTTCCTGCCGCAATATGTCTATAACGCAGATACAAATTTTATGTGGGAAAGTAAGTTTTTTATATTAGAAATTTTTATTTTGTTGTTTCTAATAACCAACTAAAAATCAAATAAAAATTTTCATCCGAAAAATCGAAACAGTTAAAACAAAAATACGAAACCAAATTTCTGTAAGTGATTTATTAAATATTTGGTGGAATGCATCTAGTGTGGATGTTTCGGAAACCTGAATAAAGAAAGGTCATTTATATTGTGTGGAGTCCCGAGCGTTTGAATATATCGCTCATTTGAAATTTAAAAGTTTCTAATAATTAATTGTTTGGTGGGTTCATTTGATGTAATAATGTGATCGTGATGATTTTTCCCGAACTTTCCACAAGGAAATTAAACTTAAATAAGTAATAATACTTTTTCCAGAGATAACCCCATCACTGAGACCTTTCATTTGAATTCTTTTTCAGTTATGACACACAACCATCAAACGGGTTTTCGCGGACTCCATATGAAAATATCTGAAACTTTTTATCGGAGTACCATTAATAGGCATTTTTTTTTTAATTCTTTTCCAACCTTAACTCTCGTAACCATTAGAGAGGCCTTGCATTTGAATCTTTTTCCAGCCATGACATTTTGAACTATTAATCTTAAAGAGTCTGTAAATTTTAGATGTGTGAGTTACACAAACGAATTTTCTCGAGCTTTACAAATGGAAATTGACTTTAGAAATTTGTTCCAGTGGTAACTATCGCACTAGGACCTTTCATTTGATTTTTTCCTGACATGACACCTTAAACGATCAATGTTTAAAAATTTCAAATTATGAATGTGCGATGTAGTCGAACGAGTTTCTCCGAATTGTCGATACACTTCTTTTGAATTACCTATACTATTCAAATATGACACTTTAGATGCTTATCAGGCATTTCCCATCTTACCTACCCGAAAACATAATACAGTTCAAGAAATCAGCATAAAACTGCATTATCGACAATCCTGTTGAAATTTAACCCGAAAACTACTCTAACGACATATTGTGAGGAGACCGTGATAATACAAAACTACATTATTGACATTTCGACTGAACTGTAACAACAGACTGCCTTACCGACATACGCTTAGAAGACAACGAAACCTAGACGATGGTTTAAAAAAAATAAACTAAATATTTTAATCAGTTTGAAAATCATGTTTAAATCGATTCTACTACATCGGTACATTGATAAAGCTTATACTGATTAATTAACAGCTTTGATTAATTTGTCGTGTAAGCGGGTTAAAATTGTAGGCTTGGGCCTAAAAACAGAAAATACATCTAAAATTTCAGATCAAAATTTATGTGGGATCATGTGCATCGCCGCACTCGAGAAACATAACTTGCACGAATCTTGGCCATATCGATGTGGGATTAATGGAGCGGAATGAATCTTAGAATCACCCATGCTACACATGACTTTGGTTTCTGGTTTCAAACTATTGCGCAATAGATTTTTATTTTTAATTTAAACTCTTATTTTATATTAAAATACCAATTTTTTTGTATTGTTTTATTCTGTTCTCCCGAAAATAAAATTTAAACAAAAATCTACATCTCAAAAATGTCCCTAAATTTTTTTATTTTCATTTTTATTTTTTTATTTCGGGCTCAAGAACAAAAATTTTATGTCGCAGAAATTTTTTGGCAAAATCCGAACTTAACACAAACAAAAATGGAAATAAAACAAATTTAAGGACATTTTTGAGATGTAGATTTTGTTTAAATTTTATTTTCGGGAGAACAGAATAAAACAATACAAAAAAATTGGTATTTTAATATAAAATAAGAGTTTAAATTAAAAATAAAAATCTATTGCGCAATAGTTTGAAACCAGAAACCAAAGTCATGTGTAGCATGGGTGAATCAGATGAAGTTCAATTGGATAAAACATAAAACATTGAAATGTCTACGGAGGAGGTATCGGCCAAAACGAGTGAGAATCGCAAATGGTAAACCAGTTGTGATTGTTAGGGCAGCAAGAGTCATCGGAAGTATTTTGCAACAGCCCATGGATGACAGGGACATGTGTGGAACACATATGTCAAAGTAATTGTAGGAATTGTTGGAAAGTAAGGGCGAGCAAGAGCCATATGGAGGGCGAAATTTGTAAAAACTTGGAGTCGTTGCTAGAGAGAGGAAGAAGTGATCCAATTTTATGATAAATTTGTCCTTGTACTTTAAACGTGGGCATAAAACCTCCATCCTTAACAATTTGGGTTGCTCCAAAAGATGTCATTTGCAAGCATGAGTTGTATTTTCGAATATTTTGTAGAAAATGTCTGCACAACTCAGTAGTTCCGGAGACGTAAGCTAGAAGAGGTTCAGGTGGATCATCCAGAGGAGGCAAATTCACTTTTCCATTTGAACAACACATTCCAGGCGATTCATTGTGAAACTTTAAAGCATGACAATACAAACAAATGTTTTTCATTTGCCCAATTGAAACATTAATATCATAGTCTTTCTCGTAAATGAATGCTGCTAACTTTAAATCACCTCTAAAAGTTTCTATTAATCGTCCATATCGTAACGTGTTCAACATGTTCAATGGTTTCAGTAGCTCTAGAAGAAAATATCCTGCTTCGGCTCTAATCTTCTTCGACTTTGCAGTTACCTGCCCAATTAATATTTTTTTCGGTTAAGCAAAAATGAAACGTGTAGCTAATTAATCAGGAATGACGGGCATTCAAAACAGAAATTAGTATTAATTTATCAAAACGATTTTAATGTTCCCTTCGATACGTTTCATCGCGAACTTTGTTTGAAAATGTCTTTACGGAATTTTTTTTAAGCAAAATCAAATGTTATCTACAATCAAAAAGTAATCATAGATTAACACGTTTAGAAACTGAAAACTTAAATCTAATAAGAATGTATATTCACTTGAAATAATATTTAATACCTGCAAAATAATCACCAACAATTATTTTATTGCAATATAGCTAACTAATCGAGAACAACGGCATCCGAAACACAAACTAATATTAATTTATTCAAAACGATTAAAACTACGTCTACTTCGATACGTTTTACCGCGAACTGTGGTTGAAAATGACATTTCCAAAAACAAATGAAGTTTTTTCAAACTAAGGCAATTTTACACGTACAATAATTTGAATCCAAGGATGTTTCTGGTAGAAGATGCTATTTTCAAATATAAAACTTTACAAAGCAAATCAGTTTATACGTACAATATTTTTAGTACCTTTCCTAGAATTGATTTTATGAAACAATCATTGATTATTTAAGTATAATAAAATAAATAAAGTACTAAACTATTGGCGTTTAGTATGAAACTACTATTTTCATTAAAAGCCGCCGGTTGCAATAGTAGATTAAAATAGAATGTTAATTATTTCTGAAGTTATGTGGAAATTTGAACTCGCTGACTATGGTACATTTCAAAACAGGATATGATAAATAGGATATCACTAAACAGTACATGTCAAACCAGTAAAAATGGATTATTAGTATGGATAATATAAGTGTTCAGAGATTTGTCTTCAGTTAAAGTGATGAAAGATTGTCTTAAATTTAAATTAATAAAATTAATTTGAATAATTAAATCAATTATAGTAGAGGTATGATTTGTGTATAACAATCGCATGCTAGATATCCTTTTTGGTGTCTAAATTTGTATCTATACATGTAAAAATGAATTCTTGATCCAGGGCAGACTTCCGGATTGGAGCATGTCACTAATTTCATATAACCCCATTCCTAAAGTCATTCCCGTCAAAAAATCTTAAAAAAATTGAAATTTGAGAACCATAGCCCCTAAACTTCGGGGTCTAGCCCCTTCAAAAGTACAGCGGGCTTGGTCCTGAACATGCAACATATACATGGTAAAAATTTCATGGCGATCGATAAAGCGGCTAAGGCGTTATTTCAGAACAATCAAATAATTGTATCTTTACATGTAAAAATGAATAACTGATCAAGGGGCGGACCCCACGAATTTGAACATGTCTCTTATTTCATATAACCCCTTTCCAAAACTCATTCTCGTAAAAAAATTCAATTTTTTGAAAAAATTTGTACCACAGCCCCTACACCCCGGGGTCCGGCCCCTTCCAAAATATCGTAAGGTTGCTTCTGGATATGCAACTTGTACATGGTAAACATTTCATGGCGATCGGTTGAACAACTGAGAAGTCATTTTGAAATAATCAAATATTTGTATCTTTACATGTAAAAATTAAATTTTGATCCAGGGCTGGGCCCCTCGGATTCGAACATGTCAGTAATTTTATATAACCAGCCCTATAAACTCATTTTCGTGGAACAATTTAAAGAAAATTAAAATTTTTGAAAAAATTGGTACCACAGCCCCTAGACTCGTCCAGCCCCTTCCAAAATATCGTAAGGTTGGTTATGGATATGCAACTTGTACATGGTAAACATTTCATGGCGATCGGTTGAGCGACTAAGAAGTCATTTTGGAATAATCAAATATCTGTATCTATACATGTAAAAATTAATTTTTAATCCAGGGCTGAGCCCCTTGGATTCAAACATGTCAGTAATTTCATATAACCAGCCCCATAAACTCATTTTGGTGGAAAAATTTAAAGAAAATTAAAATTTTCGAAAAAATTCGTACCGCAGCCCCTAGACCCCGGGGTCCAGCCCCTTCCAAAATATCGTAAGGTTGCTTCTGGATATGCAACTTGTACATTAAAAACATTTCATGGCGATCGGTTGAACGACTGAGAAGTCATTTTGGAATAATAAAATATCGGTATCTATACATGTAAAAATTAACTTTTGATCCAGGGCTGAGCCCCTTGGATTCAAACATGTCAGTAGTTTCATATAACCAGCCCTATAAACTCATTTTCGTGGAACAATTTAAAGAAAATTAAAATTTTTGAAAAAATTGGTACCACAGCCCCTAGACTCGTCCAGCCCCTTCCAAAATATCGTAAGGTTGGTTATGGATATGCAACTTGTACATGGTAAACATTTCATGGCGATCGGTTGAGCAACTAAGAAGTCATTTTGGAATAATCAAATATCTGTATCTATACATGTAAAAATTAATTTTTAATCCAGGGCTGAGCCCCTTGGATTCAAACATGTCAGTAATTTCATATAACCAGCCCCATAAACTCATTTTGGTGGAAAAATTTAAAGAAAATTAAAATTTTCGAAAAAATTCGTACCGCAGCCCCTAGACCCCGGGGTCCAGCCCCTTCCAAAATATCGTAAGGTTGCTTCTGGATATGCAACTTGTACATTAAAAACATTTCATGGCGATCGGTTGAACGACTGAGAAGTCATTTTGGAATAATAAAATATCGGTATCTATACATGTAAAAATTAACTTTTGATCCAGGGCTGAGCCCCTTGGATTCAAACATGTCAGTAGTTTCATATAACCAGCCTCATAAACTCATTTTCGTAGAAAAATTTAAAGAAAATTAAAATTTTATAAAGAATTTGTACCGCAGCCCCTAGACCCCGGAATCCAGCCCCTTCCAAAATATCGTAAGGTTGCTTCTGGATATGCAACTTGTTCATGGTAAACATTTCATGGCGATCGGTTGAGCAACTGAGAAGTCATTTTGAAATAATTAAATATCTGTATCTA
This sequence comes from Nephrotoma flavescens, assembly GCA_932526605.1. Classification (NCBI taxonomy): domain Eukaryota; kingdom Metazoa; phylum Arthropoda; class Insecta; order Diptera; family Tipulidae; genus Nephrotoma; species Nephrotoma flavescens. Next base: position 253,564,059 of record OW052220.1, read on the forward strand.
TACATGTAAAAATTAATTCTTAATCCAGGGCTGGTCCCCTCGGATTTGAACATGTCAGTAATTTCATATAACCAGCCCCATAAACTCATTTTGGTGGAAAAATTTAAAGAAAATTAAAATTTTTGAAAAAATTGGTACCACAGCCCCTAGACTCCGAGGTCCAGCCCCTTCCAAAATATCGTAAGGTTGGCTCTGGATATGCAACTTGTACATGGTAAACATTTCATGGCGATCGGTTGAGCGACTGAGAAGTCATTTTGGAATAATAAAATATCTGTATCTATACATGTAAAAATTAATTTTTGATCCAGGGCTGAGCCCCTTGGATTCAAACATGTCAGTATTTTCATATAACCAGCCCCATAAACTCATTTTCGTGGAAAAATTTAAAGAAAATTAAAATTTTCGAAAAAAGTTGTACCGCAGCCCCTAGACCCCGGGGTTCAGCCCCTTCCAAAATATCGTAAGGTTGGTTTTGGATATGCAACTTGTACATGGTAAACATTTCATGGCGATCGGTTGAGCAACTGAGAAGTCATTTTGGCATAATCAAATATTTGTATCTATAAAAAATTAATTTTTGATCCAGAGCTGGGCCCCTCGGATTCGAACATGTCAGTAATTTCATATAACCAGCCCCATAAACTCATTTTGGTGGAAAAATTTAAAGAAAATTAAAATTTTCGGAAAAAATTGTACCGCAGCCCCTAGACCCCGGGGTCCAGCCCCTTCCAAAATATCGTAAGGTTGGTTCTGAACATGCAACTTGTACATGGTAAACATTTCATTGCGATCGGTTGAGCAGCTGAGACGCCCATTCGGAACAGACAAACAAACAAACAGGAATTCATTTTTATACAACGAACAAATGAAATTGTGGCCGAGTAGTGATGAAAAAGAAAATTGTTTTCCAAATATAACAAATTGAAATTAACATATCATACATGATATACTGTGCAATAAAGGGTTAAAATAATGAAACACGAAACACTGATGAATCTCCGTAAATACGTGATAAGTGCTGCAATATAATTTTGAAATTTTTGTTACTTTCGTTGATCATCGACTTTTACTTATGTAACGGTAATAAATATTTTTTTCAACTAACCTATACCTCGAAAATGGTTTGCTGATACGCTTTATGAACTGTCGTCCAAGATGACAAACATTTTATCAAATAATTTGACATGATTACAATTTCGTTTAATCACATCGTAAATTAGATTGCTCGTGTCAGTTTTACAGTAATTTTTTTTCCGGTGAATCGAATGGCCTAAGGGTGAACTTTTTAAAATTTGTCATAACTTGTACGTTTTAAATTAACGTCCTTCTAAGTCATCGAATTTCCGATTTTTTTAATGATATAACCACAAAATTTACACACGTTTAATACGAATACAAAAGAAAAACTTGAGAATTACTAAATGACCTGTATACTATACCCAAGGTTAAAAGCTGTGTGTGTCAGTTTAGTTTAGTTTAGTTTTTAAGTCGATTGCATTAATAATAAAAAAAAAATACAAATATAGAAACCGCGTGCGTGCGCATGGATAGAATTTCATAAATTTTATAACTTTCATGTTTGACCAAAATTGGTCACCTTATTTTGCGTTAAACATTTTTATTATAAACAATACAGTTCTTAGTCTGATGTCATCATTTTATACCATATAGTGTCGTTGGCTTCTTATTCATATTATTATTGAGTAAGCTAAAACGTCAAATTATCTACAAAACGTATATTAGATATATTATGACTTTGATTATTATCTCATGATCGTATAGTGAAATGTTTACACCAAATTTATTCACGATATTATGTTTATGTAAACAGACCATAAAAATGGTCAATCGGCACAAAATTTATATGTTATGCATATTATAACAAAATATTTTACTTTGAAGAATTTACATTTTGTTTTAGGTTCATAAATCTCTCCGCTACTGACTTGACTTGACATAAACTATAAAATGAAAAATAAAAAAAAATAAAAATTTGGAAACATTTCAAAAAAACCATAAATTGCATATAATTTTTAATTCTAATAATTATTTCCTGTTGCTGTTTTATAAATTTCTTAAAGGTATTTTGTCATTCCGTTCACGATTATTTTTGAATAGTCAGCGCGAATTTTATTTAAAAATTGTCATTTGGGAAAATCTTTTAGTTGTTGGGGTTTTCTAAGAAGGAAATCTCTAATATAAAATATATTTGGGTCACGTTAATAGATTGAAGCAAGTGGGTATTAGGAAATGCAGAATTTACAATACCAAAACAAAATCTAAAAATATGCAAATCATTCAAATTGAAACGTCAATATTTTTTGGTATTGCATTACACAACAGGTGTGATTGTTTTTTTTTATATGAGCAGTGTCAATACCATATCGCCAGGTGGTATATAAACTAAGTGTATATGAAAAATCTCTACAATGACTACATTTTATTTAACCCGAATCACCTTGACGTTAAGCTCCATATTTGGTTCAATTTAAAAAGAATTTCTTACCTAATGTGAATGATACGTGATTTAAATTATTATCGAATGCTAAAATGTATATACCAGGGGGTCGGCACTCAAAGTATTTTACGTCATAATTGCATCGAGTCTGTCCGAGAAGCGTCGTGGTCTGATGGTATTTTGTTCCATTCTCATTTTTTAGTTAATACCAGTTAGTAGCCTCCAGAATGGACCATATGGAAAAATCCATTTGCTTTAAGTCCGGGAAGTATTGTGGACATTATTGTGAAGAAATGAAGCTGGGAACTTTTTCTTGTAAAAAACGTTCGGTTTCACGGGTCTTATGGGATGGTGCCGAGTCTTGTTGAAACGTTCAATATAGTTTTTACCGACCAAAGCAACGCTTAAAATCTTTTCATGGTTGAGTTGTTGATTTACCTTCACACCTTGTTCAATGAAAACGAGTGGTGAGCGTCTTGTGGCAGTTACCGCATTATCAGAAAACACCAAATTATCAAGCTCGCCGCGTATGTGCTTGTGTTTTAACACCTTTCCTCTTGCTAGGCGAACTGCCTTTTGTGCAGGTGTTAAACCTTGTATTTTGTAGGGTTTCAATCGTAGTTCCTTTTTTAATATGCACCCCATGCGACGACCAGGCACATTGAGATTTTTTGCCAATTGATTTCGCGATGTTGCATTTTTCGGATGCTATAATGGTCCGATACACAAAAAATTTGTTCACATGTAAAACCCAGACGACCCCTGTGAACGTACCAGTAATCTGTATCGATAACGTACTCTGGAGGTTTGATCAGAGATACTTCCGAAGTCCCTCATGCAATATTTTAGACTTGGGCATATCAGATCATTGTTTAATAGAAACTTGTTTCTTTGGTGCTCCGATTTCTAGACCAGTCATAAAAAACTCCGTCGAGACTGTCCGCGTTGACTATTGCCAACTGCAAGAACTACTTCTATGGAAGAATTGGCGCAATATGCATAGCCAATCCAGTGGGTGTGGATCACTTGCTTTTGATTATTTTCTAAATATTATAAATGGTCGTCTTAGTAGCTCCACAAAAACTATCTCTAAAGTTGGAAAAGCAGTTAAGTCTATGTCTGATCACCTGTTCAATAATATACGCAAGATAAATAAAATATGTCAGCTTGCAAGGAAAAATCCAACTAACAAAAGGCGTGACGGGCAACGTTAATGCCAAAATAACTCAGAGTAAAAAGCAGTACTACGTTTAACAGTCTAATTCCAATGGCACTAACGACCGGAAAAAATGGCAGTCAGTAAATGAATTGATTCATGGGCACCCAGAGTCTGCTGAAATTAAAGAAATAAATTGTAAGTCGGGCGGTGTTCTTTCTGATTCAAGTGCCATTGCTATAATGATTTGTACTTATCCCAATTAAAAAAAAAATGATAAATTGAGTTTAGATAACTACCGACCAATATCGCTTTTTTCCATTTTTTCCAAAATCTTGGTATATTTTATGAATAAAAATAATTTTCTGTCTCCGCGCTCCAATTCAGGTTTAGGAAAATCAAGAACGCGGAACAAGCTATTATCACAGTTCTGGAACAAATAAGTGGCAGCATTGATTCAGTGCTGAAGTCATCTGGTCTGTTTGTCGATATGACTAACTCTTTTGATAGATAGAGCAGACTATGCGATTCTCTTACCTACAAGTAGTGCGTGGTAATCACCAACTAAGCGGAGAACTGCCAATTACGGTAGGAGTTCCTCAGGGATCGGTGTTGGGACCCCTCTTATTCAACTTACTTTTGACTGAGAAAACTAAAATAGTACATTTTAAGAACAGCCAGGAACTACCTGATGTTCTTTCTTTCAATATTTTTGGCTGTTGCGAAGCTCGGACTTGTACTTCGACTGTTTTAAGATTAGTGTAGTAAATGAAATTTGATATTTTGATTGATGCAAATCTAAATTGGAAGATGTATGTCTTACGCCTCCTTTATACCTACGGAGGTTAGTTTATTATGCCGTACTCGATTCTATCCTTCTCTACGGGCTGGCGTGTTGGGGAGTGCGTGTAAAACATTAATGTATTCGCTTTTGGTTCGATAGAAGCATATTATCCGGTCAGTGAGTTTTCAGGATGCACTATCTCCTTCTTGGCCCATCTTTCGGGCCCTAGATTTCCTGCCACTGCGACACATGTTTGTCTTCAAGTTCTTCAAGATCTTCTTTATTATATCAATGGGAATTACTTTGTCACTTGCTCTGGCTGCAGTCTTCGATTGAACTCGCAATACAGAAAACATATCCCTAACTGGAGGTTAGATTTTCGTAGACATATCTTCAATTTAAGAACGAGGTTTAGTTGCTACAGCAGCGTGAAGTTGGTAACAGTTCGAACGCTGGTCCCTGCTAAAATAAATACTTGTGGTGCATTTCTTTATGCAAAGATCTATTCGATTAACTGATTTCTCTGATGATAGATACTTTTAACCAATATTTCAACGGACAAAAATGATTTGATTATAGGAGGCCTTCAGAGAAGGCCAAATTTATACCGAGCACAGGCTAACTAACATTGCCAATTAAAATTCTTTTCTATCAACATTTTTGCTAGAGATTTGTATTTTTTGGATCAGAAAAAATTACTAAGCGCTTAGGCCACTGTAAAAGTAAGCCTCTGTACAGAGCCCAGACGGATTGACTGATACTTCAGCTTTTTCCGTAAATTGGGAAATCCCAGTGATGTTTAGCCAAATTCGCTCCACTGGAATTGGTAACTTACATTAAGCTTTTCGAGTTTTGCTAATATTTTAAAAATATTATAAGATTTACGAAAAACAACTTTTTAAATTTCACCGGAACTGATAAGTTTAAGTTTATTAAAAAAATTAAGTGTGCTTTAGACCACACTACTGAAGTAAAACTTCTAATATATATTTAATATTTATAATATGACATAGAAAAATTATAATATTGAAAAAAAAAAATTGGTCACCCTGTGCGTTCTCGAGTGTCACCTAGCCGTTTATGTCTGATGCCACAAGAGGTAACCTTGTAACTTGGTAACTTTTTCAAGGCTAACTAGTCGTAATAGATAATGTTTATGTATGTGTAACAAAATGGACAAAAAATCATTTTTGAAATCTCTTCGCATAGTAAAAATGGCCTAATGGCCTTGAAATATTTTTTATTTCATTTATGTTTGTGTAGTGTGGTTTCATCGAAAATTTATTTAAGTCGCATTAAAACCTGTATCATAGGCAAGCGGGGAAAGAAACGAAGAAAAAATCGGTTTCTGTGATACCTCGTGTGGAATGGAGCTATAATATAGAAAAAAATACATATATAAAATGTATCACACGGACGATTTTTTTTTTGTCACCCTGTGCGTTTTGGAGTGAGTAAGTGAGTGAGTGACATAGATGTTTAATAGAGAAAAAAAAATTTGGTCACCCTGTGCGTTATCGAGTGAGTCAGTCAGTGACATCGAAGTCTATATTATGGCTTTCCAATTTTCCAGTTTTCCAATTTTCAAATTTTCCAATTTACCAACTTTCCAAATTTCCTATTTTCATATTTTTTTATTTTCCAATTTTCTATTTACCTATTTTCCAATTTTCTACTTTTCCAATTTTATAATTTTCCAATTTACAAATTTTCCAATTTTGCAAATTTCGAAATTTCCAGTTTTCCAATTTTTCCAATCTTCAAATTTTCCATTTACCAATTTTCCAATTTTCCTATTTTCTTATTTTCCAATTTTTTTAACCAATTATTAAAATAAAATGGTATCAACTAATGTTCCACCTAGGGATTTATGAATTGTCATGGCACATCTGATACTAAAGAAAAATGATTTCGTTTTACGTTTATTGTTTCGTTCGCCTCGTTCGATTACACTTTTCGTAACGCATTTGCCAGCTTAGTCCCCAAGTCAAGCGTGCCTAAAGAAGTTTTACTTCAAAAATAACTTTATTTTATCAAAATTCGGTATTTCTATAGTCCATGCGGATTAACTATTCGTAGTAACTTACACTTTTTCCATTAATTAAGAGATTCTTGTGGGATTTGTGCGTTTACCGGACGGAAGTAGTAGTAAAATAAAGTAGAGTAATTACGAAAAATGGCTATTTCACCGTGTGTGTCTGTATGCGTGTATGGTGTCGTGCAGACTAAACGGTGTTGCGTCTCTACAGTTCACATGGATTGATTGATCAGGGGGAAAGTTCATACTTAAACTTTTTCTATAAATTTGGAGATCCCAGTGAGTTTTGCCCAAAATCGGTCTACTGCCATCTCCTATAAAATATTTCTCGTTATTTGCAAATATTTTGAAAAGTATAACATATTATTTTCTCGTAAAGCCGCTATGGTCTAAAGGATTCTAAATTAAATTCCCAACAATATCGGTCCAAATCAGTTTTTCAAAACTTTTACCGAAAATGACGATTTTTGACAAAATGTTATATGAGGGTCGCTGTAAAAGTTTTTAGAAAAAGTAATAAAAAATTAAAAGGTTTTATTAAAAATTGCTTTATTGATTTTCAAAGTACTCGCCTTTAAGATCTATATATACTTTTGCATACGCTCAAACCATTTATAGCATTTGGCGGCACCAATCGACACGAATATTTTTTGTGCGTCTGTCAACAAATGTGGAATCCAACGTGCTTCCGCACATAGCACAACATAGCTTCCGCACCTTTAAATGTTCATGTAAGATCGTATGTACGCTGGTGTTACTAATGCCTATAAGGCATGCCTCGATTTCACGATAAGTCACATGGCGATCCTTTTCAATCAGTTTTCTCACGAGGCTCGTCTTTGAGTGAAATTGCGATTAAATTCATTGTACCAATTTTAAACACTAGCCAATGATGGCGCTTCATCGCCAAAAGTCGAATGAATTGATTCGAAGTATTGTTGTTGAGTTAGCCCCATTCTAAAATTGTAAAAAATCATCCCACGAAAATTTTCACGCGATGATTCCATTTTTTTCACCGAATTCATTTCTTCAAGTAATGCCAAGAAAAATGTACTGTCAGTAAAAAATACTGAAAAACCAAAAAAAAAAGAAAAATTATATAAAATTGCATTTGAGTGAAGAAGACAAATGTTTCATTTTTTTTTGTTGTTATAGCAACATTTTATAGCTAAATTTTGACAACTACAAAAAACATAACCAAACAAATTTATTGTTGGTGTGGCTCGTTGTGTGTTTTGACAATTATTAAGTTCAAAGTGGTTTTTGAAACAAATTACAATGAAAAATAATGTAATCAAAAATGACAGAAAAGTTCGTTACCATAATTAACTATAAAAAATTTTATGGTACATGTGTGAGAAAAATATTTTCTATCGCTACACAATATTTCTTTATATGTATTGAAATGTTGCCATAAAAAGTACTCTCGATACATATTTTTTATAGCAACATTATAAACACATACACAAATATTTTGTCGTGTTCGTTTTTACTGACAGTAAACTTTTCTTGGTGTAATAGAGGCATACATGAAAAACAATGTTGTGATGCGAACTGACAGATGACTTCTGATGTTTCTCAACATCCGCAAATATTACACTTTTTGACTGACATAGAGATTTGCATCGGAAAGTATTACCATTTTCTAAAAACTTTTACGGCAGCCCTCGTATTTAACCGACCAAACGACGCAGTGGTTAAATCTTTGGCGTTTGGATTGGGTGGCACCGGATTCAAATTCCGATAGGGACAGGACGCGAACGATCTCCGATGAAAACCAACACAACTTCGACCCCCTGTCGGAGTGCAAAACTCATGTGCCTCCTAAGAATTGGGAGTGCCTCAGCTGTTAGAGCGAAAATGCAAAGACGAATAAAAAGCGAAAAATGCAGATAATTTATTGCGAATTAATGCAAAGAAAAATATTTACTAGGTGTTTGTATTTGTTCTCCGTGCCGTGTTGCTCGATCTAAAGTTGAATTAAAAAGCGAGTATTTCACATGGATTGAATGATTTTAACAGCTGCAAAAGTGTTGTCCGACATGTGAATGTGGGTTGCCCACTGATAGGTGTCAAGTTCGACTGTCGTGGAATTAGTCGTCCTAAAGTAACTTAATACTTTAGTGTTGGTTGTGGATGTCTGGGATTATTTGTCAGTGCTTGCTTTTATACAGTATTCATCATAATGTGACGACTCGAACTCGTCCGTCAGATCCTGGATGCGTATCGAGGACTCTCTTGATGTGACTATTGCGAAAGTGGTATGCTTTCCTCCTTGATGACTACTAGTTGACCGATAGTGAGGTAGTGTCGTTGACTCTCATCCACTTTGGTCGTTCCTATAGACGAGAATGGTGTTCCGTCGACCGCCGAATTTTTGCAGAAGTGATAATACATTCTCTGCAGTTGCTGATATATTTTGGTACGTCTGCTGATATATTTTGGATAGCCTTGTGGTAGGTCACCCATTGAATATATGTTGTCGTTGGGCTTCTTCCCGCCATTACATCTTGCCGCCTTTAACCGTAAATTTGGAATGGCCTCGTATATGGCGGAGTTTTTAATAAAATTAGAAATGGCTGGCTGACACCTGTCCGTTGCGGTGTTTTCACCGTTACCAAAAATTTACAAATGGCCGGTTGGCCACCTGTATGTGGTGATAGGCGTCCTCCCGCCGTAAACTATAAATTGGAATAGTCTCAATTGGTCACTCTTAGACTTAAAGACTCTTGCACCAAAACTATTCTAGAAGAATATTTTCGTTTTTTATGGTTCTTGTTTTGTTTTTTGTGTGCGCGTCACTTGCCCTCCCTCTCTCACCGCGCATCAATCGCACGTACCAAAACAAGAAAACACAAGAAAAATATTCTTCTATATCTTCACTGTTACACACCCACACACGGTGTACACATGGGTATACAATTATTCGACGTTTACGCGAGACATATAAATGTCAATTCACAATCATAAAACCAACCCTTAGTATTAACGCGCAGACAACAGATGGCAATGTCACCAGTAAAAGGCATCACACATTCCATTACCATGGAACTAAAATTCAAAACGAAAAATGGAAAGGAAATAATTTTACGCACATGGAGTCGTAACAAGACATTTTTCATTTAGCTTGCAATAGTGTATCGACTGATCGCCGCTTGACCTTGCCGCTTGCATTGTCCTTTCTCGACACGTCCTGGCGTCTTTCGTAAATGAACATCGTAGTTCTGGTTTAAGAAATAAATCTTGGTAATGCTGACAAAGTTTAGTGATAGCTGGCTTTTCTTCAAGATTGAGAAAGTTGATATGTTGGGCTCTGAAAAGCTTCGAAACATCTTGAATTCAGACATCTTTTTTCGCTCTAATAAAAACCAATTTATTTTAATTTATTTTAACTCTTTAATTATTTTAAATTTTATTCTCGATTTTATTTCATTTGATTGTTTCATAACCGAATGATAACTTTACACTAATTTACAAATATAGGCATAGGATCATAACTCGAATATTTCAATAAATTTTTGGTTGGAAGGCTAAGTTTCACCGATACCGATCTATAACTCTTATAGAGATACTCCTACAAGATATTCAATTAGTTAAAATCTAGTAGATAAAATGAAAATCGCTAATCCAGACTTATTTTGTATTTAATTTTCCAGATCTCGTAGTGCTACACCTTCATCGTATCCGGGTACACCGCCCCAAGGTCTAAATAGTATTGAGTTACAGAATAGTTTGAATATGCAACAGCAAACAGCAGGAAGTCAACGGCCTGAACTTCCCGGTCGTAACTATTCGGATTTTATGAGAAGTTTAGCAGCCAAATATAATAATCAAAATGAGTAAGTAAAATATAATTGCACGATGGGTTCCTAAAAAAATGATTTTTTTTATTTTTTTTCCATAGTTCATCGAATGCAAAAAATTTATTTTTTGATCCACGCCTAAATATCAATCAATTAAAATCAGCAACCAAAGAAACATTTCCAACAACACCCGAAACCAAAAAACAACAACAATCGACGAATGCAGCAGCCGTTGCGGCTGTGGCAAACGCGGCACAGCATTTAACAAACATGTCATCATTATTTTCGGGGCTACCGTTCCCACCTGGTGTTTTTACGCCACCGATTATCGATATGAGCAGTACACAAGCGTTAATTACATTGGTAAATAGCGATTAAAATTTGTTTTTGTTGTTGTTGAATTGTAACAAAATATTTTTTTTTATTTACAGGCGCGGGCGGCAAAAGAGGCCGAAATTCAAAGTATTCTAAAGGGTACAAATCCATCCCTGTTAAAACGTAATAGTAGTAGTGTAAATAGTAGTAATAGTAATTTAAGTCCAAGAAATTTATCGCCAAATACCCAAAATCATTTAGGAACACCAAAAATACCGAATTTCCAAATGAATCCGGGATTTTCGTTAGCCAATTTCCACCAACAAATGAGTAATATATCAAATTCAACAGCAACAAGTCCGTCCAATAATCATAACACAAGTAACAATAACTCTAGTAATAATACGTTAAACGACAGCAACAGTAGTAATAATGGCATTGAAAATCTAACAACAATTCCATTAGATCTAAGCAGTTCCACGCCAGTTTCAAAAAGACCTCGGCTCGATGATGCGGCCTGCCGGATGACCGTCAGTCCCGTACTATCAACGAAATCGAATAGTAGCGAAACAAAACCGTATCTGGGTGGTGGCGCATCATCATCATCACAAAATCAACCGCATGCTGCCGCATCGCCGTCTCCATCGTTGGCGGGGCGGCGATGCCAGGCACAAAGTGAAGAAATTAATTCGTGGAGTGTCGAACAAGTATGCGAATTTGTTAGCAGCATCGATATATGCGCCGAATATGTTCAAGTAAGTAAATTTTTTTTTTTTTTTATTAAATTTATTTTATTATTAAAAAATTTTGTTCGATTCGTGATTCACATCTTGCGAATTTCTAATCATGTCATGCCGCCTCGACTTATTTGTTCTTGTATAATATAATTTTGTTACCACAATTTAACGTGACTGTGCACAAAAACTAAATAAAATGGGTAATAAAAAAAAAAAAAAAAAAAAATCTGTTATAACAAATTTTTTTATTTCACTTCGAACACGACGTCGACGACACACAAAACGATCAAGATGCTTACATAAGAATTTATAGCATTTTAGTTTTTTGTTGTAGTGTAGACACAATATTTTCGGTTTAACTTTAAACGATCCGATGATTTATTTTTTAATGATGATCATCATCGTCTTGTTGTGTGCTGTGATGATGATCGCAATGATTTTTATTTTTATTACCTTACATTCATTTATACGTCTTGTAAAATGGTTTTCTTCAATGGCATAATAAAAGCAAAATCGTGGATTTGTAATTTTTTTTTTTTTATGTATATGTAGTCTTAATTTCACTTCAATTGTTTCCCTTTCATGAGTCACGTGATCGACTTAAGTATAGTTATGTACGTAGTTAAAAATAATCGTAATTGAAGATGATCTTTAAAATGTTTAATGTAATTTAAGCAGTATCAATTTTGTGTGTGTGTGTGTGTGTGTGTGCGTAAGTGTGTTTGGATCGAATTAACTGAAATATTTATGAGAAGATAATTTTCGGAGCTTTGTGCAATAATGAAGTAATTGAGAGCTTTCAAAATTTAGCGGTTTTTTGAAAGGTGATTTATAATTTTATACGAGTACATAGAACAAGCCTGCTTTGTTTAAGTTAATTTATATGCAGGCATTCGTTCATTTGACACCATGATTTTGCACAAATATTATTTTTTGATATCAGCTTTCACCATATAGAGGCTTATCTTACGTTTTGACTAATTTTAATTAAAAAATTATGAATAGAATATGATCATGCAGATTGAATAATTTGCTTCTGGCGTTTAATTGTTTTTTTTCGAAGTTCGATAGTTTGATTTTTGGTTGAAGTTCGATAGTACAAATCGCGTGCTTTGAATGGCTAACAGAAAGATGATTGGAATTTCAGTCTTTACTTATGGACTTGCCACAACTCGGTTCGTCGTTTGAGCTGAGATACGTTCTTAATTTAAATTTGAAAAATTTTCTCATTTACGAATACACTTTATGTATACCTTTCAAGCAACATTTAGGGACATACGTAACCAATACATATAGTATAGTATTGATTACATATTTTGTATAATATAATTTAGAACTAGGGGTTAATTTAATTGCACCAGGCACCCAGTTTCAAGGTCAAATTTCAAACACAGGCGTCGAGAATTGGTTCAACTTGAAGAAGAACCATTATTATGTAAAAAATATTAAGCCTTGAAATATTTGTTAGCCTTCTAGAAGGAAAAACGGATGAGACTTTAAAAAAAATTAAATTTGGCAAAATACTGTTAAAGTTAGCCGAAAGCTTACAGCCGAAAGATAATGCAGATAGTGTCTTTGCTATCCCAGTAGAAAAAATATTTTATAGCTGAAAGATATTTTCGTGTAGTTTGTCCTAACTTGTCCTAAACCCAACAACAATTTTAAGACAAGTTTAAGAAAAAATTCACTCGACTATATAGTAATGTGAATTTTGTCCTAGACGTTCCTAATTTTCACAGTGTAAAATAATATTATATTTGTTATATAAACACTATTGGCAATTTAAAATATTTGAATTAATTATCAATTTATAATATTATATTTTACTAAATTAATAATCAAAACTAATTAATTAATTTACTAAATTAAAATTTAAAAGATTTAGAAGAAAATCAAAATAAAAATGCTTTGTCCTCCGATACTTTAAGAGGTTACAACTATTCGAGAACTATTCGGTGTTTTCACTTTAAACTAGACCCAATCCAACTAGAAAGCATGAATTTTCCGGATAAATTAGGAGAACACTGGATCTAATATCCAAAAATTGTAGAGGTAGCAATCGAAGTAAAACCCCTTTGTCCTAAGATACTTCTAAGAGCTTACAAGTTTGAGGGTAGGTATTAACTCATGTTTTCTAGTTGGATTGGGTCTAGTTCAAAGTGAAACACCTATTCTCAAAGTTGTAAACTCTTAGAAGTATCTTAGGACAAAGACAATTTATTTTCATTGGAAAAAAATTCTACTCTCAAGTGTTTTATGTTTTAGAAATAAATATCACACTTTGGTGTAAGATTCAATATATACAAAACGAATTAGTTAAAGAGAAAAACGTTCATAAATTATATAAAAATTTATTTCGGCTGATAAAGAGTGGAAAAAGAGTGAGAGATAGAAAAATAATACTTATTTTCAATTACTGGATTTTTCGTAAAAAATTGTCAGAACAAACGAACGAACGAACGCAACCATAAAGGCGGCTTAATGTATTGAAAAGTGAATGAAATGTCGATTCAAACTTAGGCATCTATCAAAATTTGAGTTGTTTTTTGGATATTTTCTCTCAGTGTGGGAATAGGAGGAATTGAAGTCAGTTGAAATTCAAAATAGTTAAATGTATTTTATTCGGAATGGAATTAAATGGAATCATTACAATGCATTGTGGTAAACCATATTTTTCGGTTTTTTGTCCGGCGCGTAAATGAACAACGATGATGATTTGCTAACTCTTGAACACACGACGAACACTGTATGTGAGGCTGGCACGAAAAACCAGCCTGAAAACACCTTTTCAATTTTAGTGTGTTTCTTTGCTAAATTAAATATTATCCCAAAAAATTGAAAATGCAAGAAAAACGAGAATTTCATCCCGAAATATTTTTGAAGTTGTATTAAATAAATAGTAATTAATGTCGGTGAAAAGGAATAAATCTCACGGTTTTATTTGCTCTATTTAGACTACAGATTAAGGTAAAGTATGTGACAACAAACCACCTTACCTGGTAAACTATGTGACAAAAAAATTTAAATGAGTGCTGTTGTACAACAAAATGAGTATTCTTATTATTTAACTACAGAAGACACGAAACATGTAATCATCATATGCATGCACTTTACCTTAATCTGTAGTCTAAATAGAGCAAATAAAACCGTAATATTTACTTCTTTTCATCTATATTAATTACTATTTAGTTAATACAACTTCAAAAATATTTCGGGAAGAAATTCTCGTTTTTCTTGCATTTTCAATAAATTTTTCGGGATAATATTTAATTTAGCAAAGAAACACACTAAAATAGAAAAGGTGTTTTCGAACGGGGAACTGAATGCGAAGTCGAACGGAATATCAGTTGGAATCAGAGGAATCTCGGAATAAGAACATACTCTCCTTTGAATTTGCCCTTGATGATCGTCGCTTGAATCACGTTGTTCATCAGTTTCTTCACAGCCAATCGCGTTCCGTTACCGAATCTCGGGGGTTCAGATTACGCAGCATGTATATAACAGACCCTACCTTGAGCATCAGGTTATGCGGTGGTATTCCCGACAAACCTAGCGCATTCAAAAACTCGTTCGGATAGTTGGTTGAACGTCTTGATTGGTCATACAGTCAACGGATTTATAACAATGCATTCCCCAGCAATTTGGTTTTAAATCAAGTGATTCAGACTGTTCCTTGTTCTTCGCTGCCAAAATCGCTCGTTCGCTGAGCCAATCGTTATTCATAAATAATGTCGACAGATGTCCGGAAACACTTTCGTGATAAGATCTTCCTTCGACGTCGTGAACATGCAAAAATTCGAAGGAGACGAAATTAATCCTGTCAAAACATTAACAGGAATTTGACCATTGCTAAGCGCCAAAAGTTATTTGGAAAAATCAGCAGATGAGTCGTTCTATAACGCGACTCTCATGTTCGTGGTCCACTGCAACTTCTTCACTTAGCGCCACAAACCTGACGATTTCAGACATGCGTTGAGTTCATCTGCACCTGTTGTTCGCATTGATTTTTTTTTTAGGAAACGCGTGTTTTGGGTTGGTATTGCCTTTTCTTCTGCCATGAGAATGTTTTCAGTGTATTTTCCACGACCATCCCTTGCCATTTTCTTGATTTTTCGTACCATATCGTTGTATTGACGTTCCAGCTCCGTCGTATTTTGTTGGCAGATTTGCGCAACGTAAGGTTCAATTTTCTTCCAAATTTTATTACTGATCCAGGGTTTGCGTCTGAATTCTTGGTACCCGCCCACATGTGTTGGTATAGCTGTCTCGATATAGACTTCTTTGATTTGTTTCCACTGTTGCTTCACACTAATGGCTTCTTCCTCAATATTTTGGAGATTGGATGATCCGTTTTACAGCAACATGCTTAATTTTGGATTACCAGTCGTTGTAATAACCAGTCGTTGTCGTGAGTCGTTTTTCATTAGTGCGCAACAAAGTCTAATGCTTGATTGCCCATGTTGGTTGACAGGTCAGTGTTATCTGCTCAATTTTCGCATTTAAATCTCCTTCTTGTATTATCTTGTTCACTTACAGTGTATTCCTGTTATTGTGACTTGTAATTGTTCATAGAACCCATCCTCAGTTGCTTCATTTGCATTTTTTGTTGATGCATATCACTGAATATGTTAGTTCTTTTGATAATTTTGAATAGAATCTTGTTACGTCTACGATTATTCTGCTATTAACGAGTTGCTATTCTGCTAGTGCCTTCTTTGCTTTAGCTGTTGTAAATATGTCCACTCCTTAATCATCAATACAACAATACAAAAGTAATTCTGAATTAACCTAAACAAAATGGATATGGCTTACATTAAAAAAACCTCACCTGTATTCTTGTTCCAGAAAAGATTAATCAAAGTTATCAGAAAATGTAGGTCTGAAAAACCACATTATCTGTAAGGCACATCTTTTTTTTGAACGAAAAACAGTAAAATCTATCAAAAAACATCTAGGTTGCTCAAAAAATGAACGTTCAAATAAGAAATGAACGATTCGCTTCGAAAATGTCCATAATAGACGGCAAAAATGGTACTGCTGAACCATAGTCGAATTTAGCCTCATATCGCGTTATGATAATCGATTAAGCTCTCGAAATTACTTTGCAAACCAACATTTTATTTGATCTTGTTACAAAATTAACTCGATTTGAACCCGAATGCAGATTAACGTAGTAATTAGCAAATGTGACAGGAACGTGTAAACGCCTGGTATAAAAGTTACGGGAGCTACCAATGCACGCTAATTAAATGCCAACTAAAAAATTATTTTATTAAACGAACGAAAATGAAAATGGTTGTATCAATGTCGAAGATTGAGCGAGATATGTCAATCTGATATATTTTTTTTATAAAAATTGAATTTTAGCTGTCAAAATATTGGTAAACTCCAACAAAACAACAACAAGAAGCAATAAGCTACATGGTCTACGAATTGTCTACATATTCTACCAATTTCCAATATTGTCTACTCAAAAATCAATTGTCTACGCTATTTTCGACACTAACATGTAGGCTGAGGGTTGTCCCAGCAGATGTAGATTGGGGATCAACCCATCTAAAACAAAGCTGGTTCTTTTCTTTAGGAGATATAATATTCCGGAAGTGGTTCCCACAAGTGTCATTCAAGGCCATGGCCTTTACTGATAAGGCGAGATTCCTGGAGATTCTTCTGGACAGTAAGCTCAGTTAAACCAAACTGCGATAGAAACAGTGAAGAGGTCCACTGTGGCACTCTACTCTTGCAAAACTACCATCAGAAGGAAATAAGGTCTGAAACCGGAGCTGGTACACTGGCTTTACACGGCAGTAGTAAGGCCTGTACCACTGTATGGTGTAAGTAGCAAGGTACGGTACGACTCCAGGGAACCAGGGAGATAATGTGTAGATAGGCCTATGTCTGTACTGAAAGCAGCAAGCCATAAGAAAGTAATTTCCTTGGCAAATGCTAGTGGCTCGCCAGTTCGACTGGCAGGGTAGTGAAACAATTATGGTTTGAGCTGAACTTGAATCGCTCCAAGACCTTACACACAAATGACTTTTGCAGAGCTGCAAGACAGCATGGACAGCATGATTTCAAAAGCTGTAATGTGCGAGATGTTTTACGCTATGAGAATAGCACTAGATAGTTTTGAAGAGAGTTTAATGATGCCGGATCTATTTGTTTTTATAAAAATTGAATTATAGGATTCACAATATTAGAAATTCGTAATTTGAACTGCAAAAATGTAAGATGACAACCGCATGAAAAACATTGGAGGAAACAACATAAAAATTAGTAATCTGCTTTATTAACGAATAATCTACATACTCTACTAATTGTCGACATTGTCTACGCCAAAATGAATTATCTACACTATTTTCTACATTTTCTACACCTGAACAAAATATGACATTCTGATTTATTTTGCATGGTCAGTTTGCACATTTACTTTGGTACTTTAGGTAGTACGGTCGTTATAGTATTGAGATAGAACTGACAGATTTTCATTAAATTGTAATAAATATAATTAAAATTTATTATGTTTCGGAACAAATAATTTACATAATTAAAGAAATCTGCGCACAATAAAAGTCAAGGAAGAGCTTTTCATTTTTAAACAAGATAAATTTTATTGATGTTTCAAATTCGCTGATTGGTTAACGTAGATAATAAAAAAAATGTTTAAGCTGTACATAATTTTAAATAATCCGCCCATTTAGTAAACACCTATTTACGTTAGCTATTTGACTTAAAAAACAATTAACGAAAAAAAAAAAAATATTTTAAAACCAATAATTTAATGCCAACATAAATCGTCTATTTCTAAAATTTCAAAATATTTTTTTTTATGTGTAAGCCAAAATTTAAGTTTGTTGTGCAGAATTATACTGACATTAGTATTAATTAAATCGAAAATTTATTGATGAATATTGATTAGCGGTTTCCTACGCAATAATGTTAATTTTTATTTTTATTATTATATACATCTCGATAAAAATTTAATTCTTCTCTGCGTATCTCAAATATTAATCAACCATAATGCCATCGTAATAATAAATTTGATGGCTACAAGGTAATAATATTCATAAGTGTATAGATGATTTTCTGCGCGCCTGCCGCCGCGTCTTATATGCCATAAAATATGGGTATAGCTAATAAATTTCCCCTCGCAGGTATATCGATGCACGACGGTCTTAATTCATTATTTATCTAGTTAACCGTAACCGTAAAATAAAATGTTGATTAAAATTTCTATAAATTATTACTATAGATAGTTAACTCGTTAATTAGTAAAGTGTAGGTAACGGTTAAACCATTCCAAACATATGCTGATTTAGTTTTTCCCACATAACTGGTTTATATGATTTGATATCGGTTTCGATTAAGGTTTGTGGTACGGATATTTTTGTTATGCTTATATGAGCCGACCATACCGTAGCTACTTTGCGTAATTTTGCATTGCCACCGCGAACTCATAAATTCAGCGATTAAAATGGGAGTGGATTTTTTTTATATGAGATTTCCGAAACCATCATGCACTTTATTGTGCTCGCATATCTTTCGAAACATAAAATGTACATTTATAAAAAAAAAGAATAAAAAAATAAAATAATCGGCATCTGAATTAAATTAGCAGATTATAAAATTTAATGGCGAATGATAGTTGAATTTATCTAAATATTGGATCTGCCAGATATTTATTACTTAACCCCATCGTAAATACGAAAGATCAACAAATATTTTGTTTTTTTTTTTTATTTTGTGGTCAAAATTTTTTTTTTTTATTTTTGTTTGCTTGATAATTTGATAATCAACCATAAATGCCAAAACACTGTAAATTAGATTGTTTGTGTATGTATGTATGCATGTAATCACGCCTTTGCAAAACTTTCTTTAAGTGGTTTGCGTTGTTTTATTATTTTTATAATTTTATTAATTTTTTTTTTTTGGTTTTATATAGAAATTATAGTCACATTATGGTAATTTTTTTGAATAATAGAGAGGCGGATTAATAGAAAAAAAAAATGGATGATGATTTGTGTGGAAGATCGCATATAAATAAATTCGTGGCCACGTGGGGATTTTATCGCAGTTTTAACCTTTTCATGATAGATCATTTTAACTGTAGCAGTGGGTTTCACAATCTATGCATATTAAATTTGCTATATATGAATAGCGGTTTTTTGTCAGAAATCATTTAAATATTTTAGTTAACACGTTTACTTAACTTTTTCGCAGTAGCGTCGCACACCCCTATAGACAATTCATTTTAGCGTAGATAATGTCGACAATGCGTAGAGTATGTACAATATTTGTAGACAATGTAGATTACTACTATTTTTGTTGTTTTAACTTTGAACTGTAAGGTCAAGTTATTTAAATCCTGATAAAAATAATAAAAAATGCAGGGTGGCTTAGACCAAGTGTCACCAAATGAAAACGCTGTAATTTTTTTAATTTTGATTATTTTTTATTGAAATTTCGTGGAATATGTTGAAAACATATTACATTTTATGAAAAACATGTTACTGCTCGATATGACCTTCTTTGGCTCTGATTATTTGATTCTGTCTTCCATAGAAAGCATTGCATGCTGACCGAACGTGGGCCTGCGGAATTTTGTTCCATTCTCCAACAAGAGCTGACTTCAATGCATCAACACTTTCGTATTTTTTAGTGGACACCTTACTCACCAAAATGGACCATATGAAGAAATCCATGGGATTCAAGTCTGGTGAATATGGTGGCCATTCTTTCGACGAAATCAGCCGCGGAACGTAATTTTGTAAAAATTGCTGTGTCGCTCGAGCTTTGTGTGACGGTGCCGAGTCCTGTTGGAATGTCCAACGGTTCGTACCAAAGTGTTTACGTGCCCAAGGTAGCAAAGCATCGTTTAGGATCTTTTGGCGTTACACCTCTTGGTTTACCTTGACTCCATGTTCGATGAAAACCAGAGAAGTGCATTCATCTGCAGTCAATGCAGCCCAAACTATAACATAAGCTAGTGATTGCTTGCGCATGGCAACTCTTGTGTCCAAATTATCGTTTAACTTGTGCTCTAACCAAATGCGATCATTTTGTTTATTCACATACTGTTGAATGGTGAAAATTTTCTCATCAGAAAAGACAATTTTTGGAATCTCATCACGTTCGGTCAGCTTTCTATAGAAGACTGAATCAAATAATCAGAGCCAAAGGAGGTCATATCGAGCAGTAACACGTTTTTCATAAAATGTAATATGTTTTCAACATATTCCACGAAATTTCAATAAAAAATAATCAAAATTAAAAAAATTACAGCGTTTTCATTTGGTGACACTTGGTCTCAGCTACCCTGTAAATAAAAATACTTTTTAAAATACCATGTTTTTCTAATGCACTAAAAAGAAGAAAATATTTTTTTTCTGATCATATAGAATTATCTGGGCATTTACATTTAAAACTACACGACATTGGATGTATTTGTTTAGTAAATGTCTAGTTGTAAGAATTACTAATGGCATGTAGACGTAAAGCATGTCAATAGTCGTCCTTACAACTAGATACTTATTAAACAAATACGTCAGTGTTCACTCGGGACACATACACCTTAATCATAAATTAGGTACAGGAAGGTTCTAAGCTAGCAAAATGTTCTAAAAATACCATAAGAAGTTATCCAAATCACATTTATCAATTTTCTTCAAAAATGCACCCCACGTTTTTAGTTGTAGAAAATTGGTGCTAGTTTTAAGTGTAAATGCCCAGATAATTCTATATACCCAGAAAAAGTTATTTTCTTCTTTTTAGTGCATTAGAAAAATGGGGTATAATAATTTTTTTTTTATACCGGGTGTTTCTTTTAAACTGAGATGATCAAATATCTCGAAAAATAGCCACTCTACGGAAAAAATATCCATAATCAAAATTTAATCATACCGCGGGGGATATACGTTAGTGCAAAAAATAGTCCCCTACCCCCCGCTTTGTAGGTAGGGCGGGGGTAACTTTTAAACTAAGATAGGAAACCATATTTTTTATTGCAGATACGGATTCTACAACTAAAAGTACGTATGATTTGAATGAAATATTTTGTTCGGTTCATGATAGATGGCGTTGTAATCGACGAAATTCAATTTTTTCAATTTCTTCTTCTTAGAATACACGCATTCGATTCTGCAATACGTTTGAAATAAAAAACATCACGTTTTCATTGGAAATACTCGAAATTCGTCATCAAAACAATTTATTCAGTTTTGTAAATCACATTTAACGTTTGTGTTATTTCTTATCTTCACGCTTTTCCTAATTGCAAAATAAACGATAAAGTACTTTAGAATGGACCGTTTAACTGTGCTAGAGAAAATTGAAATGGTTCTAGTTTATGGAGAAGCTGGCAGAAATCTTGAAAATGCTGTTGCTATTTACGCTCAACGTTTTCCGGATAGGATTCGTTCACCTGCTTCATTTGGCCGTACTATCAAACAATTTATTGCTGATGGAAATGTTCAACCGAAAAAGAGGACCCGTAGAGCAACAGTCACTGGAGAAAATATTGAAATTGCTGTATTGGCAGCAGTGGCTCACAATCCTCATGTTAGTACACGAGAAAAAGTTCGCGATTCCGGATTGTCCCTCACCAGTGTTTGGAGACTTTTAAAACGGCACAAGTATCATCCATATCATGTGTCTTTACACCAAGATCTTCATGGCACTGATTTCCAAAATCGGGTAACTTTTTGTCAATGGGCACGTGAACAAATACAACAAAAACCCAATTTTTTTCGTTGCGTAATGTTCTCGCCTTTTACATTATTGGAGTGTTACAAATCCGCACTGGCTTCGTCAAGTTGAACATCAGCGTCTTTGGACTGTGAACGTGTGGTGTGGAATAATTGGCAACAAACTCATAGGCCCCCACATTATTGAAGGCAACTTGAATGGTCAAATGTACCGAAACTTTTTGGAAAATGAACTGCCAATATTACTTGAAAATTTGAACTTAGAAGTGAGACGGAACATGTGTTTTCAACATGATGGTTGTCCTGCACACTATTCGGTGGTGGCACGTGAAATACTTGATCGTGATTTCAATGGTCGCTGGATCGGTAGAGCTGGTCCAACAAATTGGCCCGCCAGATCACCAGATCTTACTTCGCCAGATTTCTTTTTGTGGGGCTAACTCAAAGTCAAAGTTTACAAACAAGAACCAACAACACGTGAGAACATGATTGAGCGAATCAAAAATGCGTGTGCTGAAATTCAACCAAACTCACTTCTCAGTTGTGTACAATCATTGGAAGTGCGTATTAATAAGTGCATTGAAGTTGCAGGCCATCATTTTGAACACTTATTTTAAGCTAAAATTATTTTATTCACCTGCCATTTACATTAATAAATTGTTTTGATGACGAATTTCGAGTATTTCCAATGAAAACGTGATGTTTTTTATTTCAAACGTATTGCAGAATCGAATGCGTGTGTTCTCTAAGAAGAAGAAATTGAAAAAATTGAATTTCGTCGATTACAACGCCATCTATCATGAACCGAACAAAATATTTCATTCAAATCATACGTGCTTTTAGTCGTAGAATCCGTATCTGCAATAAAAAATATGGCTTGCTATCTTAGATTAAAAGTTACCCCCGCCCCACCTACAAAGCGGGGGGTGGGGGACTATTTTTTTGCACTAATGTATTTCCCCCGCGGTATGATTAAATTTTAATTATGGACATTTTTTCCGTAGAGTAGCTATTTTTCGAGATATTTGATCGTCTCAGTTTAAAAGAAACGCCCGGTATAATAAAACTAAATTAAATATAACTAAATTAAAAGCTTTAAAGTAATTAAAGTTTAGTGTTTAAATTTAAAAGTGTTAAAATTAAAGTATTATTTTGTTGTCTGGAGTCGCAATCAAATTATCGGGGAAGACTCGCAAGGCCGCTTTTCAATCGAAGCGGATTGCCCCTAACACATCGTCCACTGATTGCGTAGCCCATAATTGCTTTCTATCATTGTCTACCTTGCATACTATTAAATAGATTAGCCAAAGATCACGTGGTTCAATATTACCTCCTAAGGCCCTCAAAGCATGTTGGTTAGAGCCCGAAAATTGGTACCAACAATGTAAAATTTTAACAATGAAAAAAAAAATCTAGAGGTTTATTTTACATTTGCCATCGCAGCATTCGTATACCATAAAATTTGTTAAACGAATCTTTTACTTATATACCCGCAGCATTAACTCGTTTAAGTCATAATCACATCACATAATTATGAAATTTTTTAACATAATAAATTTATTTAGCCCATTTTTTATATATATTAAAATTACAAAAATAGACGAATTCACGTTTTAATTACGATTTTTATTTATTATTTTTTCTTTGTATTAATTGCACGAATTATTGCACTTAGTGTTGTAGTTTCCTCAGTTTTGCATACATAAACAACAACAGCAACATGTTAAAACCATAAAATTTACATACATATAGCTGTATGATACCAAAATGATTTATTTGCAGTTTTAAAAATAATTTTCTCGTATAAAATATCGAGATAAAAGTTTGCAATTCGAGACAAGTAAAATGTTGAAATTTCCATCACTTAACAAAAAAAAAAAAAAAATCTATTACATTTCGTTTTTGGAATTTACTGCGCGGGACTGTTACTAAATTATATGAGATCGTGGACGAGATTATTCCCATTTTTCTGTTTACTTTATCTAGGATTTGATGTCGTATGCATGTTATGTAAGCGTACATCAGCGTGAGTTGTAGAAGTGTTATATTCTGAATAATATTTGGAAATGCTATGCTGAAATGTGGGAAAGTAATATTTAAAACATTGGTATATGGGTTTAAACCATTCTATCTAGAAATTGAAGCTTTTCGGCCAAATTATTTTGATACCAATAAATGTTAATAGCTAATTTCTTTGAAATCGTCAGAGTCTTTAATTTTATTTGAATAGTTGTAGGAAGAAGTGGCATATCTTGTGGTAAGTCTGATCACGAACTTTGTATACGTATATGGGTGACATAGCGGTGATGATTTTTTGGATTTAAAGAATTGATATGCAAGTTCATTACCGTAATATCGATTAGCTTTGGAAGTTTAACACTTCCTTTTAAAATTGTTTTGCTTGTAAAACTTGCATACGCAGTTCATAGCATTACAATATCAACTGTGTTTACACGAATGCCTGTGTTTGCTACCCGAATGCCGCCGTAATTTATTTCGAATTTCCCCCTCAAATAAGGTTTCTCCCTTCTGAATCGTAATCACCTGTATTGTTTATTGTACTCACTGCATCACATTCCAAACCTAAATGCATCAATATGATAAATTTATGCTTTGGAGCATTATCCACAAAATACTTGTGTTTAGTAGATTCGATTTGCTCATAAGACAGAACACAACCACTGAACAACAATTACTGCCTTGAAATTTGCGTAAATGAAGTGGTAGGAGCTGGAACCTCACGAGTTAATCAAAACTCTGGTCTGAATTGATAAAACCGAAAAATTCAATTAACGAACACACTGTGTTTATATGGTAGTTTACCTTAAGCGCATGGGTCAGTTTGATTTTGGTATAGAGACCCAAGACTCTACACAAAATTCGTCAACTTCAAGTCGCAGAAAGGCCAAGTTCTTGTGAATGGTGAGAAATTGACTCGGGTTTTCACGTACATTTTCACGCACTGTAACAATGATTTCTGCAAATTTTGCATTTTGGTGACGTACGTTTGCTGGTTATTTTTCGAAACAGTTGACTCGAATTTAAAATATCAAAATCATTTCTCGAATGGAGCATTGATTTTGAAAATAGAACTTGATGATTTGCACACGTGGCTCAACGCTATAAAATGTTGTTCCTTTAATAATATGGCTGAAAGAATAAAAGAATTTATTACATATTTATTTCAATTTTACCGTGGTTGAATAAAAAGAACAATATGGTCTTGCAAAATCTCTTTCATAACTATTTAAATTATTAAATCTTCATCGTTAACAAAATTATATCGATTCAACTAAAAAGATGAAGTTCAAAGAAATTAAATAGAAACAAATATTAATAATATTTTTATTAATAAATGGAATTAAACACTCAGAATTGACCAAAGCAACGGTAATATACCGTTTAAGTTTTGTACTGCCAATGTTTATTTGACTGTACGTAGCATTTCCCCGTGTTAAACGACAAAATAGCTTGAACGTTTTGTTACCACCTAAAAATGAACGTCGCACGTATAATGTTGTGTGGAAAGAAGTATTGAACGCTCCTGATGAAACATCTATTAAGTCTTGATAGTGACAGCGACGACGGTTACCTCGGCAACATCGATTTTTATGTCTCAGCCGAATAAAATAAAATGAAATTAAAGTTGTTTTCCGAAAGAGAGTAAAACACTTTCTTTCTTTTCAACGAGCCAGCTCGGTCCCCTGGTACTGATTATAATACTTGACCGACGTTGTAAAAAATCGAAACCCACTGTTTCATGGGAAAAGCGAGGAAAAGACTAGAAACATCTACCAAAACGTACTAGTCGGACAAGATGTGCATTACGAAAAAAAGAAGAAGAACTTCCTTGTATTGTACTGTCTGCAAAGTTAAACTTTGTTTTGGTAAAAAGTTGTGTTTCAATGAATATTATTTAAAGCATTAGTTATGATTTTAGGAATGAATGTTTATTTAATCCTGTGCTACTAGGATTTTTATTTTCTTTAAAATCGTGTGCCTCAAAGATTAATTCATGGAAGTGACATCTATTCTAGAATACTTTAACTATAATAAAAATCTTTTAAATTTAAATAAATATAATTTCGTTATTTCAAAATATTCTTACATTCTCGCCTATGTGTTTTACACTAGAGATATGCAAGGTGCTGTAAAAACAATTTTTTACATTTTTAATGTGAAAAAGTAATATACCGGGTGAGTTTTTTAAGCTGAAATTTTCAAATATCTCGGAAAATAAGTCCTCTACGATAAAAATGACCATTATCAAAATTAAATCATTCTGGAGGGGAAATACATTAGTGCTAAAAGTAGGACCACCGCCCCTGTTTGTAAGGGGGATGGGGGGCAACTTGGAAACTAAGATAAGAACCCCTATTTTTTATTGCAAATTCGGATTCTACGGCTAAAAGTACGTAGGATTTCCTTGAAACATATTTTTCAATTCAATTTTTTTTCGATTTCTCCTACTGAGAACATTATGCATACGATTGTTTGCGTTAAAATTAACACGTTTTCAATGTAAATACTTGAAATTAATTTTAAACAAATTGTATTTCTTAAATTTAAAAAAAACTACTTTTAGCGTAACACAGGAACAACGACGTGGACCTTAAAATTTTTAATCACTTTTAATTAAATTAATTTCACTTTTAATTAAATTAAGTGTTCAAAATGATGGCCTGTGACTTCAATGCACTTATTAATCCGCATTTCAAATGAATGTACACAACTTAGAAGCGTGTATGCTGGAATTTCGGCACAAGCATTTCTTATTCGCTCAATCATATTCTCACGTGTTATTGGTACTTGTTGGTATATCAAAAACTAAAGTTTCAGCTTAAAAAAAACTCACCCATTGTGTAGAAAATTGTAAATAACGCAATGATTACGTTTTCGATTAACAGCATCTTTAATTTAAATTTATTTAAAAATATTTAATTTAATTTAATTTTTAAATAACTAAGGTTCGTACTCAATCTTGTAGTTTCAAAGAAGATGATGCCACTTTTTTGATTTTTTTAAAAATATAATGCTATTAGTATTTAAATATATACAGGTAAAAAAGTAATTGTTTACATGTAAATAATGAACTATTTTACGAAATGTAATTCAAGTATTAAATACGGTTGCGTCCTATGGTTTTTTTTACCACAGAGTAAGTAATACTATAAAGAGTAACGAAACAGAGGAAAATTTTTTATCAAAAACTGCTTGGATTATGCTTTACTATTGATACGTTTCCTTCATTCGATTGAAATATTTGTATTTTCATCGAAAGACGTCTCGCGTATTTTATTCACCAATTTTTTTAGAAATATTAAATTCTGAGCCAAAAAGCGGCCAGTCATATTTTTTCAAATATTTTAAACGTCAATACATTTATTTAAAATTTATTTTTGTGTCCTACGATTCATATCCCTGTATTCTACTCCAGCTACAGCAATGAATTAGATACCAAATCTTGAGATCTATATGTATGAATTTTAAACGCTCCCATCAAGTCAGTTTCGCTACTTCTTTATGTTAACATTGGTTCATGGACGAACAACAGGAACTTGGTAAATAGTCTGTAGTAATACATGAGAAATATAGATTATTTGATGTGATAAAAAATACAAAACTGCTGATATGATTAGAAAACCTATGCATCTGTACATTTCGATTATTATGAGTATCTGTTGAATATTGTTAATACACGTAAAACCGGAGATAATAGAGGCGTAACACGGGCGTGTAATATAGACAATATATTTAAAGAAAAAGTTGGCACAAAAGCTGCTTGTATCTTTCGAGTTTCGAAAAAAATTGATTACGGGTTAAAAATTTGAGACAGAAATTGTCTAGACGATACACTAAATTTGTTTTTTTTATGTTTTAATCTATGTAACCTGTTCTGGGGCCGAAGCACTCCAAGCTCTTTCGCAGTTCGCTTTCCACGTCCTACTTTACGAATTGCTTGCCAAATCGAGGATAGCCGTACATCCAGGTCCGATTTTATCACCATCTGCATATTTTGCAAGCTCCATGCCAACCTATACTGACATAGAAGATGAGTCGACCCATGAGTCCGGCATCCTTCCCCTATCTAGATTCGAACCCGGTACCTCCCGATCCAAACGCCAAAGCTTTAACTACTGTGCCGTTTGGTGGGTCACTATTTTTGTATTACAATTGTTCCATTTTCACGCCATCAATAAATAAGATTTTTAAATCAAATTACGAACACAAGCCAAATTACAAGCAAAATATTTTATATCTGTAAATTGATCGTCTGCGGACCAAGTAGCGCAAAGATAAAAATATTTTAACTAGCAGGGGAATTTTTATATGGAAAAAAATTAAGGAGAATAATTTTCAAGCATTATGATTGGTTTAGCATGCGGATCAAAAATTATAAATTTTCGCTCGAACGCGTGCAGTCGGCTTAACCCATGCATTTCGTTACTCTTTATTAAATTAGATACTTTTTGCTTTTACCTTAATAAGCAATACATATTCATTTTTCGAGTAACTTAACATTTTTATTTAATAATCGTGCGATTACGATTTTTTGCGTCAATGGATGTGGTTGGGTCGTCCTGGGAAATTTTAGCCATTATTTCCCGATTTTATTCTATGTATACACCGTGATTTTGTTTCCTAAACTTGCTAGTACAGCCGTAAGCGTTAAGCACATAATCGGGAACCTTCGAGTTTTTCAGTCTTTTTTAAAACGTCAAGGACTAAATTCCTATACAATTTTTTGGGGTAAGTGGCCCACTGTTTTTTGTCTATTTGATGGGATATACCTAAGTGTCTAATTAGGTTACAAATTTTAATAGTATTTGACCAGACCCTCCTACTTTGCTCTAAGAAGCAATGTCCTATCCTATAAATCAAATGTTAACTTTTACTATGTTCCCAGGCACAAACAGATCGTACATATTCCGATTAAATCCAAAGACATCAAAAATCATTACATCAACTAAATACCGGGAAGACAAATGACAGCAATGTCATCAATAATTATCGCGATTAAACACAACGACAACAACTAACAACTAACTAACGGATATTATTTATGACACAACCTAATATACACATATAATTTTTTGTACATATATAAATAATATAATGTTGATTTATAATCTAATATAATCTAATGAAGTTAAGCAAAAAAATATATAATTCTTTTACCTTAATAACTTAATTATGAGAAATTCACAAAAACACACGAAGCTTTTGAATTCTATTTACATGGGATGGAAGACGAAGAAGCACACACAAAAAATGTTAAGACATTAATATTGTCTATGTGTCTTCTTCATCGTTTTACATACATGTATCCATATGTAAGATGTCATTTTATCATATTTTTATAAATTCATACAATTGCTGTTCATGAATCTATTATAATTATAATTATTATTATTATTTATAAATACGTACAACTATTTTACGTTTATTCAAATTGCATAATGACTGTTTAGCCGAAGAAAATTTATATGAACATTTTTCTTGTCTTATTATTAAGTTATACTGTATCAGAGCTTAACATGATTTCCGTCTTATTATGACTATGTGGTACATGTAAAAACACAGAGAGGTACAGAACAATGAGTTTTCCACTTATTTGACATTTTCGCAACAAACAACAATAGCATCATACCACTTACAAAGGGTAACAACAAATAAAATAACAAAACTAATCGTCTAATAATGAAGTAACAACATAAAAAATTGGAATATAACGAAGAAAATCAATTTTTTATAGATTTTAGCTTTTGTGTATACGACCGTACAAAGGTTAAAGTTTACAATCTTTTACGTGAGCAGCCATAAAACAAAAACAACAAAAGTTTTAAATTAGATCGTTTTTTTTGTTTGCGATTTTATATATCATAAAGGTTGGGGGATTGTTTAGCGTGTTTTGAGCAAATTTAAAGTTTTTTAGGAAGTCATGTTTGTTTCGGAATCAACGGGTAAACTTAGTTGGTAACGGGCCAAATATACTTCCATAAAAATTTGGTGAGGTCAACCTCTAAATAAAATGTTTATTCTATTATATGTGTATACGAAGTTTTTGAAATCCTGACAAAATTGATGAAAAATTACCCTGGTCCAAAACCACTTGTCTCGATGTTTTGCAGATCTTTGCCGAATTTCTTTTACCACGAATTTATACAAAGAACTCGAATACACCGCGGTTGGTTTCTAAAGCGATTATTTAAATTTACCACACTTTAGGAAAAACTGTCTTGTAAATTCAAAAATCTTTATTTCACTTATTATAAAATTAGCCTGAAAGGTCGATAATACAGATTCAAACATATCAAACGAAAACGACCAGCTTTTGTCGGTAACATGTCCATCGAGAATCCTAACCGAATTTTATTAGATATGCTACTGAAGTTAGCCGAAAATCACAGCCGAAAACCCCTGCAATATCGACATAATTTGTATCAGGTGGTAGTAAAAAATTCTTTTGTTATGAGCCGAAAATTACAAATAATTGAAATTATAGCACTAAATTTCCACCGAAAATAAATTTCATGAATCAATATCACATAATTCGAATGTTTAAAGGTAATATGAACTGGGTGAAGTTAGACTAGTTCGAAAATAGCTGGATCCCATATTTATAATTTGTCGTGTTAGATGGCTATGAATTTGAGTTGTGGCACTAACATTGAACACCTGTGTCAAAAATCAGGCCATATTTTATGTAGCATCATAGTGAAATAAATTCAAATCTGGACGCATGTTCAGTTCCAATTTCAGTGTACAATGTACAGTGCGTCCACCTTCCAACAAAGTGGGTCCTATTTCAGATGAAGCCAATGCCAGGTCAACTTTAATGCCAAAAGCAATGAAATTTAGAAAATTTTTCCAGTCCCTCCGGGAGCATTCACAAAGAAAATGCCACCAGTTCCATTTTTCACAGCTCCTATCAAAAGTCTTAAGCAGCGTTTTGTTGTTTATTCAATTGCGGAACATTTCTACGAACTGCTTCGGCTAATGCTTTTGTGTCGTTTTGCTGTTCTCTTTGTAATTCATGGCTTAATTATCGTACATGCAATGGCTAGGTAATATCATGCTCAAATACTTTATTCGCCAACACAGGTCTTCTATCATAATCAATGCCTCACTTCCATTTCGGCTTTCGTCCTTATATTTCACCTACAAACTGTTTGGATTCGAAGTAGAATACGTGGATATGATAATCGCAAAATATGTGCGGATTTGATGAGGTGATAAGTGCGTGAAGTTATCCCAGTATTTCAACCCAGAAAAATAAAAAATGTTCATCGGGTAATTGTAGTTATATCCCATCCTAGGATTTTTAAATACATCCCAGAAAATTTTAAAATGTCACAAAATATGATAATAGATGATTTAAAGTGAACATACTTCAGATATCTATTATAAAATTATGAAAGCCAGCCGTATGTTGAGATTGGTGCTAAAGCCCATTTTAAATAAAATATACATTTCAGATTTAAAAGAATGGTTCTCTGGAACCTAAAGTGTCGTAACCGATCTCATTTGGAATCAATTGAACAAAACGTGTACTACCTCCGAATAAAAGTCCATGGCCATCCGTATGTTAGATCAGATTTAAAAATCAGATTTAAATTAATGGTTCTCAGGATCCTAAAATGTCGTCTTCGATCTCTTCTGATTTCTATATAACATGATGACCTCTATCTACAAAAAAAATCCCAAGACCAACCGTATGTTGAGATTGGCGCAATAGCTCCATATGTGAATGGCCCATTCAGTTCATGTATGAATTATTGATTTAAATTAATGGTTCCCACGGTCGTGACCGATCTCTTCTGATTTCAACACGGCATCATGCCCGTTATCCAAAATAAAATTCACATTTCGATCCGTATGTTACTAGTATCATCTAGTACGGTGCCTGACCCATTTAGCGTTACCCAGGGAGCACCACGTGGAGGTATGAATCTAGTGGCGTTTTCTTTTTTATAAAAAACTGGCAAAAAATTTTGATGTACATCAAAATTTATTGATGTAAATCACATTTTCACGTTCTTTTAGCGGAAAAAATAGCAAAAAAATTTGATGTACATCAAGAAACCAAAATGTAGATTTTTACTTACATTTTAACTACCACATACACATATTTATATACGTATAATACGTTAATCGTAACTATTGTCAAATATGTCAAACGCGTTACTTGAAAATTTTTGAAAATGGTTTGTTATTGTTTTCGGCATCTCTTTCGGGTTTAGGCACACCGATAAAAACACATCAAATTTTTTTCGTGTTCTTTTTAACTATCGAAAATTTGATTTACATCAAAAATGTAGAAGAATTCGCTATGGGTCTTGGCTCACCTTTGTTTGTTTTTTAGATTTTTTTGTTTTTTTTTTACTTTTATTATTTTTTTTTTATTTTTTTTAATTTTTTTTTGTTTTTTTAGTTTTTAATTTTTTTTTTGCTTTTTTATTTTGTTTTTTCTTTTTATTGAAAAAAGATTTAGTTATTTGGACTATTAATAAATAGATTTTCAGTGCATTTTGTGTAAATTAGCAAGTGCGTAGATACTCTTAAGGTATGCGGATATTTGATGTTAATTGCGTTTCCCACTAAATCGTCATACTTTTCCCAATTATCATTCCTATATAAATAACTAACGTAATGTTCTCGGGAACCATTAATTTAAATCAATAATTCATACATGAACTGAATGGGTCATTCGCATATGGACCTATTTTGCCAATCTTAACATACGGTTGGTCTTGGGATTTTTTTTTGTAGATAGAGGTCATCATATTATATAGAAATCAGAAGAGATCGAAGACTACATTTTAGGTTCCTGAGAACCATTAATTTAAATCTGACTTTTGTTCAAAAAATGATTCGGCCATTTACACATATGACCCCATCGCGCCAACCCTAACATACGGATGGCCATGGACTTTTATTCGGAGGTAGTACACGTTTTGTTCAATTGATTTCAAATGAGATCGGTTACGATACTTTAGGTTCCAGAGAACCATTCGTTTAATTCTGAAATGTATATTTTATTTAAAATGGGCTTTGGCGCCAATTTCAACTTACTGCTGGCTTTCATAATTTTATGATATATATCTGAAGTATGTTCACTTTAAATCATCTATTATCATATTTTGTGAGATTTTAAAATTTTCTGGGATGGGATATAACTAGTATTGCCCGATGAACATTTTTTATTTTTCTGGGATGAAATACTGGGATAACTTCACGCACTTTGAGGTGATGAAGATATAACGGAATTTTTGAGCGTGTTGTCCCAGTCTGAATCGTTATCGAGCAAATGTAAGAGTTGACACGGTAAGTCGCAGACAGATGCTCATTAACGGTTGGACATGGACGATGCTACTGATCGCCTACGATTCAAATGGTATCCGTCATTGCATGTGACAGTGTCATCAACCAGGTCTCTTGGATATCGCTTGAAATACTTGCCATCGATCATACAAGGTGACTCGTTCTTGAAAACTACGCAAGGTCCATGGATCATATTCTTAGACTTCACTGCACCCAATTTATGATCAACAGCTTCACCCGGGATTTCGGTTGCAATCATAGAATCAATTTCACCCGATCTGATTTTTTTGAGGAACAAAACCAAAATGTGCGCATGAAGCATTCCAAATTTCTGCCATTCCAACGTAGTACATTCAAAAATGATCTTGGCAAAAAAAAACGCTGCTTTATGATCAAATTCATCCAATAATTTTTAACTTCACCCAGTCCCTACTACCACTAGGATACATAAAATATGGCCTGATTTTTGGCACAAGTGTTCACTGTTAGTGCCACAACTCAAATTCATTACCCACTAACACGACAAATTACAAATACGGGATCGAGCTATTTACGAACTGGTATAACTTCACCCAGTTCAAATTACCACTAAATATGCGACCAGCTTTTAATTTATTTCACTATGATGCTACATAAAATATTGCCTGATTTTTGACACAGGTGTTCACTGTTAGTGGCACAACTCAAATTCATAGCCTGCTAACACGACAAATTATAAATATGGAATCCAGCAATTTTCGAACTAGTCTAACTTCAACCAGTTCATACCTTTAAACATTCTATTTTTATTTTTATTTTATTTTATTTTATTGTGAGACTAATTTTTGAAATGTTTTCGGCGAAAATTTTCTGCTATAACTTCAATTACATGTAATTTTCGGCTCATATCAACAGAATTCTTTACTGCCACCTCATACAAAATATGTCGATATTGCAGGGTTTTTTGCGGCTGAAATTTTCGGCTAACTTCAGTAGCATGCATTAGATGATGTTTTAAATGTTTGGGGATGTAAGACATGAAATGCATCTATAGTGACATGTGTGGAGAATATTTGAAGTGCCTTCTAATAATTAACATTTGAAAAACTTAGGTCAATTTTCACGTAAGAGTCCGGAAAAATTCGGTTGAATAAAACTGAAATATAAAATGGTTAAAAAATCCACAGAAATACCCAGCCGAATAATGTCGATAATGCAAATACAAATTTTTACATGCAATCGATTTTTCCTATATGAAAATTGGCCTGATATTTTTTCCAGGTGTGAGCATCATTTAAACGTTTCATCTAAATCTCTGTGGCAAAAAGGTAAAACAGCTTATTTCAATTTTACTCATTTTTCTGAATAGTGGAAAAAGGTTTTAAAAAACTTGTAGAAAAATATAACAAGTTTTTTTGTATTTTCTGAAAATTGAGGCTGTTTTGTTTATCCATAACAAGTAACAACTTTTCTTATCTCAGATAAGCGTTTTATCCAAATTTTTTGATTACATTTTTGTCGACTTTTCGAGATAAGACATTTTAAAAAAATTAAAAAAATCATAAGAGTAGTAAATATATTAGAATTCAGTTAACTCTAAAACTGTTTCATCCCAAAAGGTCCGGATCATCAGGCAAAGCGTCCGTTACTAAATCATTGTAAAGGTTATGGAGCTCCTTACTAGTCAGTGGGAGCATATCCAGTAAGTCACGCTTGTTTTTCTCGCTGATTTTTATGGAAGAATCATAACACAACTTTAAGTCATGGTGAGTGACGGAATTGATGCCCCGCCAATTTATATTTAATATTTTAAAATCTCCATTCCTCTGTAAAGTTGTTTTGTACTGAGCTTCTCCTAGTTTTCTAGTGTACTGCAACCATTTAACTTCTTGCAAAAAAAATCGTCCAAATATACCAATAAAGTAAAAACTTACCAGCAATATTGCTATTTGTCCAAGTAAACTTTTCTTTTACCAAGACCGAAAAATTATAAAATTTATCTCTGAAAACCTCTGTTACGTGGTAATTAGATTTGACCGATCGTACAAAATTATACTAGTCACGGTGATGGTGAATCATGGCGGTTGTTTTCTTTTTTTTTTCGTTCGATTAGTGAATGGACGGTATTGCATTCCATGTGAGTATGCCCAGGTACCAGAAATTTATGGTCTATAATATTTAAATGTGGCAACATCTGAATTAAAACTTGGAACATTGCCGTCAAAACGAATTTTTATTTTGTCCAGCGCACGAATCGCAGTATAAAAATATATGTGTAATTTCTGATGGCAAACACGATAAATGTTCAAATAAACACGAGGCGATTTCATTACCTCCTCTATTTCCAGCTGCCTCGTGCCACATCATGTTGTAAGCATTATTTCATTATTTCAGCATCGTGAATCATTATTCGTCCACAGTTAAACTTCCAGTTAAACGTCCACAGTTGCCGCTTGTAAAAACTTATTGACGTACGAAAAAATGGCGTTGCAAGACATTGCTGATGGTCAAGTGTATACATTTTAGTATCATTTTTGGTGTTAAAATTATTTATCTACTTTATCGACATTTTTCGGCAGACTATTCATACTAGACTATTCATAATCTGCCTTACCGCCTTTTACAGTCAGGCATAATGAAAATGAATCTGGATTATCGACCATTTCGGCTGACAAATTTGAGTCGGGACACTTTAACAATATAATAGGAATAATTCTGCTTAAATTACGGAAAACCTATAAAATGAAAACTTGTTTGTTGAAAATTGAATATTCTTCAAAGGAAACTGCAACTTCTGGTAAAGAGATTTCGCAGGGATCTCCCATTAATGGAAAAATTTTAAGTGTGAGTTTCATTCCGAATAGTTTCTGAAATAAAGTAATTTTATCAAAATTCGTCGTTTCCGATAAATTTTGAAAAATGTTCTGACCTGAACTACTCTTGTTTTCAATTTAATTTAGAACCTTTTATTTTTAATCCTTTCTTTGTAAATACTATACACTTTTCTAAAGAGGCCTCTCAATTTGCGGTAACTTTTGAGGTTTCATCCCGAACAATTATTGCAACCGAAATTTTAATTGAAAAACAGTTTTTGGTCGAAATTGTCATTTCGAAATTGTCCTTTAAGTTCATAGTCAGTTTTCTTGGAAAATGATACATTTTTCAAAATATTTGCAAGAAATGAAAAGGCTTAGAAGTTTTTTCGATCGATGGTCTTGAACGTCTTGAAGAATGGCATAAAAATTAAGATTTTGTAGAATATCACAAATTGAGCTGAAGCATATTAGTACTCCAAATTACCATTGTAGCGCTGAAAACATTATACATTTTTTCTTATTCAAATGTGATCATGTGACATATCATTTTTAAATTTTTGCACGAAGGAAAATTTTTTTATCAGTTATTTTACAAACTCAGCGGGTGGCGCAGGTGGCAAATTATTCTTTTAGTGAATATATGCGTATCTCATATAATTAAAAATATCTTGACGAATGTCATAAAATAAATTGAAACACGCAAGTACTCAAAACTACCGTTGTGGCGCTGGAAGTAGTTATTTAGCTCATACCAATAAAATCACGTGACATATAAATCATTCATGGCTGGAAGGACTTGGAAAACAATATTTTGTAAATTTTACTGTAATTTCTCGCAGAACCAAAAAGATATGGTATGTTTATTGAGAAGAGTGATAAATTAGTGCTCAGTGATGAATAAAAATTTAAACATAGCAATCTAACTACACTTTTCTTAGTTTTTTGGAATACAGTTTATAGTAAACTCATTTTATCGGTTCACTTGAATAGACGCATTGTAAAATTTAAGTATTTGTGAGTATATTTCGGTGTATGTTGCTACAAAAAATTTCAAGAGTTTCGAATACTTATTCATTAGCTGATCAAGAATTAAAATGGATCGAAAAAAAATTTTAAATGGGGCAAAAAAGTCAACTAAATCGATGCCTACCTCCCGATGAGGGATTTTCTAACCGCGCTATAGCTCCTAAAATCGAGCGTAGTGAGCGACAACAGTTCCGACGTCGCAACAAAAAAAGTGGATGGGCTAGTGTCCAATTCAGCCCTTTCTACCAACAAAGTTAGAACTGCAGCTGGACTTATTGCTAGCAAAACAATTAAAGAAAAAAGCACCACTAAACCCTGTATGCAAACAAAAAGATTAGAATTCGCCGTGCAGCACATGACTTGGGATGTGCATCCGAAAACAATGAATAATAATTAGAAAAAGGTGTTTCTCAGATAAAAGAAAATTTAACTTAGACTTGCCACCATGCCAGAAAAGGAGTAATGGTATGGCGTGCAATTTCATATTGGATATACCACATTTCATAAGGATATGCTGCAATCAGTTTTTCCAGAAATTCAGGGGCTACGTTGGCCTTTTCAGTAGATTTTCCTTATTCAGTCATCTTATTCCTCAAATTGAAATATCTTCAAAAACGTTTGGGGTTGGGAAACAATACGAATCCCACGAAGAGCTGATTGCAGGAATCGAAACTGCCTGGGCAGAGATTTCGTTGGACTACTTAAAATCTTTATATGATTCTCTCAAGGACAGGATCTTTAATATAATCTTAAAGAATAAAGGTATAGTACACATTACTAAAAATAGCTAGCAAAATTAAAGAATTTCTTAATAAAAAAAGCATTAAAATAAAAATATAAATGACAGTGTTTTCATTATTTTTCTAAGTTGCGTCTAATCAACTGAACCGCAAAAACAAAATTAAATTTTAACTTATCTTAATAAAAATTGAAAGGCAAGTTAATTTGCATGGGATTTCTTTCTCTTCCCAAAAAAATAGTTTCTTGGCTCCGCGAGAAATTACAGTAAAATTTACATGTAACAGTGCAAGTTCAGATTACCTCGTGAGGTTTCGTCCCCTAACACTTTTTAATTGTGGTTTAGATATAGTTTAGAAATGTGTTTTAACGAAACTGGACCTAAAAAATGCGTTGGATTCAATTATTTCTTTATGTCAAGCATCTCCAAATTCAATGTAATTGGGCCTTTCCAATTGAAGGTATTCCCAACATTAAATTTAAAGAGGAGATTCGGGAACGCTGCGCTCTATATTATAAAATTAAAGAACCCTATCTTTCTTAATAACCATCAATTTATAGTAGTTCAAGAATAATAAATCGGGTCTTTAGAAAAATTCTCCGGTTTCTTCGAAAAATCAATCTCAGAATAGAACTATAGCCACATTGTATTTAGGTTAATTGATCCTAATTTCTGTTTGGTTAGAAATACTCACAGTCAAAATTTAATCTGCTTAAACTTCAGATATTAAAATAATCTTATTTTGGTAGTTGGGATTGGTATTTACTTATTGGATCAATTAGTGGATTCATAAAATCAACTAATTCGTAAAATATAACTTAGATTTTTTTATACAAGCTAGACCATCCTAGATATTTGCATAAACAATTATTAACGATATAATGTCGCCTTTACCGAATCTCTAATTACAAAACTCTTGCTTTTCCCAAGACCTTTGAAATGATACGATTGTATGGGAATAATAAACGTTATAACTGCTTCCTGCGCCACAACGGTATTGTTGAGTACTAAGGTGTTCAGAAAAACGTAAGACATTATTCAAGACCTTTTCAGCGATATACGACAAGTCCTATTCTACAATTAACAAAAAATTGGCTACCAGCGCCAAAATAGAGGATATATGAACTAAAGTTCTATCGACATTGAATCTTTGTTAACAATTTCAAGGTAACAATTTAAAAAACATAGTAAAAAATGTAATTCGTAGACATTTGATGCTTCCAAGAAAGAGATGCCTTGTGGCAGATCAATTGAAATGCAAATTAAAATCGAAAGTTATACACGCACCGACATTCATCTACCTTGGGTTACCACAATAAAATACCAACCAACCACTCCCAAACCCCCAAAAAGCACAGTAATTTGGTATCATAAAGTGCAAGAAACACAAAACAATAAAAAAAAATTGGAAACCAGAAACTAAACAAAATAAAATAATATAAAAAACCGTGCATAGCCAGGAGCAATTCTTTCTGCTTTCTTTATTATTTTAATCATTTTATTGTTGCTGGACTTTAATATCGTAAGTTGTTATTTCCTTTTTATTATGATCATTTTGTTATTGCACTTTTTTTATGTCTACCTTTTCCTCTATAACCCACCGTCTTAATAATTTCCTTCTGTACCTTTCCATTCAGAAACTCGAAACAAATTCACAGTCATCATCACGATAGCGATGATCATCATCAACATAATATACAATCGAGAATATTATTACAGTGTCTTTTAAAAATTTGTTGTTGTTATTGCACTGCTGTGATCTCACAAAGTCGGGTCAAAAGAGTCAACGAAATACAAAAGAACTGAAAAAAATATCGTAAGTAGGTATGTACAGAAGACGGAATCATGAAGTAAATTGATCATCGCGCGGTGCATTTTGCGACCGGAGATGAAAAGGTATAAAGGTACATAAATATGAGGCTACGTATATTTTTTTTTTTTGTTATGTTATGTTATTATGATCATGATAGTGTGTGATGGTGATCAAGAAGAAGGCCATGCAATGAAAAATGTATATCAGGTAGGTTAATTTCTTGATTGAAAATGTTGATAATAAATTATAATACGAAGTAGAAAAAAAATTATTTAAATTACACCAATCTACTGTACTACATACGCAAGAAATCGTCAAATGGTTGCGAGTTTTGTATATCTTGAACTTAGAAATTAAGGTTTCGCACGTTGCACTGGATGTTATTCAGAGATGGGCGATTACGTGTCATCTACTAAATTTTACGTTATTGCGTAAACAACTCGTCGACAACGTAGACAACGTCGACTACTTGTAACCAATTCTAATTCCGAGTGATTGAATGATCAACAGATTTTTAACTTATGTTAAGATATTTCGAAATAACTTATGCTATCTACACCTGACACCGTTTTTTTCGTTAATACTAGATGTGTTTCTTGACGCTTGATCTGATCCGGTTTAACTCGTGTTTCGTGAAACAACATAGAGACGCTTACTAGATTTCAAATCAAAATTTGTGAACTGAAACAAAATGTGGATCTAGTTGTTCATAATATAAAATTTGAACTGATCCGGATCAATATCAATCTAAACTTCAAACTTAGTTCAGACGTGTCAATGGCCGATTAAAAATATTGTCGAAATAAAAATCTAAATTAAGTTAACAAATTTTAATTAAACCTCAGACACGCCATCCTTGAAGCTCTAGCATGAACATACCATTAATTTTGTTAGTCGAAAGTTAGACAAAAAAAATCGGCATGACACACAGTCTAAATGGCTTGCTAAATAGCCGTTATTAGCTACTAGTTATTTCTAGTACTTACTGTATCGATAACGCACATTGTGTTTAATATTTAGTACTAAAATTGTTAATTGTCTGTCTACCATCTAAAATAAATACTTCGACAATTGTTAAAACTCAAATTAAAATAACGAATTAGAATAAAATTTCAGTGCATTATGCTTTACGCCATCTATTAATAAATGGTATGAACTAACATAAAGTTAGTTGTCTTAACTTCCGACTAACCGAATTGATT
The DNA here is from genome assembly GCA_932526605.1 of Nephrotoma flavescens. Taxonomy (NCBI): domain Eukaryota; kingdom Metazoa; phylum Arthropoda; class Insecta; order Diptera; family Tipulidae; genus Nephrotoma; species Nephrotoma flavescens. Next base: position 253,604,956 of record OW052220.1, read on the forward strand.
AATTCTCACACTACGCATAAGACGTATGTTTATTTAAAATTTGCTTAACCCTAATGTGAGGTATCCGGGTACCTTTGACACTTTTAGACGTCTATTTTTCTATGTTTTAGTCACAATAAAAATTTTAAATTTTGTGAGAACTTCTAGTTCAATTAATAGATTACAATCATACTTAAAATTGACAAATGTTACAACTTGGATGAACGTGTAAAAAATAAGTTTCCATACAAAATGCATGCAGGTACGAATCACTTAAATTAAGATATTTTTTCTTCACTCACATTAGGATTCAATAAAGTAAAATTTATCAATTTCCGAATCGATTTCGAATCGGCTGTTGTCATACCTGAACGAGGTTTACAGTTTGAAATATCTTCAATTTTCTGAACCCTAGAGACACGTATCAATAATTTGTAAGAATCGACCATCAATTTAATTCAAGCATCAAGCCTAGCATGAACTCGGCCAAACGAACGGAACGAACAGAATTATCACAATAATGATGTTTTCCGTTCGGTTGTTTTTTTTTTTAACCAATAGGATTCGTCGAAAATTGCGTTTTTTTCTTCGGTATTTTTTTCATCAAGTTGCTATATCTTCAACTTTTTACCGAAGGAACATGGAAAGAAAGAGACAACATGATATATAATAGTAGAAACAGGCAGACACTTTTTCTTTATTTTTATTTTGTAGTTTTGTAATGAACAACGTACTTGGTTCATTTTGAGTTTTGATGTTTTGTTTTGGAATTTTACATTAATTTTGTTTATGAACAAACTCAATATATCCCTGCTCTATACATTTCTGCTATTATACAGAAAACAGAACTATTCAGAACTGTTGAAAATAACCATATTACAAGAAAACCATCGCACTTTTCCGATGGATTCTTTGTTTTATACAATTTCATCCAAGATATTTAATTAGAAAAAGTAAGACTTAATCTTTAATTTGACACAATTTGACTTAATTTATCGCTATCTTGAACAACTGTTTTTCAAAAAAATGCGGCTAAAATTTCTAACTAATTTAGTAAATACTAGAAGCACGAGCATAACAGCGACACGTTGAACAAGAAAACGTTCAATTGGCAACAAAAAATTTGTAAATCATGCAAACATTTGTAAGTCATGAACTGGAAGCACCCATTTCGGGTTTTTAGTTCCTCATAACCATGAATTTTGCTTATTCAGTTAACAAAACCTGGCAGATGCTGAATATGAAAACAAAAATTTTATCAGTAATAAGAAAATTCGGGTAACGATTAATAAAAGCTAACCCCAGATTACAGCAACCACCAAGACAAAGAGTTTTATAACTAGATACCGTTATTCCAATTATAGGCTCCCCCCTATTATGTGATTATCCCTTTCAATCTATTTTTCGGATCTAAACTTCTCGATGGCTTCACGAAGGTGTATTATTTTATTACAAGCAATTAAAAAAAAATAGTTGGGTTTTTGATCTCATATCGTTTCCCTTGTTTTATTTACCTATGAAGAAAAAAACCTTAAGCATCTTCCAATTAGCAGATTCCAAAACTCATTGTGTCATGTATTGCATTTGTGAGTGTATGATTCGTAATCTCAAACCACAGTGGTTAAATTTTGTGCAAAATAACACAAAATTTGTTCGAATGCAAATTCTTCTAAAATTAAAACGAACAAAAACAAAAAAAATTGGCATTTCCGCTTAAATTTTTGGTTTCAATTTTGCTGCAAATTTAATTAACAACCGATTTGTTTTACGCCGACGACTTAACTTATTTGGGCTGTAGACTAGCCGAATTAAGATAAAATAACAGTTTATCAAAAAAACCGGTATTAAGCTTAAATTTAGGAGAAATTGTTTAAACCAGTTTTGTTAAAATATTTGCAAAAACCGTTAAAAACCGAAAAGCTTTATTTCCGGTGGACCGATTCCCACCGAAAATTCATTGTTCGACCTTCCAACTTATTAAAAAAGATTAAGTATGAAGCTTCATCCAAATCAGTAAATCTGTCTAGGCTGTAGAGAAGACCTTTTTGTACTTCGGCAATTTCGATGTCGAAAATTTTCGTGATTACTAACTATACAAACTTTTACTTTGTAAAAGAAAATAATAATTACGTCACACTTGGTTAAGCAGCAGCTTTGCTATATATTCAATTTAAAGAACCCGCACGATTTTGTTTCTAACAAATTGAAGATTTTCATAATGCTAACCGAGTTTCATACTATTCGTATGAGTAAGGTCTTCGTTGCATGTAACATCTCAATTGATTTTTCAAAATCACATTCGGAACTCATTTTGGAAGCCTATCCTATGTTATTTTCTTTTTTAATGTTGTATTCTATGCAATCTGTTCTGGGGCCTAAGCACTCCCAACTCTTTCGCGGTTCACTTTTGACTTATTACCTTACGTATTGCTTGCCAAATCGAGGACATACGGCTATAGGTCCGATTTACAACCATCTGCGAATTGCATAGCTCCATACCCGCCTATAGTACTGGCATGGATGATGGGTCGGCCCGTGAGTTGTGTACTCCGACAGGGGGTCAAATTTGAGTTCATTTCCACCATCGATCGTCATAATCAGATAATGAAAAATCCCTTTTGCATCCTGCCCTATCGGGTCTCGAACCCGGTATCTCCCGATCCAAACTCCAAATCTTTAACCACTGTGCCATTTAGTCGGTAGCCCGTCCTATGTTTAATATACAATGGGAGTGGTATCCCAATCGGTTAAGAAATAGCTTAGGCGCATTTAAATGCACAATTTTCTAGAGGCATGTCCAAAATTTATATTAGATTCCCGATTAGAACGCAACTACATACGGCTAAACCGGTGCACCTCTATACAAATTTAAAAAAAATCATGATCCATTGCATTCGAAATCATGATCCATTCCATGACATTCGAAAATATCCTCTCTCAATTTTTTTTATGAAAATTGTTCGACGTGACTTTTTTTAATTGGAACCGAAAACCCATCTCACTCATTTTTTTTGTCGTTTGACCCGAAAACTCCTAAATTAATTGTACTAAAAATTATTACTCGTCGCAATCCATTCCTGGCATTAGGGCCATTACTACCACAATTTTTAACCTAATTGTTTAAATCGTTAATCTTTTAATCATTCTAAATTCAACACCAATCAAAATTGATTGCTGGTATTTGATTCCTTTGTATTCAAAAATCGTTTGAAGCGGGATAAAGTGTTAAAAAGGACCAAGGTCAAACATTATGTAGCGAATGCTACAAATCAATATTGTTACTCATAATAACAAACATTTTCAAAACGGCGCGATTAGTACAACCATATAGTGTAAGCTTAATGTAACCAACATAGCATGGTGCAACATTCCGCAATATGATAACGCCAGATATCTAATTAACGAAAAACACAAGACATACCACCAAGCTACATGACGCAACATAGTACAAAATCGGACAACATGGTACAACATTACGTTAAATGGTGCCACATCATGCAACATCCTGACACGAACGTGTCATGAAACATCCCTAACAAGATGAAACACCAAGCAATATGGTGCAACATCATGCAGCGTAGTGAAATATGACCAAACGCGCAGCGTAGTGAAAAATGACAACGTGCATCATCTCGCAACTTTGGCGTTTGGTTCGGGAGGTACCGGGATCGAATCCAAATAGGGGCTGGATGGAAAAGAAAATTTTCATCTACAAATAACGATCTATGATGTAGTGAACATAACTACGACCTTCTAGCATGTGGCCCGGACCCATCTTGCATGTTCAGTACTATAGGCTGGCATGGAGCTATGCAATGCGCGGATGGTAAGGTAAATCGGACCTATAGCCATACGTCTTCTATTTGGCACAACTGCGTAAGGTAGGACGGGAAAAACAAACTGCGAAAGATTTGGGAGTGCTTCGGCCCCAGAACAGATTGCAGGGATTACAAAATAAAAATTTAAAAAAAAGTCGCAACATGCTGCAGAATCATGCAACATTATACAACATGGCGCAACGTGGTGCAACATGGTACAACATAATGCAACAGTGTGCAGTATGACCTATCATATTTGGTTCACACATTCCACGACGTAGAGTAATTCCACAACATAGTGCAACATAACACAACATGGTGCAACATCACACAACGTGGTGCAATGTGGTGCAACATCATTTGCAACTTGTTGAAGTATTACGCATTATGGTGCAACATGGCGACATATCCGGAGGAATTCTAAATGAATTATTCAGGGATCAAAATCCCTTGTAACCGTTTTCTTGCATTTGAAAACCCTCTTCCGTCAAATTTTATCCAAATCGTTCAAACCCAATAAAATGTTACACAACATCTCCAAACAAGATGCAGTATCAAGCAACGTGGCACAACATCACGTAACATAGTGCAATACGACCTATCATATTTAGTTCACATATCCCACGGCGTATAATAATATCCCACAACATATGGTATACGTAACGCAATAAATGTCAAATTTTATCAAAATCATGCGATCCAAATAAAATGTCACACAACATTCCCAGATAAGATCAAACATCAAGCAACATGGTACAACATCACAACATAGTGCAAGATGCCCTATCATATTTGGTTGGAATCCCACAACACAGTCACATCCCACAACATGGTGCAACATAACGCAACATAGTACAACAAAACGCAACGTGGTACAATATGGTGCAAAATCATGCAACATAACATAAATTGGTGCAAAGACGCGCAGCATCATGCAACATGGTGAAATATTACGTAATATGGTGCAACATGATGGCATATTCGAAGGAATTCCAAATGAATTATCCAGAAATCAGAATTCCTTGTAATCGTTTTCTTGCCTTCGAGAATCCTCTTCCGTCAAATTCTATCAAAATCGTTCAAGCTCATTAAAATGTTACACAATATCACCAAACAAGACAACATCACGCAACATAGTGCAATATGATCTATCATATTTGGCACACATCCCACGACGTAGAATAACACCCTGCAACATGGTGCCACATAACGCAACATAGTGCAACATGACGCAATATGGTGCAATATCATGCAAAATGGTGCAACAATATGCAACATGGTGAAACATTATGCAACATGGTGAAACATTACGTATTATGGTACGACATGACATTTAGGTGGAGTTCTAAATAAATTATCCAGAAATCAAAACTCATTGTAATCGTTTTGTTGCATTTGAAAACCCTGTTTCGTCCAATTTTATCAAAATCATCCAAGCCAAATAAAATGGCACACAACATCCCCAAACAAGGTCCATCATCAAGCAACATGGTGCAACATCGTGCAACATAGTGCAACATGACGCAAAATCGTGCAACATCAAGGAACGTGGTGCAACATCATGCAACATGAACAACCCACCCAGCTTTATTTATTAATTGTTTTATCAAAATCGTTCAAGCCAAATAAATTGTTAAAAGGAGGCTCCAAGCTCTTTGACCCCATCCGATGACGCGCTTAATGAATGTTTGCGGAAGGAACCCATTACAATCGTTTTTTGGTAATCGAAAACGCTCCGCCCTAGTATTTTTTATAAATCGTGCGAACCGAAAAAATTTAAAGAAATGGACCTAGGCCCCGCCGGATAAACCCATTGAACGGATTTTTATCGAAATATCCAGCGCAATGGACTCCTGCCACTCGTAAACCCGAAGGAGGCCCATAACGAATTATCCCGAAATAAAAACCCATCTAAATGGAATCCGAGCATTTAAAATACATCCTTCATCAATTTTTATAAAAATCTTGCAAATAAACAAAAAATTAAAAAAGCAACCGGTCTGGTGGGCCACCTAAATAAATTTTCACGAAATCCGGATTTAAAAGAGAATGTTGTCAGATTTTTAATGAATTACTTGAAGTACTTGAAAACAAAAATGGTTACTTCGCAAGATTTTGAAGTTTCTTTAATACAAAGTGCTGTGTTGGAAGGCTCCTCTATAAACGTCTATAACTTGATAGGGGCGCTTTAACGTGCGATTTTTAAAAGTAACATCAACTTCGCTTTGATCAAGCCATCCAACGGTCCCATTAGTGTTAGCCAATTAAGAGACACTCTGTATAATTAATTATTTTTGGAATGTGAATGGTTGTAGTAATTAAAAAAAACGTTTGGGATAGACCTGAGTGAAATTAGTGGAAACGTGGGTATGCTACATAACCATAAAGCTGATGCGTATAATAGAACAGGGATACGATTAAACATGGTGTTAAAACATCGTCCTTGAACTATTGTGCTAAATTGAAATATGATACTGACCACCCATCTTGTTATTACGAACACTCAGTTATGCCACTGTACAACTATACAAAAACAAAAATTAAGAATCAAATATTATAGATAACACACCAACCGTCCGCAACCAACAAACAAAATGTTGCAGTAACATAAATTTCGCTGCTTGGTTGGTCGTCGTCTTATATTATAGACTTGATACATATTTATATTCTTCTGGGTCCCTTAGGCCAAAGGTCTGATGATAATAGCATTTGAGGTCAAAACAAAAAAAAAACGGAATATTTATTCAGCAAATCGTTGTTGTTGCTATAATTTTTGAAGTTTGTAAGTAGCCGCAGGGATCAATTATTTTGTGCTGCTCCACACTAAAGTCGTTATAAATATTATGCGGTTATTTTTAATGTTGTTGGTTTGGTCTTTTATTGAAGTTTTTTTTTTTGTTTTAATGTTTTATGTTTGCATTTTATATGCACACACATACACACACACCCGATATTTTTGCCAATAATAAATTAGTGCATTCATTCAGTAGTTTGCGTGTTTATATAATGGAACTAACTCGAGCCATTTTTGGTCTTGGTTGTATAATTCTGTATGCCCATATCTAATTTAAAAATCAATGCGTAGCTTTTATGTTGTACTTAATATGAATTGTGTATAATAAGGTATTTACGCCGCCGCCGCCGCCGCGTAATATCAACAACATCTTGTATATTACTTCTTATGTGCTTTCTTCTTATTATTATAATACACGTCTTGATCTTATTTAGACGATTTTTCTATATACGTTTTATATAAACGCTGCCTTATTTATGCCCGAGGGCTATAACCAATTTAAATATTTTTAAATAATTTAGGTTCAAATGTTATCTATGTGCGCGATTGATTTATTAGTACGTTTAACGTATATATTTTTATCGTAGATACACTGTGGTGGGTATATAACGATCCGATCGCTGCTTAATCTGGATATTATTATTATTATTATTTCAAAACACGCGGCGATAGAGCCACTTTGTATTTATGTAAGTTATGTTGTATATACATATATATGTTATCATATCTGCATGATATATAAATTATTAAAACGCCCCAAGAAAATATATGGACGCGAATAATCACCAGCCTCAAGATAAATAATATCTTGGCTCGAAATTTTATGTGTTTCAAGTAAAACAGTATAATTATTAAATTATTTGATTTGCCAAAATAACAAAATGAAAAATTAAAATTTTCGGAATAATTATAGATTAACCTTTCAATTCTGAAAATCGAATTTTATTGCTATGTGCTCGCGTATCATTAGCATGTCAATCAAAAAATTTCATAAAAATTATGGATTCCATGTCTGAGCAAAAACTTAAGTTTTTGGCGAAATTCCGATACGCGCGTCGATTGAAATTTTATATAAAATAAAAATTGATGTTTTGTTGTGGCATTTCAGATCGTCTGTCTGGTGCATGACTTGTGATAATTTTCTTATCTCACTCGCGCCGAATAGCAAAAAAAATTATAGACATGATATGCATAGGTTTTAATTTACTGTGTAAAGGTGAGAACGCTTAGTGTGAATGTACTGACAGGGGGCTGACGTAATTAGAAATATGAACAGAAATTTTGAAAGATTGTGATGCTTTTTATTTAGAATGATTAATTGCCTTAGCATTCTGATAACATATGCAACTGTATATGAATTAGTGTTAAATTTCTTCTATTGTTAATATTAACATTTGACCATCTTGAGCTTTAAAATTGCCATTGCATTCCACCTTTCCGCGCCTGGTTGGCTCAAACTCAAAGCAACCCGTCCCACGGCAAGCCAGTGAAATAACTTCTTATCTTAACAGCCATTACCAACACAAATTCTAACTTCGATTTATAAGGTCCTACCTTCTTATACCTTTAGTATAAAGTCGCGCATTGTAACGAACGAGTTCATTAAGACACTGTGGTACTTGCCTATCGTGAGAAGGTACTAGCAATTTTAATTATTCAATCCAAAAATTCAAACCAACGTCTCTCACGGATACATCGAAGTTGATTTTTTTTTATAATCTCCAATACTACGTGATCTCAACGCAATAACCAATTTGGGTGTATTGATTATGAGCAGCGTAATCATACCTTGTACCTGTGTATAAGTACGATTGATGATGTGCACATTTAAAGAATGATTAAATTTACTATTTGCACACCGTTCCATCTGATCTTTGTTAGTGTACTGTCAATTTCCCCAATCAATATTATATGAGAGGTATCTTAATATTGATGTACCAGTATAAGTATGCAGATCAAATGGTGAAGCCTCTCATTAAAGTTAATCTCTTTCGAAATAAAAATAATATACCTCTCTTCATTGCGATTGCTACCATACATTTTTTCCAAGTATCGATTAAATCAGTTTACCGCCAGCTGTTAAGGTGTCATAACATTAAGTAAACTAAAGTAAGTGTAGTGTCAGCTAAAATTAGTTTAACCAAACGCCAGCTAGAAATATCATTATACTTGATTTGTTGAACTTACAACGGCCGCTTATTTTCGGATTTGGGTTTCCTTTATAACACAGCAGGTATGATACTAAATTGTTTATACTTACTACTGGGAAATCTAATTGGCTTCTATTTTTCGTATAGCATATACAATTTTCTTAAAGAAAAGAGTGCTAGTGCAACGAAAACGCATTATACCCACGCGGGTGCGAAAATTGCGGTTATTCAAGGACATTAGACCCTCCGTTGTGAGTAATTGGAAAAGAAACCAAAATCAACAAAATTTGGTTTTTGCATGGTAACGACCGCTACTCAACCACATGCTAAAAAAGCATACAGTATATTGGATATAGTACGGATGGTCGGCGTCTTTCTCTATAACATCTGTGCAAGGCGTACAATCATGTGTTATGACTTTATGAGCAACTTATGTTATGCACGCGCGGGTTAACCAATAATTTTAGTTTAGTGAAATTTTGTTATAATTTAATTAAGTCTCCTGAATTAATTGATTAGTTTAATTTAATTAAGTTTCATCAATTTCAATTCTTAATTAATAACCAATATTAGGTTAATGTTCGATAATTTAGATTCTTAAGTTAAAGACTTTAAAATCATTATTATTTTTAGTGATGTTGTTATATTAAGTGATATCAATTTGGATAAAACACAAGCCAATATAATTTGTGACAGTACAGATTGAGTGACGTGAACTTTACGATTTTCCACATTGTATATTATATATAATATTTTAGTGCCAGCTATAGAAAACCCATCTTATAAGTCTACGCGGGGAAGCGCTTCATCGTCGCAGCTATAAGTGGTAAGTTTGTTTTGTAAATTAAATTTCTTGTTTTTATTGATATTATATTGTATTATATATTGTGGTACCGAATAATTGGCACGTCATAATTTCATTTTATTACTTCTGGCAAGGTGTCAGTTTACCTTTGAACCTCGGTGTACGGTTGTAATTCATATAAGAAAATTCATATCACTTAGTTTAACTCATTTTTAGTATTATGAAAGTTTATCTCAGATTGAAGATTGTTTATGAATAAACAACCGGTAATTATGTTCCAGATGTAATTTCTTTTACTTTGTGGAGGGAGATGGGTTGAGTGAACAAAATTCTCAGTGATTGTCCGCCATTTGTTTGTTTTTTTTATGCAGCTGTATATATCCGTTATTATCCGAAGTACCCCGCCCTTCACCGAAACCAGCTAGCGGGCTAATGGCTGCTCTTCGGAATTTAATAATGGATTTCTGTTAACGTATACGCGGCATTTCCGGGTGACCTTCTAATAGGTGCGTTAGCAAAGTGTAGTGGGTGAACGTTCAAAGTTGTTTAATCGATACCGGTCACCCATGTATTTGTGTCCAACCCGGTGGGGTGGTCGTGTACGTTACAGGACCAGGGGTGGTCGTGTACGTTACAGTGGCGCCCAAAGGTGCACGTCCTTGTGCATTCGCACGGCTTACAATTTATTTATAAAACTGTTACTGCAAGACGTATGAAGCTGGCATTCAATATGTTCTTTGTCAACATATTTTATTTAAAAATGCTGTGTCAAACTGTTTTTGTTCTGTACAACCATTTCCAAATATTCAATTTATTATTTAAATTGTTGAATTTGTGAACGGCTTTTAGAGACAACTATGTGTTAAGCGATCGAGTTACGAATTATTTGCAGTCAAGTTTTATGTGTTTGTAAGCTTTTGTTATACCCCCACATGTTGCATTGGTTTATTTTTTTTTTGATGATCTATATGTGTCTTATTCTTAATCCGATGTGTTGAACAATTGTTGACGACGAATTGTTAACGACTCATTAGTTCCGATTGTTTAATACATTTTTGATAAGAATTATTTAGCTTCGATCATACTATGCTAGGAAGAATGAAAAGTAAATCTCGAATTGGTTCGGTCGATTATTTTGCTTATTCCAATTAGGGGACTATTTCTGTCTTATAATCTGTAATTTTACCAATGCCATATCTGTAACAAATTTTCTTTTGCCTTGTAATTACTATCTCATAATTTTTTTTATTTTCTAATTTAACCTTAGTAATAATATCCAAAAGGTTTCCTTACTTGTTGAATCATTACTGGTAGCTGTTATATTAGAAATTGTAAATTATATAATGTATTTTTTTTTGCCCTTAAAGTAAATCAATTTTTTTTGTGTGGAACATTACTGAGAATTTTGTTTAGACTTTACTCTTTCCCATATATCCCTCCATATGAATTATTATATTTTGATCAATAACTAACTATCTTGCATTTAAGGTCTAAATATTGAAACCCATTAAAAAGTTAATTTTAAGACCCTATTGTGATAAAGTAAATCTAATTATTTAAGTATTAACGTAGATTAAATCATTTACTAAATCGTTATTTTTTTTTTTTTTTTTTCTTCAAACTCCACCCGGAATTTTCATGATGTGTGATAACGAAAGTACTCCTAACGGTGTTGAAAACAACAACAGTAAACAATCACAACAGCTAGTTAAATCCTCATCTTCCGAAAATATTCTTTCGGTACTTAAACGCAGAACAAACTTGAATATTATGAATATAGATCATTTAACTCACGATGAATTTAAAATAGAATGTGACGTTAGGAATTTGACAGGTCCTGCTCATACTTGCTATCAAACGCTTAAAACTCTGTTTGAAGAGGAGGCTCGTACACCAGTAATAAAACCCAATCGTGCCCATAAAAATGCACGAAAGAACCCAATACGTGAGGTCGAAATTTGTAATCATAAGTTAACTCAGATTCAGACAGCCTTAACCGAAAATAATGACGACGAGTCGCTTCTTGCTAAAACTGAGTCACGTTTGAACCATGTCAAAGATCGATTATTGCGTATTCAATCATCCGGGGTCGCGAAAGATTCTGCCACTCTGTCCCTAGAGGTGTGTATTAAATTATTGGCGATTGTATGCGAAGCGACTAAAGCTCACCAACCTGTAAATACTGACTCCATCAAAGAGATTATTCCTAATACATCAATCCAAGTAGAAAACCTTGAATGGGAATCAGCCGATGAAGAGGAGTCTAACGCCTCACTTGCTGAATCGGTTAAACCAACACAAAGTACCGGTTTTCTCAGCAGTTCCAAATTACAAACCAATTGTGTTAATCCTAACGAACCTCAAGCCGGCTCTTTGCAATCTATGGCGTTTGCTCAACCGCTTGTACATGAGCCGTGGCAAACAATACCAATACCCAACCTCCTTCCCAATCTCCAAAGCGAGTTTGAAGACATGTCCGAGAAGCTTCAGTCTCTACAGCTACAACTCGCCGCAATTAAACCAGATCCTCGCTACACTGCAGATCAATTTTCACCGCCTGAAATAAAAAGTTTAAAGACAGGCAGTGCTAATTTTAAAGCAATTAAAGGGAGCTCTTCCAAGCCAGAAGATACCCTCCGTTCAAATGTAGGTCCTCATATGAAGCCTACTTCAGTTTATTTTTCACAGCCCATTGCGAGCGCAAAGAGCGCATCTGGGTTTATTCCAATTTCGTCACAGATTGCCAGTCAGCGTAACCAAAATCCCGATCAGAGCTTTTTGTACAACTCTTATGCCCCGCATACTGAAATCAAGCTCCTCAGGAACTGGAATATTAAATATGGAGGTGAACGAAAAGACCGTGCTGTCGAAAAATTCCTATTTCAAGCGGAATATTTAGCGAATGCTTTTAACGTGTCTCAAAGCCGGCTCACTAAAGAATTCGCGTCGTTGCTCGCTAAAGATGCCTTGGAATGGTATTGGGCGTTTATCCGACGAAACTTTGATAAAGAAATCACTTGGAACCATTTGCGGGAGGAAATGTTACGATATTTTCGAGACGCTAAAACGGACGATAATATAAAGACTGATTTCGATAAGCGACAACAAAACTATAAACATAATGAATCATTTATGGCGTATTTTCGAGACATGTACCTAATATCTAGTTCTCTTCATGTACCATATTCAGACGCGGAATTCATGCGAATAGTTAAGAAGAACATGCGGCCTGGCCTCAGAATAGCTACAAGGGGAGAAGTATTTCAGAGTATTGATCAGATGCTACACCGTTGCCGGGATTTGGAAGAAGGGTGGAAAGAGGAAGGTTTTAATCCCGAATATGGCTTGCAAACTGCTCCAGCTAAGAAAAATAGAATCGAAGTGAACGCAATTTCCAACTGCGGTCAAAAAAATTTTTCCACTCAGACCACTTCTTTTCAGAGTCCATCCTCAGAGGATTCCAACATAGCACTTGAAAATTTACCCCCGCCGTTGTTACAATACTATGAAACCCCGTTACATGAACAAATTAATAACGAAAACTCAACAAGAGATTCCAATATTTCAGCCATGGTCCAGAAACAAATGTATAGTCGACCATATCCAACTACTTCATCCCCTCCGCTAAAACCTTTTACTACTCCCAGACCCATATTTTGTTATAATTGTGTGGAGTTAGGCCATACCTACACTCAGTGTCCATATGAAAAATGGATTCATAAGTTCTGTAAAAAGTGTGGTTTTCCGAATACAGAAGAAACCATCTGTCCAAGATGTAAATTACGGTCGGGAAATGTACAGGGGGGGAGCTCTTTAGCTGGGAAAAGTCCCCTACCGACGCAACCAGCGCAAAAAGCGGGCAAACAGACGGAGGATTCGTCGGCGAACACATGGCCGAACAAAAACAAATCTTAAATTCAATCGCCAATCCCTATTGCAATGATTCCCTTCCTTTTCATCCTTCAACTTCCCCTACGGAAGGGATAGCCAAAATGTCTCCCCATCGTTTGCGATCATTTAAATATTGGAAATTACGGAAAAACATATCCCATCAAATACTTGCCTCAATTATTACCGATTCTAATGATGGCCGTCCTCGTGTCGATGTACAGCTCGGTGAATATAAATATTGCGGCCTATTAGATAGTGGGGCGAATTTGAGCGTGTTAGGGAAAGGCTGTGAAGTTTTCTTATCCAATCCGGCCTACAAAGTTACAAATCTTCTTTCAATGGTGAGAACGGCTAGCGGACAGAAGAAAAGAGTTTTGGGTCACCTGACCATACTTACAACCTTCAATAAGCATTCTAAGCCTTTCAAGTTTCATTTGTGTCCGGATTTAACTGAAAAATTATACCTCGGCATCGATTTTTGGCATGAATTTGGCATAGCCCCGATTATTACTGCACCTCTTAAACCAGTTCCTATCTCTTCGGTTTCGTTATCTTCGGTGACCGTATCTCCCACTGAATTAGATAGTAATATGCATAATCTCACCGCAGCAGAAAAATCTCTTCTCGATGAAATTGTTAATAATTTTCCTTCTTCCGAAGCATTGGGTCTTGGGAAAACAACACTCACCAAACATGAAATCCAACTGGTTGAGAACGCAGTTCCAGTAAAGCAGCGATATTATCCTGTTTCTCCTGCTAAGCAAGCAGATCTCGATTCCGAAATTGACAGGATGCTAAGGCTTGGGGTAATTGAGGAGTGTCGTGGGAGTGAGTGGAGTTCCCCGGTCACATTGGTCCGAAAGGCCAACGGGAAAATTCGGTTGTGTTTAGACGCCCGAAAGGTTAACGAGGCCACGGTGAAAGACGCTTATCCCTTACCTATCATAGAGGGGCTGCTAGGCCGCCTTGATCAAACCCGATACATCTCCAGTATCGATTTGAAAGATGCGTTCTGGCAGATTCCTCTCGGTGAGGGGTCTAGGGATAAGACGGCTTTTACCGTGCCCGGCCGGCCATTGTATCAATTTGCGGTTATGCCTTTCGGGCTCTGTAATGCCCCGCAACGAATGTGCCGACTGATGGACCGGGTGATTCCACATCACCTTCATGACAGAATCTTCGTCTACCTTGACGACCTATTAATTACGTCTGCTACCTACGAGGAGCATTTGGTACTCTTGCGGGAAGTTAGTCGTTTACTAAAGGAGGCTGGTTTGACCATTAATGTGACTAAGAGTAAATTTGTTCTCAAATCCACAAGATACTTGGGATATGTTATCGGTAATGGTACTATTCGAGTTGATTCGGAGAAGGTTAGATGTATTAAAGAATACCCAGTACCCAAAAACATTAGACAGATCCGAAGATTTTTGGGTATGACTGGATATTACCGACGATTCATTTCTAATTACTCATCAATAGCTGTCCCACTTACCAACATGTTAAGTAAAAATAAAGCCTTTCGTTGGACATCAGAAGCCCAATTGGCTCTGGATAAATTGAAACAAGCCTTAATTTCAGCCCCCGTACTTCAAAACGCCGATTTTAAGAAACAATTTTTTATTCAGTGCGACGCTAGTTCGGTGGGTATAGGAAGCGTATTATTCCAGGTTTCGGACGATGGAAGTGAACACCCAATCGCGTATGCGTCAAAAAAGCTTAATTCCGCCCAGCGAAATTATTCCATCACGGAGTTAGAATGTTATGCGGTCGTGCATGGAATTAAGAGCTTTCGTGCCTATGTCGAGGGATACAATTTTGTAGTCATCACGGATCATGCCAGTCTTAAATGGCTTATGGCGCAACGGGACCTCACTGGACGACTGGCAAGGTGGGCATTAAAATTGCAACCATACACCTTTCGTATTGTTCATCGTAGTGGTGCACAAAACATTGTTCCAGATACTTTATCTAGGATGAA
Organism: Nephrotoma flavescens; assembly: GCA_932526605.1. NCBI lineage: Eukaryota > Metazoa > Arthropoda > Insecta > Diptera > Tipulidae > Nephrotoma > Nephrotoma flavescens. Next base: position 253,620,374 of record OW052220.1, read on the forward strand.
TATGGAAGAGTTGCTCATTTCTGGCGATATTCCCGACAAACATACTAATACTTCGTGTGATGACCACTCAGCTTTGCATATTAATCTTTCTTCCCCGGCGTTTTCAAGTCCCGAATATCTGGCACAAATACATAAGCTTCAACAACATCCTAATATTATAACTAACACCCGGGTTGAAGATGGAAAAATTTTCATATTATTAAATACTGGAATCTCATATGATGACTCAATTCCCAACCAGTGGAAGCTGTTAGTGCCCTGCTCTATAACTCCTGAATTACTCGCCAGAGCTCACGAATCACCAACGGCGGCTCATCTCGGTATTGCAAAGACTTTGGAGCGTTTACAAAGGCAGTTCTATTGGATAGGAATGATTAAACAGGTGAAGGAATACGTCAACAATTGTTCCATCTGTAAAACCTGCAAACCAGTTAATTATGTCACACGTCCCCCAATTGGAGATTACCATGAGGAAATATTTAGGCCTTTTCAATTTTTGTATATAGATTATCTTGGTCCTTATCCTAGATCCAAGCTAGGAAATGGCTATATCCTAATAATACTCGATAAACTGTCTCGATTTGTGTGGTTATACCCGTTGAAGCAAGCTACTACTAAAGGTACAATAATAATCCTCGAAAAACTTTTCCTTAGATTCTCAGTGCCTCAAAAGGTATTCACCGATAATGGAACGCAATTCACTGCGGTGGGTTTTAAACATTTTATGGATAAATTCGGTATCAATCACACTTACACTCCAAAATATTCGCCTCAGAGCAATGCCTCTGAACGAGTAAACAGAACGCTATTATCCGCAGTTCGTTGCTTTATTAAACACGATCAAAGATATTGGGATCAGTATTTGTCTGAATTTGAATCTGCCCTTAATAACGCTGTTCACAGCGGAACTAAATATTCCCCGCACTTTGTGCTGTTTGGCCAAAACCAAATATTAAACGGTAAAGAATATGATTTGTATAAACTGCTAGGATATTCTGAGGATGGGTATTTCTCTGTCACCAACAAAGCTAATAAACTTAGTAATACCCGACAAAAAGCTCTTGAACACTTAAAAATTTCGCACGCGAATAGTGCCAAATACTATAACCTGCGTACACGGCCTCGTAATTTTCGTCAAGGCGAGTATGTGTATGTCAGAAATTTTGCGCAAAGTGATGCTAGCAAGCACTTTTCGGCAAAATTAGCGCCAAAATTCATTAAAGGAGTCATTCACAAAAATGTCGGTAACGTAGCTTACGAAGTTCATGACGAAAAAGGGAAGAACCTAGGGACTTATCATACCAAGGACATCCAACATGCTTAGCGAAATTTAAACCCGGCTATGAGACATCTCAGGGGTAGGTTTCCCCACGAATGTAACGAACGAGTTCATTAAGACACTGTGGTACTTGCCTATCGTGAGAAGGTACTAGCAATTTTAATTATTCAATCCAAAAATTCAAACCAACGTCTCTCACGGATACATCGAAGTTGATTTTTTTTTATAATCTCCAATACTACGTGATCTCAACGCAATAACCAATTTGGGTGTATTGATTATGAGCAGCGTAATCATACCTTGTACCTGTGTATAAGTACGATTGATGATGTGCACATTTAAAGAATGATTAAATTTACTATTTGCACACCGTTCCATCTGATCTTTGTTAGTGTACTGTCAATTTCCCCAATCAATATTATATGAGAGGTATCTTAATATTGATGTACCAGTATAAGTATGCAGATCAAATGGTGAAGCCTCTCATTAAAGTTAATCTCTTTCGAAATAAAAATAATATACCTCTCTTCATTGCGATTGCTACCATACATTTTTTCCAAGTATCGATTAAATCAGTTTACCGCCAGCTGTTAAGGTGTCATAACATTAAGTAAACTAAAGTAAGTGTAGTGTCAGCTAAAATTAGTTTAACCAAACGCCAGCTAGAAATATCATTATACTTGATTTGTTGAACTTACAACGGCCGCTTATTTTCGGATTTGGGTTTCCTTTATAACACAGCAGGTATGATACTAAATTGTTTATACTTACTACTGGGAAATCTAATTGGCTTCTATTTTTCGTATAGCATATACAATTTTCTTAAAGAAAAGAGTGCTAGTGCAACGAAAACGCATTATACCCACGCGGGTGCGAAAATTGCGGTTATTCAAGGACATTAGACCCTCCGTTGTGAGTAATTGGAAAAGAAACCAAAATCAACAAAATTTGGTTTTTGCATGGTAACGACCGCTACTCAACCACATGCTAAAAAAGCATACAGTATATTGGATATAGTACGGATGGTCGGCGTCTTTCTCTATAACATCTGTGCAAGGCGTACAATCATGTGTTATGACTTTATGAGCAACTTATGTTATGCACGCGCGGGTTAACCAATAATTTTAGTTTAGTGAAATTTTGTTATAATTTAATTAAGTCTCCTGAATTAATTGATTAGTTTAATTTAATTAAGTTTCATCAATTTCAATTCTTAATTAATAACCAATATTAGGTTAATGTTCGATAATTTAGATTCTTAAGTTAAAGACTTTAAAATCATTATTATTTTTAGTGATGTTGTTATATTAAGTGATATCAATTTGGATAAAACACAAGCCAATATAATTTGTGACAGTACAGATTGAGTGACGTGAACTTTACGATTTTCCACATTGTATATTATATATAATATTTTAGTGCCAGCTATAGAAAACCCATCTTATAAGTCTACGCGGGGAAGCGCTTCATCGTCGCAGCTATAAGTGGTAAGTTTGTTTTGTAAATTAAATTTCTTGTTTTTATTGATATTATATTGTATTATATATTGTGGTACCGAATAATTGGCACGTCATAATTTCATTTTATTACTTCTGGCAAGGTGTCAGTTTACCTTTGAACCTCGGTGTACGGTTGTAATTCATATAAGAAAATTCATATCACTTAGTTTAACTCATTTTTAGTATTATGAAAGTTTATCTCAGATTGAAGATTGTTTATGAATAAACAACCGGTAATTATGTTCCAGATGTAATTTCTTTTACTTTGTGGAGGGAGATGGGTTGAGTGAACAAAATTCTCAGTGATTGTCCGCCATTTGTTTGTTTTTTTTATGCAGCTGTATATATCCGTTATTATCCGAAGTACCCCGCCCTTCACCGAAACCAGCTAGCGGGCTAATGGCTGCTCTTCGGAATTTAATAATGGATTTCTGTTAACGTATACGCGGCATTTCCGGGTGACCTTCTAATAGGTGCGTTAGCAAAGTGTAGTGGGTGAACGTTCAAAGTTGTTTAATCGATACCGGTCACCCATGTATTTGTGTCCAACCCGGTGGGGTGGTCGTGTACGTTACAGCATGTTTCAGATAATTTATTTTTTATAGAAGTGAACCTTTTACAAATTGTCTCTAATTCATTTTCAATTGCAATCTTAAACAAAACTTTTAGTTGTACAACAATATTATACGATCGGCATATCTGACGTACTCCAGCCATGGCAATTAATCCATACAAAACCCGTTAGATACAGATACGCAAAGACCCACGTAAGTGGATCTTTATCCGATTTGTATTCGATCTCCCCAACTTTTTCGATGGCAATCGTCCGGTTTTAGGATGTTGAACGGTCAGAATAATTTCCATCTTCACATAATTTATAATCGTTGTCCTTTTATAAAAATATTTCAACGACTTTCTTAAATAAGTTTAATTTTCGAAATAGTACAGTCTTGGGCAAAAGTATTGAGCACCCATGATATCGTACAATTTTTTTGGGAGTATCAATTTGACAAAAATTGAAACAATTTTTGTGGGTTCACATTACTATTTATTTATATAAAATTAATATTTTGTGAGTCCACCCTTTGCCTTAATTACGGCAGAAATTCTTTTTGGTAGAGAGCTTACAAGTTTTTTACATTCTGCAGGACGTATGGCGCTCCATTCTTGGTGAAGACAGCGTTTTAGGTCTTCTTTGTTATTTATTGTGTAGCGCATGACTCTGCGTTTTAATAAACTTCATAAATGTTCTATGGGGTTCAGGTCCAAGGACTGGGCAGGCCACTCCAGAACTTCGATGCTGTTTTCTCGGAACCATGTGAGGACAGATTTATGACATGGCGCGTTATCCTGCTGGAATTTATCGCTATTCATTTTTGTATCACCAAAAGTGTTAAAAACGAGGGCAGCAACGCCGATTCTAAAACGTTTATGTTTTTTGAAGTGTTCATGTGGCACTCACATACGAACATTTCGCCAACTCAAGATTTAATCATGCAGCCCCAGACCATTATACTGCCCCGCTGTGTTTTACGGTTGGTACCACACCCTTTGGACTAAATGCTTCGCCTACTCGGCGCACACCAGGTGTACCAAAAATCTGAATTAAAGAAAATGTAGAAACTTCGGAAAACTAAAATATTTGTATCGATGAATTTTATTTTAAAATCATATTGTTTAATATTATTAGAGCATAGAATTGTCAACTTACTTCAAAGGTTGATTCGTCTGACCACACGATATTTGACCAATATTCTTCGGTGAAATTTTGGTTTTTTAAGGCCCATCTATACCGAGCGTTCTTCTTTTTCCGGAGAGCAAGGGTTTCTTCCTGGATGTACAGCCTTGCTTAATGGTTGCTTAATTTCTACTGACAACTCAGCAACGAGGTTTGAAGAAGTTTTTTTCCTAGTTTTTTAAAGTTTCTCTCACTAACTTTCGGTCGTCACGGTATGTGGTGATGTGTTTGCGGCCAGTTATGTACCTATTACTGTGTGATCCACTAGCGGTGAATCGCTCAAAAGTATATTACACAAATCGGTGTGAACATTTCACAGTTTTAGAAATCCCTACTTGTGATTTCCAATTGTGGTCCTGATCACTGGATGTGTACACAATGAGCGAACTGACGGATAAATATAAAATGGAAAAATAACAAATTTTATTGCACCAGATGGTTTATTGCCACACCCGCGGTGTGAGTCACTCTTTTGAGTCCTTTTTAGATGTCAAAAAAATATTAAACAAACAAAAGGGGTATTTTTTATTATACTTATCGTATACGCCCCAAATTTATAGGGTGCTCAATACTTTTGGCCAAGGCTGTATAGAGGTAATGCTATTTAGAAGTATCGAATGACATTGAATGCATTCTTCGAGTAGTTCGTTATTTTAATCTAGCAAGTGGTATTCAAAATAAAATTTAATTTGGAATCGATTAAGCGTGCAATTCAGCTCTGGAACAATGAAGATTTGTAAAGGAATTGATATCAATTTATAAAATTTTTACTATAGGTACGCAACTAAATGTCCGAGTTTTTTTTGAAATATCAAGAGATTTCAATAGAAATATAAAAAATGGTTTATTCAAAGTATTGTCGTTCGCTATCGACACAGTTTTGCCATCTCTCTTGTAATACATGAATACCACGACGACAAAACGAAGCGTTTTTGGGCCGGAACCAATCATCCAACTAATTTTTTGCACTTCTTTGAAACTGGCCATGTGTAGCCCCGCCAAGGCATGCGTCATCGACCGGAACAAGTGATAATCCGAGGAGGCCAGATCTGGATAGAGCGGTGTCGTACTGCAATATCACTCGTTCGTGTCTCGTGTCTTATTCTGGCCGTTTTTCGGGCAATGCATGGTTTAGATTCATGAGTTGTTGTCAGTAGCGTTGCCCATTGACAGTTTCCCTTGGTTTCGCAGCTCATAGTACACGATTTCTTTCCCGCCCCACCAAACGCAGAGGACTGTTAATCTTTGCCAAGTGAAATCACATGAACTTTTGCATTAGGTATTCTTAAAAAAGATCCACTTCTCATTTCCCGTAACAATTCTTCACAGGGAGCTCTTTTTTTCATGTCGTGAAAGCAAAATTTCGCAAGTGGCTCTTCGATTTTCCATTTGTCTCTCAGTCAAGTCATGCGGCACCAATTTTCTCTCCTTTTGAATTTTTCCCTTGGCGAGTCGTGTTTAATACCTCCGCAAGTTGATCTGTTTGTATATCATCTTCATCCAATAACGCTTGCAGTTCGGTGTCTTAAAATGTTTTTGTTTTGAAGCATTTAAACCAATCTTCACAGGTAGTTTTCGATGGTGCATGTTTGCTGTAGCCCTCGTTAAACAAATGGCGTGCTTCAGCTGCATGTTTTTTTCAAGTTGAAGCAGAAAAGCAAAGCTTCCCGCAAATGATCTTTGTTTGCCACAAATCTGGACATTTTCGTTCTTAGAAAAAAATTTTTGCGTTGCGATATGTGCTACAACTGGATTACAACTGGCTTCTGACAACTTGATGTGGCGCTTACACCATATATGTGTGAAACCCGTTTCGTTATTTAGAAAGAAAGCTGCAGGCTTATAGTCTGTTAAAAGATGAATGTCGTAAATATATTGCCGAGATCATAAATTTAGGATACATACAACCTATCACTGAAGCTGAGATTCAAATTGAGCAGTCCAAATTATTTTTTTTACCCCATCACTGTGTATTAAAGGAGTCTAGTCAAACGACCAAATTTATAATGGTGGTTGATATTTCGGCGAAAACTACATCAGAAGTTTCGCTCAATGAAACAATGCTATTGTGGGTCAAACGATTCCAGCCTTTATTATGGTAAATTTTGATGAGATCCCGAAACCATTAAATAGCGTTGGCCGGTGACATTGGGAAGATGTACAACCAAGTTTTAGTTGCTGAAGTGACATCATATGAGCTGAGGCATTACAGGCATCCAGATAGCCTACGACAATGAACACGACCATCCAAATATCATTCCATATATTTTGAACGATTTTTATGTAGATGATTTCGTTTCCGGATCAGACACTGTTCCGTTGGCTTTATGAAAGGCGAAATAGCTGTAGTTTTTCAACCTGGTAGATTAAAATTAAGAAACTGGAATTCCAATTTAGCTAACATTAGGACAACAAAAATTACTAAGCAGAAACGAGAATATTGGGCGTTCAATGGACAGTTGGTGATGTTTTCACTTTCAAGTTGAAAAAATCGACGAAACGGCAGATTATTCCGAAATATTTGAGTGTGTTTGATGCTCTTCGGTGAATACCATCATCAATAACCGTAATTAAGATCATTTTTCAAAATCTTTTGTTGATGAAGCTGGGCTGGGACGATAAACAACCAGATAACGTGCCAAAATTATAGAAAAAAAAAAATTAAAAGTTAGCTGAGTTTATTTGAAAGTCAACGGATTAAGCGCGGTATGTTTTACAAAGTGGTAAGGTGGAAATACATGAGTTCTCGGATGCAAGGCGTACGGTACTGTATTATGTTGTAGAGCAGTGAATGCAGATGATACGATGAAGGTGACTAATGGCATCCAAAACCAAAGTAGCACCCATAAAGCAAATATCCCTACCAAGACTAGAATTGGGTTTGGTGAAGATTTCACTATTGTTTTGATGTGATTATCAAGCCATCCAGCAAGATGGAAAACGTTCTTGGCAGGGTCCAGAACGGCCTCAAACCCCTGAATGGATTATTAATATTGAAAGTGATGAAAATATCAATTCAGATATGTAAAGGAACAGCGAAGCAAAGAAAATTTTCTCGTTTTTAAAGCCAAATAATAAGAGGATATTATTGATGTGTTTCTGCAAAGGAATTCATCGTATAGCAAGCTTGTTGGGAGCCTCGCTTATATTCAACGATTTTTAAGAAATGCAAGATTACCTAAACCTAGTAGAACTTTAGGTTACCTAACTGTAGGGGAGCTGCGAGCCGCAAGAAGCACCGTCATTCGCAATGTGCAGCGAGATTCATTTGGCTGGGAAATCTATTGTTTGCAGAAAGGCAGATAAATCAGAAAAATAGTAATCGTCTATCTTTCGCAAACAGATAGTATTTTTAGTAGGAGATTTAGAATAAATCACTTAAGGTTAACGAAAACAAGAATGATTTGTTTTACAAATGACAATGCCCTGCTAATTCATATAACATTTTAGTACAACCTTTACAGTTACAGTTTTGAATTTATAACTTTAATATTCAATTTTACACAATAAATTATCAATTCTTAATTATATTCGTTTGGGAAATTTCGATCTAATTCTAAAATTTTAATTTGTTAGCAATTTTTTTGCTCGGTATCGTATTATCAAACGTTAAACGAGATTTGTTATACAACATTAGAACAGGATGATGACATTCGTTTGTATTTATCATAAGAAGAAACAAAATTTTTTTGTTGCCGTTTCAGTCAAAATTCGCATATGATATATTTTTAAATGTTTCCAAGATTTTAGCAGGTTTTCCATGGCTGGGTGTCATTACTAACGTACCTGGCTAAGGAGTACCACTTCCTTCACACGATAAAACCAAAATTCCATCTATATATATTGAACCAACACACACACACACACACAAACGAGGGGGGTCATTAATATTTATATGTGTTATGTGTGCCCAACAACAATGGCAACACTAAAAGATATACATAATAATATAATAATAAATTAAAAATTTAAATTTTTTTTCGTTTCTTCTTAATATTTAATCAATTAAGAAACTATTAATCTTTTCTCTCTTGTGTATGCGCGCATTCATAAACGTTTTAAATGAAAATAAATCAAAGTAGTTTGTGATATTATGTATAGAAGAGAAATGAATAAGATGACCATCGCGACCGTCCCCGGACCAGCCATAAATAAGATCAATAAATAAACCGTTAAAATGGCCGTCAAGGTATAAATTAATTGGTTTGACTCTCTATTCTATACGCATACATATACGGTGTCGTGCCTTATCATTGCAATTATTGTTAACACTTGAGTAACCGCATATTGAGTTGATATAACATGTCGTTTGTCCACTGTACATCCGTACATACATAAATAAATCGCGATAATTTTGTTGTTGTGTTGTAGTTATTTAAGACAAAATAAAATAAAAAAACCAAGATAAAATGCAATTAAAACGAAATTCTTTTGCGTGATAAAAATTTATAAGATTGTTATAATTTCTTCGTCTTGTTGTTGTGTCATTAGCTCGTTTCTTTTTTATTCGCTGCAATGCTTCGGGGCTGTTTTTGTTGAAAAAAAATAAATTAATTCTGTTTTGTGTCTAAACATTATCAATAATACGTATACACAACAAAACAAACTATAAAGACATAATAAAAAATAAAAAAAAACTGTAAGATTTATTTATTTGATGAAATAGTGAAGAAATTGGTATTCGGCGACCAACCTGTTTGATTGTAATGTCACGAACAGTTTAAATTGCAACAAACCCACATCTTGGTCAACAAATATTTATAAACATATAAACGATAAGATGGGTTCAAGATGATTAATCGTCTTCCACTAAAAACTATTTTTTACCATTATGGCTCTATTTACCCCAAATTATTATGATAAATCGGAATCACTGTGCAAATTCCAACAAAAAAAATATCTACAACCTCTAACAAAATTCAACATTATGTTTTTATTGTATTTGTAGTTTTGCAAATCTGCACAAAAAATAACTGGACGCCCACGTGCTTTATATATAAACATAATTTTCTTGGATTAAATAAAATAAACTAAGAAAACAAAAAACCAGCATTAAGAATATTACTTACAAAAAAAAAATAAATGAAATAATAAGACCTTAGAGGCCGTAATAACATCACTAAAGTACTGGAGAAATCAAGTTTATCATCTTTAAGTTATAAAAAAAAACATTTCAGTATGTTTTTGCATTTTTAATTTATGATATTAGATCAAGATCTTCCCTCTCTGTCATATTGTATGTCGTCTTATAGATCATGAACCTATTAACCAGGCCCCTATATGCATATGAATAGCACCAACTGTGCGAGAGAGAGTCGTCGATTAAATCATCTTGTCGTTGTTAGTGTTGTTGTCACATAGTAAATTCGTAGCAGACGATGATTTTTTTTTTTATTGTATTAAAATTAATAAGACCTACTCTCTGTCTCTTTTCTCGCAATTTGAAAATTAATTTTAAGGAAGGCGCAAAGGTGGGTAAAGTGCAATTTAAATTTATAAAAATGTAATAAAAAAGAATAAAATTTACGTTATTCATTTTCTTTATAAACTTATAGTTGGTGTGTCACGTCATCATATCACGGCCATTAGAAATACATACATAAATTCGATTTTTGTGTTGAAACCGCTATTTTTTCTAAACATTTTGTGTATTTTTCTAAACGGTGCATACTTCAATTTAAATTCAGCAGAAAAACTACTCATTTCCAACCATTACGTCTATTTAAATAGAATGTCCGATGTTACTTATGTTAGATCATAGATGTCACTCTAATTAATAATAATGATTTAATGACAGAAATCAGTATATCAATTTTATCTCGTAAGTTACTCATTTAAAATGAGCGAAGCAAAAAAAAATTGAACACGTACATAATACACAATTTTGTCTTTGTATTTGTATTTTTCTTTTGTTCGTATTTGTGTCATTTGTATGATGAACAGTATCAAAATAACGCGATCCGGGCGAATCAGTTCAATTGTTATGGTGCTTATTTCCTTTTCTCAGCACATTACGTCTGCTCTCGAGCTATGGAGTGCATTATTTAACATGCTAATATATTTTATATTTAATTTTTTTTTATCATAGATTAATTTTATATGTTTTAATAATATTTTATAAATAAATTTATTTTAAGTTCCTTAAATTTTAAAAATAAAATATTAAATATAAAAAATATGAAAATACATAAACAACACAAAAAAATGGTTAACTTTTTGAGTGCCAAAAAGCGCAATCCTCAATACACTAGCCGAAATCATGTTGGCATTCAAAGGGTTCATATGAATAAACCAAAAAAAAATAACACGGGACTTGCATGTGCAGTAAAACAATCATATGCACGAAACCAACACAAATACTACTACTATATTTTTCCGGTTACACTCATTACGTTTCACACATTTCGAGACAAAATCCGTATACAGAACGCAGTTGATTTTATTTCATGAATAAAAAGAAACATTTTATTTTGATTAATATTTTCAATTTCAATTGACTCTGTAGGACCAAACACTACAGTCCAATAACAAGTATTAGATAAGTGTACCGGATAACGCTAGGCCTATCCCTATAACCTTTTTTAAATATAACAATAGAGAAGGGTAGGATAGGTGCTTTTTTGGTTGGAACGACCCGATTTCAGACACCTAGCGATCGTACTACACAAGGTTACAGTTCTAGTCCACTAAGAAGATACGGGTTCTTAAGGGTATTAGGATATTTTTTCAAAAATTGCTTCTTTATATCAGCAACCTACCTAAAAAAGAAAATAATATTTCGTATGTTTCCTGAAACTTAATTCCAAATTAACACTTTTCGGCTTCCTTTTTGACAAATTCTTAATTAATTGGAATAAACATAAATTAATTTATATTCTTTATATCCTTTATATTATATTAATTTATATTCATAAATTAATTTATATTCCGAAACCTAAAATTACATTAAATTAAAGAAATTCCATGGGACTAAAAGGGAAAGGTACAAAATTTAACTAAGCACTTATGCTGTGCGCCTCAGGCCAGTTTTTTCGACTGGATTATGAAGTTAACTAAATTGCTCAGTAATTCACAATAAACATTCATAGGTGGCAGTAACATCAACAAAACAAGCTGTGCCTGCCTATTCGAAATACTAATTAATAGTCGTGTTTTAATTATTCGAGCCGAATGAAAATTCCTACTGAAACTGCAGCTGTTATTCACTGAAACATAAATGCATCCATAAAACAAACATTTATCATCTGAAACATACTAATTGACATTTATTTTTAAATGACGTTTTAAATAAGAATTCATCTTGCTGCGTTTTAAGTTTTTATTGTAAGGTGGTTTCAGGGTTTTATAAATAAAGGCCTTTTCAAATTTCCCATTGAAACGGACAGCGCTCCGGATAGCAGCCCCCAATAAATAGGTAGAGCAAAAAAATTTTGTTATCGATTTTTAACTTTAAAGTTGAATGAAAAATCTTAGTTTAGAGTTAAATCAATTAATTACATGCAAAAAAGGCGCGCTAAATATAAGTTTTGACATCGAAAATTGGGTGCTCCGGATAAATTTATCGGACGCTATTTATTATAAACTATGATATGTTTAAACATAAAAAAGTGCCACGTAAAAATTTGTACATAATAACATGTTTGCATTAAATACCAAATAATGACGTTGAACAATTAAATTGAAAAGATACCTCGCGAGCAGACTTTTCCTTTGTAACCTAGCGGCGAATAGCGTAAGGCCACCTCAAAAATTTTAGTTCATAATTTAGCCGAAAATATCGGCCTGAGGCAGACAACATTAACGGATTATTATTATTATGGATATGTAACAATATAATTGTTTTCAACATATTTGAACTTGAGAGTGAGAAGCGTTTTGGGCCACTACAAAGCAGACATCAAAAAATTCATTCAAAAGATATTCATTTTTCACAAAACAGATGACCAAGAATTTACAGTGTATTCACGAAAAAATCAAAATCGAAATATTCTGAATTTGTTTTCTTCACGAGTTTATGATTTCTATTTTCTCATGAGCAACTAAAAACATGAATTTTGTTTTTCGTAAATGAATGTTTTAAAAAATGATGAAATATTATATATTCAGTTAACGGACAAAAAAAATGAAAAAAGAATAAACTAATTCACAAATATTTTAAAACAATGAACTCAAGAATCATAAAATTCTTGCCGGAATCATTTTAGTCTTTGTGAGAATTAACATTTTTTCAAATTTTGATTTTGCGATTTTTATCAAAGTGGCACGGTTTATCAAAGAACTAAATTTTCGATGAACAATTTAATATAGGAAATTTCGTTATTTTAATAGTCGTCTATCATGTGATTTTTTAGAGAGTGTTGAAAAAATGTTGCCCCTAGCAGAAGCAAATGCTTATTTGGGATTTTCAAATTGTTTAACATGGAGCGATCAACGTCTTGCTTGGGATTTAATTTACTTCCAAGTACTTCTTTTGAATCTCTCTCTATTTGGAGAACTAAGATGATTTATAGTCAAAAAATAAATTATGAAAAAATCCTTGCAATATTAATACAAAAAAAAAATTCTTAATTATACTGCATTAATGTGTATCTAAGAAACTATAATACAGTAAACCCTCGATTTAACGGACCCTCGATTTCGGACAATTTTTGATTTTATATTTTTCAGTTACTGATTATGATGGGATTACGTACTGTAAACCCAATTACATTATAATCAGTTACAGAATGGCCGAATTGTAGGTGGCCTTTTCGTGGGGGAAAACTGCTTCCAATAACATTTAAGAATCCCATTTTAATTCAACATATCCAGTCCTATCAAAATCGGTTAAAAATGGGCCTGGTTCCTTACCAGATGGTTTAGTTGCAGAAATTCTTCCAAAAATCATTTAAGAACCCCATTTCCATCCAACATACTCAATTCTAACATAATCGACTAAGAAATGACTGAGTTCCGTCCAAGATGGTCATATTCCAGAACTTTTTCCAAAAACTGTGTATATGAATCTCATTTCCATCCAACAAACAAAATCCCATCATAATCGTTTAAGAAATGAGCGAGTTATGTTCTAGGTGGCCATATTCCAGAAAAAGTGCAAAACCTATAGACGATTAAATTTAAAAACATTCGTATTTAACGGACAATTGGATTTAACGGACAATCGGATTTAACGGGTCCCCCAATTAGTCCGTTAAATCGAGGTTTTAACTAATCTGTGGAGATTTGTAGTGAATATAATAGAATAAAAAAATTAAATCAAATGCTAGAAACAATATACTTTTGCCATTTTCGAAAAAAAAATTGAATTTAACCAGTGGTTGTAAAATAAAGCATAAGCGGTTACAAGTCGGATGGAAACATGTTCGCTGCTTTAAATGTTTTGACGGACATACCATCGAAAAATAAGTTTAACATAGATTTCTCATTTGTATAAAACGAGAGATAAAAATGAAATTCCATTTTTTCTACGGATATACTTTAGTAGTTGTGTGCCTATTTCTTCTGAACAAAATTTTGATCTGTATTCAGTAATTCGGAGCGTATCATAAAATTCCCCTTTTCAGGCGACTTCTTCCTCAGAGCCAATCAACTGAGTTAATTCCAAAGCATCCCAAATGGGATCATCCTATATTAATTATAAATTAATATGTTACTATAATAATGTTTAATTAGGGTTTTGTTGGTTATTATATAAAATAACGGAATTAAATATATCAGATATCAGAAACAGATCAAATATGAAAACGAAAAATATTAATTTTTAAAACGTTATTTCCGCACCAGTATTTTTTTATTAAAATTTTGATTAAAAAACATGACTCTAATAGAAACCCTACACTAATAGAAAAACTACATACCGGCGTATGTACAAAATGTATCTATCTCGTTCTAATGCAACAAACAAAAAATATAAAATAATTTTTTTTAACAAAATATTTACATCAATAGAAAGATTCACCAAAAATCAAAATCGTTAATTTCGTGAATAAAACATCTTCATCACATTGAGCGATGGCACACGAGTAAAAAAAAATACCGGATTTTTCCTCGTTCCTTTCCCCGTTTACCTCTGATACAAGTTTTAATTGCGACTAAACAAATTTTCTGTTCAACCACACAACTCAAACATAAATGAAATAAAAAATATTTCAAGAACATTTTTGACTCATTTTAGAGCAGGACAAAACATAATAAAACTAGTTTGGTTTGAAAAAAATGCCAAAATACAAAAAACCCTCGTGTAGAATGGGAGATTCACTCTTCTATTTTTCGCTGAACGATTGTTCGTCAAGTATTATCGTTTCATTAATTTGTGTAATTTTTGAAGAACTGTTCATCACGTCGGCTATCGAACGTAAGAATGGGACCTCAATGGGTCTTCTTCAAAATGAGCTATCGTGCTACACTACAAATCCGCTAAGTATAGTTCAGGTTGTAATGGCGAATGTACGATATAATATAATAATGTCGTCTGGTTTTTAACATTTAACTGCCAGGTCATATCACCTCGACCTAACTGATACAGTCACGCAGGGGTGCTCAATTTTCTTGTTTTCCGAAATCTGGCTATGCAATGACGAGCATGCTAATATTATTAATTTTGAATTATGCATTCAGTTCAAGACAGATGGTCAGTAGGCTGCCGGAGTAGCAATATATAAAAATACAAGTAGAACTGATACATTCACCTCGCATAAGGAAATTATCGTTGGACAAACAACTGGTATGAGCGTAACAACACAACCCATTGATGGTATATATAAGACTGAACAGCTTCTCAATGGGAATAAGTTGCTTTCTGTAGTTGTATTCACCTCGCCGAATAAATCTGTCAAAGACATAATGAAGTTCATACATTTCGTCCTTGCACCATATTCTAAAAGAATTTCAAAAATTCTCCAAGGAGACCTTCATCTTTTCACTTTTGCCGATGATTTACTCAAGCTGAACCACTAAATAAACTTCGAATTCGATTTATGCATGAACTCACATCGAAATATATCTACTACGAGATATGGGACGGCCATTGTGCAGTATTTGTGTATCTTATTTTAGCTACCATAATTCAATTGCGTCGATTATACCGAAAGAGTAATAGACAAATTTAACGATAATAAATAAATGAAAAACTCTGGTTAGTAAAATTGCATTCCTTCTTCCTTCATGTTGAGTTCACGGAACGGGATTATTTTTTATCCAACTCTTCAGCCAATCAAATCTTTCATATTCAACTAAACCCTTCACAATTTAATCCAGCTTTAGTTAAAATATTTCCATCTTTTGAGCAATAATCTTAGTCGTACCAACATAGTAACAAAAAATAACCGGAAGTATGAGCAATAATTTTTCTCAAATATTTGTTGTTGTTTATTTTTGACATTTTTTGAATGAATTGGTTAGGTTATCGCCTTAGATAATTTTATTTAAAGTTATTATATAAAATAAATGAAATAAATATGCGAGATGCATTTAAGTGAAACAATTACGATGAGAACCAAAAATTTTATTTTGTTACAAACTGTTGGACTATAAATTATTTGATAATTTATAAATTGTGATGTGTGTATAAAACCGAATATTGTGCATTTTTAATCCCCAGCATAGGCGTACGCAGGGGGGGGGGGAGTGCTTACTGGGGGTTTAACCCCCCCGTGATTCAACAATAAAAAAAAGTAAATCCTGAATCAACAGCAACGCGACTCAAACAAATATGTCCCACACGATGGATTCAACGCCACGAGTCTGCCTTAGTATTTCTGGAGCTTCAAACAGCTGCAATCTTTGCGATGGAAATTATTTCTGATTGGGATGACAAAACAACTTCTTCTTCTGCGATTCAGCTTCTATCTGTTATTAGGAGTACTGAATTTCAAGTTTCTCTTCATGTGCTTACCAAGGTTTTTGGTATAACCCTGCCACTAAGTCGTTCACTACAAACAATAAATCTGGATCTGGCCGCTGCATTCGAACTGGCAAAAGATGTTGAAGATGTGCTAGATGAAATACAACGCGAAACAGAAATGCAATTTTCAGTGACGACAAGAAAATATGTGACCAGCTTAATGTAGAAATACGAATTCCTTATCTAGCCGGAAGACAAATTCATCGCTGCAACATTGCAGTTGAAAATCCTGAAGAGTATTATCGTATTGTCATCTTTATACCTTTTCTAGATTCTACAAAGATGCAAGTTCACGATCGGTTTCTGAAATATATTGCAAAGTTTTATGTGTCTTTTGCCAAATGAACAAAATTTTTCATTGGAGCACGAAAAATCTGCAAAAACTCTTTTGGAAAAAGGGCATTGGTGAACTGAAGCTATGGTGGCGCCATGCTATAAATTCTTCGAATACACCAAAAAATGCTCATATTGTATTTTTATCATGCGACGAATAAATTTTCCCAACTGTTCGAAAATTACTTCAAATATTTGTAACACTACCGGTTAAAACATCAAGCAGTGAACGATTTTTTTCAACATTGAGACGACTCAAAACGTATTTACGCAACACAACGAATGAAGATAGGCTAAATGGATTAGCGTTACTTAATATTCATCGTAATGTCGCGGTTTCTGTTGATGCAGTTCTAGATGAACTAGCAAAAAGTTCACGTAAATTAGAAATTCGCTTGTAGTTGGTAATTAGGAAAGAAAAAATTGTTGAACTTCAGTCTTAACTTCTGTCGCTCTTTAATTGTTTCAGAAATTTGTCTTTTGCTGAATCTGCCATTTTTATTCTATTTTATAAGAAAAAATATATAATTTTTAATATATGTATTAATTTTTTTTGTACATACATCATATAATTTTTTATTAACTTTTCTTGATGAATTTTTTATTAATCTTTGTTATATAATTTTTAATATATTAATTTTTGTTTAATAGTAAAGTTCTTTCTTGTATAGTTCATGTTTTTATAGTGATAAATATATATTAGCTAGTTCTATTACGTGAAATTTTTTTTTTATTAAATATGGAACCCCCCCTATGGCTTCATCCTGCGTACGCACCTGATCCCCAGACATACGTTTATTCGATTAAATTAAAATAAAGCCCCATCTAATCGTAAACAAAGCAGAAATTGCAATCAAAAAATACAAAACAACAGAAAACATATCGCACATAATCTTAAAAACTGTCAACACAAAAAAACACTTTTGAGATAAATGCATTTTAATTTTTTATAATTGCTAACGTTACTATGTGATGATGCTGAGATTATTCATCATTAGCTTTATAAAAAAAATAATCAAGTATAGCCAATTTAAAATGCATGTATCACAAGTTTTTTGTGTTATGACATTTTTTTAAAGGATGTGCGATATGACAACCGTAGACAAATTTTTTGAGCAAAAGTTGGGAAAAAAGCCAGCTTTTTTTTTATCTCGTTCCGTGAACACACAGTCAAAGTAAACTGTACACACGCCATGTTTACACATCTCCTTGAGAGTAATAATGAACTCAATCTTTTTTTTATTTTTTGTTTTTCACATAATTTATTCTCTTTCATTTTCCGGATGTTATTGTAATTTGAAAAAGAATAATATTCCACAAAAGTTCACAAAACGTTGATGCAGCTATGTTTGCGGCTTGAATATCTCAGTGGCAATGACATGACAAAAACCTTCTAGGAGAGAAAAAAAAATCTCAAAAATAGAAAACTAATTTAGAAATTGTGTCATTCGTACAAAGAATATACGTATGTAATGTTAGTTTTGCGTATTTTTAGACTACTAAGATTATTAATAAAATAATGATTTAAGTATAAATAAATATTTAAAACAAAGTACAGAAATATATATATTATATTTTTTTTTTTTGTACTAATTAATTTATGAAATAAAACCGCGAAAATACGTTGTTCTTAACATGTTTTATAATCTTTCATTTTGGAATATTTTTCCTTATTGCCATCTGCGAAAGAATAGTGTAACTTTTATAACATACTACTCATTGCAGAGCTATTAGTACGATTTATACATCTAGAAGGCAATGCATGGTCAACCAACTGTTTTTGTGAACATATGTATTTAAAAAAAAAATCCAAAACATATAATCTTTCTTTTGTGTTACCGCGGCAATCGTAGTATTCTTATGATGATTTTGCTGCGTAGAAATCATAGTTGGCTCTCTTATGAAATGGATATGTTCTATTGTTTTAAATTGATCCGTAGTGATCCCATCATATTTATAATAAATTATTTTTGTGGACTAGCTATTTTCTTATATTAGTGTTATTTCTGATTGTGTACTTGTGAATATTTATGTTTAAAATATTTTTCTTAATTTATAAATTTTAAACGTGATATACGATTGTTATTCGAGAACGCGAACAAAGCTTAGATCCCCAGCAAACAAACGTTGATACCAGTATGAAACAGATTGAACCATTTGCACACGTCGAAGTGAGAAAACAAATAAATTTACTTCGGTTTCTTTTATAATACATACAGATACACTGCATATTTACCCCCACTTATTTTTTTGTTTATCAATTTCATTTAGAAAAATTTCTATTTCATTTTTAATTTTATCAGGAGATTTCATTTGAGGTGTGAGTTGATGCAGAATCTACTTAAATATCTATTTAAGTAGATTTTGGTTGATGTGTAAAATATTCATTGTACATGGTATGATGTTTATTTTACAATTGTTTTCAGATGGATAATACTTGGACAACATATTTTTCGGTCGGCAAAAATACGAAAAGCATGGAATTAGGTGCATCAATTTGAAGTAAAAATTGACCGCTCTAATTATAAGCTGTTTATGCGCTCATTGGGCGCTGATTTGTATTACTGGGGATACAATCATCCCGTCGCCGTATAGTACGATACAGTTCTGATGTTCGAGAGGGCGCAAAAAGCGTAAATTCAGTCATGAAATACGCTCAAGTTCCGATATTGGAGAGGTCGAGCAAAGCTTTGATTATTATAAGGCCCATCGTCGTAGAACACGGAACAATTCAAAGACAAAATGAAATTATATGATTTTGATTTGCTTCTTTATGAATCTTTGTATTCTTACCATAAGCTGTTAGTTTTAAGATTGAATAATACCAAATATACAAAACAAATTAAATATTTTTAACTGGTATCAAGATAATTTTATTTCTCTCAATATTATATCCACATAGTTCTTTATAGGGAATAAAAATTCTTTGGCTCCGAAATTTTCCCGCCTTTTTGTTTATTGATTTATTTTTATTATTTAGGAATTCTTCTTTCTTCAGTTCCTATTTTTTCTGCTACTGCGAGTAGTAGAAAAAATAGGAACTGAAGAAGGAAGAATTCCGAAACCGGCTTTCCTAAATGTTATAATTTTAACTTGTTAAAATGAAAGTTTAAAAATTACTGTTTTTTTTTAAATTAAGCATTGTTGTTTTTAAAATAAAATAAGAAATATACAAGTTTTTTAAATATAAAAATAAAAAAATTGGAATTAATATTATTTATAATGTGTGTCTTCCACATATTTGCTTGCCAACATTTCTTACAAACAATTGATGGTTAATTCACTCCAGTTGTTCATTGACGGCCAATACAAACCTCGTCTGATGTATAATATAAAAATTCTCTAATTTTGGTACTACTTTTAATATTTTATCATCTGTTACCACGCATTCGCAGTACACTGTTTTTAGTGCTTCTATTTTTTGTCTTAATATGTTTAGGTTTTCCTTTGTTCTCCATCGTATTGAAATTAGTCAGCTGGTTGATTTTGGCCGCGATCTTCTCCTGTCTTAATAGTCGAGCATCCATCTTCCGTGGATTAAGCCACCGTTGTTACTTGACTATTTCTTAAATCCGCGTTACAAAATAACAAAAAAAATCGTAAGTGTATCGATATGTGTGTCGACCCCCTGTACTATTATAGATTGACATGGAGGAGGTTCTACGGAAATCGGCTGTACGACCTCGAATGATTGCAAAGATAATAAAACAAGCATTTGGAATTAAATAAACTATCGTTTAATATTAATATTTGAAAGCTAGTCTACTACTAAACAAAGGAAATTTGGCCAAATATACTTCCAAGTGTAGGACCATATCGCCGACCACAACATGCAAATAGTCTTAAATTTTGTTTTTGCATATTCAAAATAATTTGATAGTTTGCGGATCTACATTTTTTGTGTCTACACTTTATATTAAAATGTGAAGCTATGCTTCTCTTTAGGTGACTGTAACCGGGTCAATTTTGACCCAACAAATCCTTCGGTTTTGTTATATGTAGAAAGAGTGTACGGGTGGGCCCGGTGAGAAAAAAATAACTAAATTTTATGACTTTTTTGTTATTATTGATCCTCACCCCTTGAACGATCAAACGAGACCGTGTATCATTGAGTTAATTAAAATTTGCCAAACCGGAATTTTATCCGAATGAAATTAAGACGTTTTGGGTTTTTGTGTGAACACTTTTTGGAGTGTGTAATAGTTAATTCTGAATTTATCGCTGGAATATGAATCATTCACCATACAAGCACCATCCAATTGAAGGATAACAAAATTTCATTATTTTCTTCCCTAACAAAATTGCATGTAAAACTAATGTAGCAGTTCATCTCCGTAAGAAGATAAAAAGCGAAACCAAAAATATTCTTCACAATATTTGTTGCGCTCTTAACGTGCTTGAATTGCATTTATGCCTGCCTGCCTGCTTGCTTGCCTACCTACACGCAATTATATTGATATTATCACGATATATAAAAATGCAAAGTAACATGGACCTGATTTTAGTTTTTTTTTTTTGTTTATAACTTCGTCTTACAATATTATATGCGCATGCAAGACATCTTTTATACATACAAATCTAAAAAGAGGAATATGTAATGCATATACAAAGTTTGGGTGGATTGGAGGAAGTTTAAATAAAAAAAATAAAATCTTTTGTCTTATAACATTTCGTAATTGTGATAATCATTACTTAGGATGTATGGCAATAGACGGGATCAGACAATATAAAGTATTTAAGATGACTTTAGAAAAAAAAAATGATTTATCTTCATCGATCATATAATAATACATGTGTATGTAAGTATATAATTTTCTTTTCGTTGTTGTTGTTGGTTTATATTCGTCTTAAGATGTTTTTGGTATTTTGATTGCAGGTTTTTCGTTTATTTTCTCGTTTCGCGTTGTATGTTCTTCTTTTAATCTCAATTTTTTATACGCGATTTATTTATTTATTTTTTTTCGCTGTTTTAACTGCACCCAGTTATTACTGTACCCAATAATGGTAGGATCGTGATAGTGCTACCCGGAGGCACGTGCCGGTATCCTTCTTATATACACACACACCATATTCATTTATAGTATAAAATAATAATAAAAGAATAAATAATTTAATTTTGATTTTGTTTTTTTTTTTTTTTTTGTTTTTACAGAATTTTCGTGATCAACAAATTGATGGAACCGGATTACCGCTCCTCACCGAAGAGCATCTGACAAATTCGCTAGGCTTAAAATTGGGACCTGCGCTAAAATTGAAATCAATTTTGGCGAAAAAATTAGGAGGTCCATGTCCATGTGTCTCATGTGCGACAACGGGTCTAAATAATAGCAGTAGTTGTAGTAATCACAGTGGCGGCGCCGTTAAAAAAGAATACACTACGAATAGTATTAGTAGTATTGTTAATCATAGTCCATGGCCATCGTGTGCTGAGTCAGAAAGTTAATCAAAGCGTAACATTTTTTTTTTATAACAATAAAATATATATTTAATTTTTAGTATTTAATTTAATTTAAATTAATTTAACACAAAATCAATTGAAAAAATAAAATACTTAATTTTTCCTTAGTTTAAATAATTAATTTACTATGAAATATTTTATATAACCGAACATAAAATGTACTTAAATAACACAGACACAAAATATAAAATTTAATTTTATTAATTTAACTAAGTTTAATGCAACGAAATAAAAAATTTAATTTAATTTAATTTAATTATACACAAAAACACTTAAAAGTATTTTTTTTTATAATATATGTTAATTAATATTATAATATGTATGTAATATGTTTTCTTGTACAAATTTCGTTATTATAAATTTATAAAAAAAAATTAATTTAATTAATTTGGAATTAATATTATTATTATTAATATTGAACATAATGCCGGGTTTGTACAATAAAAATGAAATAAATGTTTTATTTTCTTGTGACACGAAATATTTTTCTAAATTAAAAATTAATAATAATAAATAAAGTAGAAAACAAAAGAAACGAAATAATATTTAATTTTTATTTTTTAATTATACATTTTATAGAAATTATATATTATATATTTTAATTAATTATAACGAAAACAAATTTATGAAAAAAAGAAAAAATATTGAAATAAAAAATAATAATTTATTTTGTCTTCCAAACGAAATTTATTTTATTTTTGAGATTTAATGGTTCCGGAAAGACACCTAACTCTCACTCTCTCTCTCTCCCTCTAGCTTTCACATCCCATGAAGGTATTTTGCCGCCTGCGCAGTTGTCCTCAAATACAGTTGGAGGTTATCGGCCGCTCCTCCCAGATTCAACAACCTATTAATCGTAGCTCGGGTTAGACGTCGTCCGCTGTACGGTGTGGCACGACTGGTTGTTGCTAAAATGCTTTTCTGATTATTTGAATTAAAAAATATCACCAAGAAGATGCATAATTTCGTAATTCATTCGAATATCAAAGTCCTTGTTCAAAAAACTATTTTCGTTGTTAATGCCATTGTTTACATTTACTTACCCTGCCTTACTTATTTCAAAAAACAAAAATTTTTTTGTCTTGGATCTTAAAACTTTTGATTATATTCAAAATAATTGTAAATCCCGAAACGATCTACGTTTAAATTGGGCTAAAATATTGTGCCGTTTCGCTATGGTCTACGTTCGAATATAAAACTTGTTTTACTTCCAGTGGTAATACCGCACTTCCAACACATAATTTGCCCAACATTTCTGCGTTAATGTGAAGCCCTTATGGTCCTACATCAAACTCCATTCAATTTTGTTACCAAAATTGTTCAACGTTTTTTCTCAAATTTTCGTGATGGTTAGCCTTACTTATTTTTAAGACAAAAAATTTTTTGTCTTGGATCTTAAAACTTTTGATTATATTCAAAATAATTGTAAATCCCGAAACGATCATCGTTTAAATTGGGCTAAAATATTGCGCCGTTTCGCTATAGTCCACGTTTGAATATAAAACTTGTTTTGCTTCCAGTGGTAATACCGCACTTCCAACACATAATTTGCCCAACATTTCTTCGTTAATGTGATGCCCTTATGGTCCTACATCAAACTCCATTCAATTTTGTTACCAAAATTGTTCAACGTTTTTTCTCAAATTTTCGTGATGGTTAGCCTTACTTATTTTTAAGACAAAAAATTGTTTGTCTTGGATCTTAAAACTTTTGATTATATTCAAAATAATTGTAAATCCCGAAACGATCTACGTTTAAATTGGGCTAAAATATTGCGCCGTTTCGCTATGGTCCACGTTTGAATATAAAACTTGTTTTACTTCCAGTGGTAATACCGCACTTCCAACACATAATTGGCCCAACATTTCTTCGTTAATGTGATGCCCTTATGGTCCTACATCAAACTCCATTCAATTTTGTTACAAAAATTGTACAACGTTTTTTCTCAAATTTTCGTGATGGTTAGCCTTACTTATTTTTAAGACAAAAAATTGTTTGTCTTGGATCTTAAAACTTTTGATTATATTCAAAATAACTGTAAATCCCGAAACGATCTACGTTTAAATTGGGCTAAAATATTGCGCCGTTTCGCTATGGTCTACGTTCGAATGTATAACTTGTTTTACTTCCAGTGGTAATACCGCACTTCCAACACATAATTTGCCCAACATTTCTTCGTTAATGTGATGCCCTTATGGTCCTACATCAAACTCCATTCAATTTTGTTACCAAAATTGTTCAACGTTTTTTCTCAAATTTTCGTGATGGTTAGCCTTACTTATTTTTAAGACAAAAAAATTTTTGTCTTGGATCTTAAAACTTTTGATTATATTCAAAATAATTTTAAATCCCGAAACGATCTACGTTTAAATTGAGCTAAAATATTGTGCCGTTTCGCTATGGTCTACGTTCGAATGTAAAACTTGTTTAACTTCCAGTGGTAATACCGCACTTCCAACACATAATTTGCCCAACATTTCTTCGTTAATGTGATGCCCTTATGGTCCTACATCAAACTCCATTCAATTTTGTTACCAAAATTGTTCAACGTTTTTTTTCAAATTTTCGTGATGGTTAGCCTTACTTATTTTTAAGACAAAAAATTTTTTGTCTTGGATCTTAAAACTTTTGATTATATTCAAAATAATTGTAAATCCCGAAACGATCTACGTTTAATTTGGGCTAAAATATTGCGCCGTTTCGCTATGGTCCACGTTCGAATATAAAACTTGTTTTACTTCCAGTGGTAATACCGCACTTCCAACACATAGTTTGCCCAACATTTCTGCGTTAATGTGATGCCCTTATGGTCCTACATCAAACTCCATTCAATTTTGTTACCAAAATTGTTCAACGTTTTTTCTCAAATTTTCGTGATGGTTAGCCTTACTTATTTTTAAGACAAAAAATTGTTTGTCTTGGATCTTAAAACTTTTGATTATATTCAAAATAATTGTAAATCCCGAAACGATCTACGTTTAAATTGGGCTAAAATATTGCGCCGTTTCACTATGGTCTACGTTCGAATGTAAAACTTGTTTTACTTCCAGTGGTAATACCGCACTTCCAACACATAATTTGCCCAACATTTCTGCGTTAATGTGATGCCCTTATGGTCCTACATCAAACTCCATTCAATTTTGTTACCAAAATTGTTCAACGTTTTTTCTCAAATTTTCGTGATGGTTAGCCTTACTTATTTTTAAGACAAAAAATTTTTTGTCTTGGATCTTAAAACTTTTGATTATATTCAAAATAATTGTAAATCCCGAAACGATCTACGTTTAATTTGGGCTAAAATATTGCGCCGTTTCGCTATGGTCCACGTTCGAATATAAAACTTGTTTTACTTCCAGTGGTAATACCGCACTTCCAACACATAATTTGCCCAACATTTCTTCGTTAATGTGATGCCCTTATGGTCCTACATCAAACTCCATTCAATTTTGTTACCAAAATTGTTCAACGTTTTTTCTCAAATTTTCGTGATGGTTAGCCTTACTTATTTTTAAGACAAAAAATTTTTTGTCTTGGATCTTAAAACTTTTGATTATATTCAAAATAATTGTAATCCCGAAACGATCTACGTTTAAATTGGGCTAAAATATTGCGCCGTTTCGCTATGGTCTACGTTCGAATGTAAAACTTGTTTAACTTCCAGTGGTAATACCGCACTTCCAACACATAATTTGCCCAACATTTCTTCGTTAATGTGATGCCCTTATGGTCCTACATCAAACTCCATTCAATTTTGTTACCAAAATTGTTCAACGTTTTTTCTCAAATTTTCGTGATGGTTAGCCTTACTTATTTTAAGACAAAAAATGTTTTGTCTTGGATCTCAAAACTTTTGATTATATTCAAAATAATTGTAATCCCGAAACGATCTACGTTTAAATTGGGCTAAGTATTGCGCCGTTTCGTTATGGTCCACGTTCGAATATAAAACTTGTTTTACTTCCAGTGGTAATACCGCACTTCCAACACATAATTTGCCTAACATTTCTTCCTTAATGTGATGCCCTTATGGTCCTACATAAAACTCCATTCAATTTTGTTACCAAAATTGTTCAACGTTTTACTTAATTTTAAGACAAAAAATTTTTTGTCTTGGATCTTAAAACTTTTGATTATATTCAAAATAATTGTAATCCCGAAACGATCTACGTTTAAATTGGGCTAAAATATTGCGCCGTTTCGCTATGGTCTACGTTCGAATGTAAAACTTGTTTAACTTCCAGTGGTAATACCGCACTTCCAACACATAATTTGCCCAACATTTCTTCGTTAATGTGATGCCCTTATGGTCCTACATCAAACTCCATTCAATTTTGTTACCAAAATTGTTCAACGTTTTTTCTCAAATTTTCGTGATGGTTAGCCTTACTTATTTTTAAGACAAAAAATGTTTTGTCTTGGATCTCAAAACTTTTGATTATATTCAAAATAATTGTAATCCCGAAACGATCTACGTTTAAATTGGGCTAAGTATTGCGCCGTTTCGTTATGGTCCACGTTCGAATATAAAACTTGTTTTACTTCCAGTGGTAATACCGCACTTCCAACACATAATTTGCCTAACATTTCTTCCTTAATGTGATGCCCTTATGGTCCTACATCAAACTCCATTCAATTTTGTTACCAAAATTGTTCAACGTTTTTTCTCAAATTTTCGTGATGGTTAGCCTTACTTATTTTTAAGACAAAAAATGTTTTGTCTTGAATCTTAAAACTTTTGATTATATTCAAAATAATTATAAATCCCGAAACGATCTACGTTTAAATTGGGCTAAAATATTGCGCCGTTTCGCTATGGTCTACGTTCGAATATAAAACTTGTTTTACTTCCAGTGGTAATATCGCACTTCCAACACATAATTTGCCCAACATTTCTGCGTTAATGTGATGCCCTTATGGTCCTACATCAAACTCCATTCAATTTTGTTACCAAAATTGTTCAACGTTTTTTCTCAAATTTTCGTGATGGTTAGCCTTACTTATTTTTAAGACAAAAAATGTTTTGTCTTGAATCTTAAAACTTTTGATTATATTCAAAATAATTATAAATCCCGAAACGATCTACGTTTAAATTGGGCTAAAATATTGCGCCGTTTCGCTATGGTCTACGTTCGAATATAAAACTTGTTTTACTTCCAGTGGTAATACCGCACTTCCAACACATAATTTGCCCAACATTTCTGCGTTAATGTGATGCCCTTATGGTCCTACATCAAACTCCATTCAATTTTGTTACCAAAATTGTTCAACGTTTTTTCTCAAATTTTCGTGATGGTTAGCCTTACTTATTTTTAAGACAAAAAATGTTTTGTCTTGGATCTTAAAACTTTTGATTATATTCAAAATAATTGTAAATCCCGAAACGATCTACGTTTAAATTGGGCTAAAATATTGCGCCGTTTCGCTATGGTCTACGTTCGAATATAAAACTTGTTTTACTTCCAGTGGTAATACCGCAATTCCAACACATAATTTGCCCAACATTTCTGTGTTAATGTGATGCCCTTATGGTCCTACATCAAACTCCATTCAATTTTGTTACCAAAATTGTTCAACGTTTTTTCTCAAATTTTCGTGATGGTTAGCCTTACTTATTTTAAGACAAAAATTTTTTTGTCTTGGATCTTAAAACTTTTGATTATATTCAAAATAATTATAAATCCCGAAACGATCTACGTTTAAATTGGGCTAAAATATTGCGCCGTTTCGCTATGGTCTACGTTCGAATATAAAACTTGTTTTACTTCCAGTGGTAATACCGCACTTCCAACACATAATTTGCCCAACATTTCTTCCTTAATGTGATGCCCTTATGGTCCTACATAAAACTCCATTCAATTTTGTTACCAAAATTGTTCAACGTTTTTTCTCAAATTTTCGTGATGGTTAGCCTTACTTTTTTTTAAGACAAAAAATTTTTTGTCTTCGATCTTAAAACTTTTGGTTATATTTAAGATGCTCAAAGCATTGCTCCGTTGTGTTCTAATGGCTCATTCCACACTAGAATAATTTGTATCCGGTAACTTCTTCGTTTGTTTCCCTTTCAAATCAAAAAATTGCGGCGCAGATAAAACCGGTTTTATTGGTAAAGGGGAAGAACCAGATAAATGTTCCCTTAGGTCTGGATATGGACAATGAGCGATTGTATTTATTTCAACTTCAAATTAAGCAATCACACTTCCGGTACATAATCCGCCCATAATTTTTCATCAATGTGACATTCAATCCGTCATTCCACACTTTGATTATTTCCTCCCCCTTTACCAACAAACTATCAACAGTTTGTTGGTGAAGAGGACGAAAGAATGAAAGTGTAGAACGGCGGTATGTCACGTCACACACATCGAATATTATTATTTTTTAAATATGTTATTAAAACTTAGGCGAAAATACTTATGGTCAAAATTCATAGTCTTCCTATTTCAATCCAATAATATAAAGTGTTTTTAAATCTTTACTCAAATTTAGTGATATGTTTGAAATGTGGCATTGTAATTCTTAAGAGTAGTCTACTAGCCGAAATTGTAAGCTTCTAGTGGTATAAAATCAATACATCTAGAATTCAAACCATTCGCCGATTTAAAATTTGAAGACATCTATTGCCCCATTCGAAAACCAGTAATCTTTAATTAAGTCAAGACACATTCTATTTATAATAATTTTATTACAATAACAACTTTTGAAAACATACAAAAAACTTAGAAATACTTCTGCAATGGTTCACCGACAATTTTTTCCAATTCTTGTACCGCTGCTTGGGCTGACTTCTCCACACTATAATTCTCGTCCTCCAACAACTCCGCCAAAAATGGTATAGTCTCCGGTAAAAACGGTAAGAAATTCTCACCCAATTTGCGCGCAATCTCTACACTGACTTTTAACGCAAAAAGTCGTACTTTCGGATCATTCGTTCGAGTTTTTAAGAATACCTGATAATTAAGCTGTTTCCATAGACTATCATCGTTAGTGGCGACTGCTATTTGTGATATACAATTTGAAATAGCGATCTGCAATTTCTCCTCTTTCAGTGCAAATGGATTTTCAATTTGATCCACAATCGGCTGCATGAATTAAAACGAGCCGCGTTCGTAAAATTTCTTGAATCGTGTAAAAATACTAAATTTAATGTTCTCATAATGTACTCGATGAGAAGAATGGATTTCTCTTCTGCGTGTTCCAAACCCTCAAAATACTTGGCGTTATTAAGTAAATCGGCTGCATTTTGGAAAAAGCTATCAGCGAATAGAGTGAACAAGGACTTCAAGGCATCCGCGACGTGCGACGACAAATTATAAAAAGTAATCGCTCGATCTCTGTATTCCCCACCCCCTTCGCGAATTGCCCAGTCATACATTTTATAATACAACGGACGAAAAGTGCTTTCCGATAACT
Source organism: Nephrotoma flavescens (assembly GCA_932526605.1). NCBI lineage: Eukaryota > Metazoa > Arthropoda > Insecta > Diptera > Tipulidae > Nephrotoma > Nephrotoma flavescens. The sequence continues at coordinate 253,649,993 of OW052220.1, forward strand.
TTAGGATTAGACAAACAAACGCCTTGATTACCTCGGCTTCGATTAAATTAACGACGTACAGATCATTGCATGCTGATCGAAAATGTAAAGCGTTTATAAAGAAATTCGACAAATCTGATTGCAGGGTTCCTAATTCATCCGCAGTCATTTGATCAAATGAATTTGAAATAATTTTCATGAGGCCCGGAATCGATTTGTACTTTTCAGTTTTGATAAGAATTTGATAGCTTTTATCGATCGAGGGGATTAGCACACGACCTGGTATTGTAGATCCAATTTTGGAAAATATTTCACCTAATCGATTTTGTATTTTTTCATCTTCGGTAACCGAGGCGATATTTGAAAGAATTGTTATTATTTTCACAATGTACGGACTCAAAAAGAGCGGGATGGATTCAATTATTTTGAGAATGGCCACAATCGAGGCAATTAATAACGGGTCATTATAATCGGCGCCGATTTGTTTTTTAAGCGAATCGATTAAGATCGGCATAAATTTAGACAGATTAGAAAGAGAGTGTGCCCGAAGATTGACACAAATTTCGCTTAGACACAGAATAACAGTTGCCTGCAAAAACTTAGGTAATTTCTCGCGTTTCTGTGAGATTTCTATAACTTTATCTAAAATGTCTTTAAACTCATTTGGATGATCGGTACACAACACCTTCGATAGTAATTTAATCGCAATCAAAGCGGTTTGTTGAAGTACATGCATCTCTAAACCATCAGATTCCCTAATTACCTCGAATATTGCACAAAGTGGTTCGATTACCTGGATCAAATGAGATGCATCACATTTCTCGATAAAATCGGATTTATGTTGAATTTTACTTATAAGCAGCTCGATCACTCTTTTACGCACGGATGTAATTTTATGTCGGAGTAAACCAATCACCACGAGTAAAAATATATCGACCGAAAGAAGAGATATTGCATTATCCAGTATATCGTAGCAGTGATGAAGAATTACTTTCCAGTAGCGATGATGAGTCGAGTCAGAAAATTTTTCGGTTGCCTTCGATACGTCTGCAATGTAAAGCAAAATTTTTATAATGAAATTCTGGTAGAATGGCTTCATGAGCTTGACATCGGCGTCAGTTAGCGCGGCTATACGATTCACAAATTGTGGTGAGGATGTTAATATACCAATAAACTGACAGATTATGTACTTGTAATGGCGAAGTTGTTTTGCGGTGTGCCCTTCCACTAGGAAGATTGATGTGTCCGTGATATCGATGTCCATGGATTCCCCATCTTCTGGGCGATCTACTGGTAAACCTTTCAAGTATTCCAAAAATTGTGCACAGGTCTCAATTATTACATCTACTTCAAACTCGTTGGCGATTGATAACGCGATTTCCAAACGTCTTGGCAATTTATCATCATTCTCGTTCGGTTTTCTACCGTCTTTAGATGGACGCGTTACTTGGCACTCGAACACAACAGCCACTAACTTCCATAAATATTTCTTTGGATCGAGCATATTTATGAGTTTCGTATAAAGCGGAATTCGTCTATGCTCAGGCACATCCAAAATGATATCCGCAAATATCTTAAGAACTGGAATCGTTAAATTCTCTCTCTCCCTTTCTGACATATTCGTTTCATTGGACTTTGTCAAAATAGGAATGATTTTTTCGATAATTTTTGATATAATCTGGAAACTGTACACATCATCGTGGCGCACAACTGATGATCCCATGAACGTAAATACATCCACTAGGTTGTGTAAAACTTGTTCAGGAATCATAGAGGCCGTATGACATAATAAAAGCAGCGCATGATGATGTGTTTGAGGATTTTGAGTGGCGCGAATACATTGCACAACCAAATTGATGTGAAACATGTTGTCTGGAATAACATCTCGTTTGGAAGTTCCATCTGGTGAGATTTTTTGGCAGCAATGTAAAATACAAGACAATAGCAGCTGCTTTGTATACTCAACGGGTGATTGTTCCTCGAAATTAAGACATTTCTTGAGTATGTCGAAGAAATGTGGAATCATAAGTTCAACGTTTGTTAGCTTCTTCTTATTTTGCAGGAACTCTAATAGTGTGACTCCTCTTTTCCATTTCTCGTTTGACAAAATCTCAACCGAAAGTGTGAATTTGGAACGTTTCTCATTATTTTTTTTATTCTTGACATTCTTCATGTCCAGTAAAATTCCCTCTATAATTTTACAGTCAATTTCCAACTTCTTCATGAGCTTATGTGCCGCGCCCGTTATATCGTTGAACTCACAGTACGTTGCCGTTTCTACGATCGAATTTAACAATATTGTTTTATATTCATTCGATAATTGTTGGTACGACTCGTCATCGACCACTTCAAGAAGCAGACGAGCAGGGCTGGATACTTCTGATTCACCAGACAAAACCAGCCTATGATTGTTCAAGGTATTTAACAGAAAATTTAATGCGGGTTTTGAGGTTGAAATTGCTTTAATCGTTTCGTTATTGTACCGATTAATGATATGTCGTAGAATATCGCTGTCATACGTAGATAATAACAAATCATCTGAACTCTGCATTTTCTTGTAAATTTCGTTTCCAATTTCACAGAATGTTGGTAAATTTTTTGCAGTGTTAACATACTTTAGAATCTCCATTAAATTGGCCACAATGTACTTCGAAGAGCTGGAACACATTTCAACAAATTGATTCGAAATGTCTTGATAAACTTTCGCTTTCTGTGTAATTATTTTGAATAAAACTAGCGAAATCTGCTCGTGATCACATATAATTTCTTCTCGGTAATTGATAATCTCCCATAATTTTTCATCAATGTGACATTCAATCCGTCATTCCACACTTTGATTATTTCCTCCCCCTTTACCAACAAACTATCAACAGTTTGTTGGTGAAGAGGACGAAAGAATGAAAGTGTAGAACGGCGGTATGTCACGTCACACACATCGAATATTATTATTTTTTAAATATGTTATTAAAACTTAGGCGAAAATACTTATGGTCAAAATTCATAGTCTTCCTATTTCAATCCAATAATATAAAGTGTTTTTAAATCTTTACTCAAATTTAGTGATATGTTTGAAATGTGGCATTGTAATTCTTAAGAGTAGTCTACTAGCCGAAATTGTAAGCTTCTAGTGGTATAAAATCAATACATCTAGAATTCAAACCATTCGCCGATTTAAAATTTGAAGACATCTATTGCCCCATTCGAAAACCAGTAATCTTTAATTAAGTCAAGACACATTCTATTTATAATAATTTTATTACAATAACAACTTTTGAAAACATACAAAAAACTTAGAAATACTTCTGCAATGGTTCACCGACAATTTTTTCCAATTCTTGTACCGCTGCTTGGGCTGACTTCTCCACACTATAATTCTCGTCCTCCAACAACTCCGCCAAAAATGGTATAGTCTCCGGTAAAAACGGTAAGAAATTCTCACCCAATTTGCGCGCAATCTCTACACTGACTTTTAACGCAAAAAGTCGTACTTTCGGATCATTCGTTCGAGTTTTTAAGAATACCTGATAATTAAGCTGTTTCCATAGACTATCATCGTTAGTGGCGACTGCTATTTGTGATATACAATTTGAAATAGCGATCTGCAATTTCTCCTCTTTCAGTGCAAATGGATTTTCAATTTGATCCACAATCGGCTGCATGATTATATTAAAACGAGCCGCGTTCGTAAAATTTCTTGAATCGTGTAAAAATACTAAATTTAATGTTCTCATAATGTACTCGATGAGAAGAATGGATTTCTCTTCTGCGTGTTCCAAACCCTCAAAATACTTGGCGTTATTAAGTAAATCGGCTGCATTTTGGAAAAAGCTATCAGCGAATAGAGTGAACAAGGACTTCAAGGCATCCGCGACGTGCGACGACAAATTATAAAAAGTAATCGCTCGATCTCTGTATTCCCCACCCCCTTCGCGAATTGCCCAGTCATACATTTTATAATACAACGGACGAAAAGTGCTTTCCGATAACTTTAGGATTAGACAAACAAACGCCTTGATTACCTCGGCTTCGATTAAATTAACGACGTACAGATCATTGCATGCTGATCGAAAATGTAAAGCGTTTATAAAGAAATTCGACAAATCTGATTGCAGGGTTCCTAATTCATCCGCAGTCATTTGATCAAATGAATTTGAAATAATTTTCATGAGGCCCGGAATCGATTTGTACTTTTCAGTTTTGATAAGAATTTGATAGCTTTTATCGATCGAGGGGATTAGCACACGACCTGGTATTGTAGATCCAATTTTGGAAAATATTTCACCTAATCGATTTTGTATTTTTTCATCTTCGGTAACCGAGGCGATATTTGAAAGAATTGTTATTATTTTCACAATGTACGGACTCAAAAAGAGCGGGATGGATTCAATTATTTTGAGAATGGCCACAATCGAGGCAATTAATAACGGGTCATTATAATCGGCGCCGATTTGTTTTTTAAGCGAATCGATTAAGATCGGCATAAATTTAGACAGATTAGAAAGAGAGTGTGCCCGAAGATTGACACAAATTTCGCTTAGACACAGAATAACAGTTGCCTGCAAAAACTTAGGTAATTTCTCGCGTTTCTGTGAGATTTCTATAACTTTATCTAAAATGTCTTTAAACTCATTTGGATGATCGGTACACAACACCTTCGATAGTAATTTAATCGCAATCAAAGCGGTTTGTTGAAGTACATGCATCTCTAAACCATCAGATTCCCTAATTACCTCGAATATTGCACAAAGTGGTTCGATTACCTGGATCAAATGAGATGCATCACATTTCTCGATAAAATCGGATTTATGTTGAATTTTACTTATAAGCAGCTCGATCACTCTTTTACGCACGGATGTAATTTTATGTCGGAGTAAACCAATCACCACGAGTAAAAATATATCGACCGAAAGAAGAGATATTGCATTATCCAGTATATCGTAGCAGTGATGAAGAATTACTTTCCAGTAGCGATGATGAGTCGAGTCAGAAAATTTTTCGGTTGCCTTCGATACGTCTGCAATGTAAAGCAAAATTTTTATAATGAAATTCTGGTAGAATGGCTTCATGAGCTTGACATCGGCGTCAGTTAGCGCGGCTATACGATTCACAAATTGTGGTGAGGATGTTAATATACCAATAAACTGACAGATTATGTACTTGTAATGGCGAAGTTGTTTTGCGGTGTGCCCTTCCACTAGGAAGATTGATGTGTCCGTGATATCGATGTCCATGGATTCCCCATCTTCTGGGCGATCTACTGGTAAACCTTTCAAGTATTCCAAAAATTGTGCACAGGTCTCAATTATTACATCTACTTCAAACTCGTTGGCGATTGATAACGCGATTTCCAAACGTCTTGGCAATTTATCATCATTCTCGTTCGGTTTTCTACCGTCTTTAGATGGACGCGTTACTTGGCACTCGAACACAACAGCCACTAACTTCCATAAATATTTCTTTGGATCGAGCATATTTATGAGTTTCGTATAAAGCGGAATTCGTCTATGCTCAGGCACATCCAAAATGATATCCGCAAATATCTTAAGAACTGGAATCGTTAAATTCTCTCTCTCCCTTTCTGACATATTCGTTTCATTGGACTTTGTCAAAATAGGAATGATTTTTTCGATAATTTTTGATATAATCTGGAAACTGTACACATCATCGTGGCGCACAACTGATGATCCCATGAACGTAAATATATCCACTAGGTTGTGTAAAACTTGTTCAGGAATCATAGAGGCCGTATGACATAATAAAAGCAGCGCATGATGATGTGTTTGAGGATTTTGAGTGGCGCGAATACATTGCACAACCAAATTGATGTGAAACATGTTGTCTGGAATAACATCTCGTTTGGAAGTTCCATCTGGTGAGATTTTTTGGCAGCAATGTAAAATACAAGACAATAGCAGCTGCTTTGTATACTCAACGGGTGATTGTTCCTCGAAATTAAGACATTTCTTGAGTATGTCGAAGAAATGTGGAATCATAAGTTCAACGTTTGTTAGCTTCTTCTTATTTTGCAGGAACTCTAATAGTGTGACTCCTCTTTTCCATTTCTCGTTTGACAAAATCTCAACCGAAAGTGTGAATTTGGAACGTTTCTCATTATTTTTTTTATTCTTGACATTCTTCATGTCCAGTAAAATTCCCTCTATAATTTTACAGTCAATTTCCAACTTCTTCATGAGCTTATGTGCCGCGCCCGTTATATCGTTGAACTCACAGTACGTTGCCGTTTCTACGATCGAATTTAACAATATTGTTTTATATTCATTCGATAATTGTTGGTACGACTCGTCATCGACCACTTCAAGAAGCAGACGAGCAGGGCTGGATACTTCTGATTCACCAGACAAAACCAGCCTATGATTGTTCAAGGTATTTAACAGAAAATTTAATGCGGGTTTTGAGGTTGAAATTGCTTTAATCGTTTCGTTATTGTACCGATTAATGATATGTCGTAGAATATCGCTGTCATACGTAGATAATAACAAATCATCTGAACTCTGCATTTTCTTGTAAATTTCGTTTCCAATTTCACAGAATGTTGGTAAATTTTTTGCAGTGTTAACATACTTTAGAATCTCCATTAAATTGGCCACAATGTACTTCGAAGAGCTGGAACACATTTCAACAAATTGATTCGAAATGTCTTGATAAACTTTCGCTTTCTGTGTAATTATTTTGAATAAAACTAGCGAAATCTGCTCGTGATCACATATAATTTCTTCTCGGTAATTGATAATCTCGTTCCAAAATTTTGAGTTTTGTGCCACATCCCATTTTTCGATTAATACCTCAATAAATTCCATAATACCTTTACGAATCTCAAGTTGCGGACTATTTAATCCGAAAAGTATATGAACCATTCCATTATTAGTCAACTGACCAAAATTCTCAGCATTTTCAGCATTCTCTAATATTTGCGTTGCTAATTTAACTGTCCACATTTGAACTTCGGGTGTTATTCCAAACGTTGAGGCCATTGCATGCCCGCCGAAATAATTTAAACAGAAGTGTAACGTTTCGGTCACATTGTTAAATAAAATGTGCAGAAATTTAGATAGTCCAGTGAGAAAAATTTCACGTTCGCCCGCCGATTTTTCAATAGAGCATCCGTTGATCAATAATATCTCATAGATCTTCAATATCAATAAAATATCTGGCTTTTCCTCAAATGTCCCAATTGTATCCAGCTTTGTAGAACTTAAAATCTCCAAAATTGCCAAGATAAATATTTCGTTAGAAAAAATCATTTGGCGAATACTTGCATGCGCTTTAGTGATGTTCGATTCATCGAATTTACACTTTAGATTTAATGATTTAAACGCTAGTTCCAGCACAGATCGGCTTAAAGCAGGTGCTGATTGTTTTGGTAGCGAATAGCTGAGAAGAATTGTATTATAAAATGCTGACAGCGGATTAATTTCCACTCTATACTGTGTTTCAATTATGTCCATAACAATCTTAATATCAGGCAGCGTATTTCCTTCATTTTTTAACAGTTCGTGATTTATTTTAATAACATCTTCAGCTACCTTCGCGTTTTGACTTTTCTTTTTAAATTCTTTTACAAAATTGACGTGTTTTGATAGGCTTGACGACATAATTTCTTGGTATATAATCAGCTCTGCGTCGTTCGTGGGAAACAGGAACGGGAAAATACCAATAAATATTTGTATAGCATTTTCCTTTTCTAATAGTTGAGGCGAAATAAGTAATTTTATCGCTTCACTAATAACAACACGCCACAGCTCACCACTAATAAGCCCTCTCGTTAAAATTTTAATTAGCCGTTGAACAAATTCCGTTTTTCCGATCAAATTCAGCAATTTATTTGTATTCATCTTAAGAATTTCTTTCACAACCTCAGGATTTTGGTCGTTCAGTCTCTCCATTATGCTGTCTCGAAATAGATCCTGACTTTCCGGCGTGATATGCATTTTTCCAAAATTATTTGACAAATACTTAATAGCAAGTATTCTCTGCTGTGCACTATGATGGTATAGATTCTCAAATACATTCGTTTCATCATCGTTATAAGCAGCTTTTAACAGAAACCCAAGGACAGCTTTAAGAGCTGTTCGTTTACCTTTCGATATAATTCCGTTATCACCTTTCATTACTAATTTTAGAACTTTGTCGAAGGCATCGGGATATTGGCGTTCCAATTTTCGTAAATATTCCGAGTACCACTTAGAGATCCCCAAATTATTGTCATCTATATATAAAGATTCCCCATTTTCGGCTTCGTCGTCTGAATCCAGCATAATAACTAAAGCGTTATTGCTTAGCGGCGGCTTCTCTCGGAGTGTATAATTATCCAAAGCGGATCGAATTATCAATTCTGCATCTTGTTCCGTAAACTCTATATCTAACAATAAATTTTCCAGCAAATTTTTACACGACACCCAATTGTCATCTTTTAGTTGTACTTTCCGTAAACATTGTCCAGTAAGTTTGATATAAAACGATGTAATATTTACGCCTTGTTGTGTAACTTGCCGTAGAATGGACGAAAACCAGGTGTTCTCTAATATTTTTAAGAATGCCTCTTCCGGGATCTCAGTAATCTCATCAACTTGATTTGTAAATATTAATACAAGTAGCATGATTGAATCCATTTGGAGTATGGTGTGTTGACAATTACTAATCTTAATTAGGAACGTGTCAAGTAATTTTTTATTGAATTTTAGTTTGGAGACAAGCTGACCCACTATCATGTATGAGGCGGCGACGAAATCAATTATGTTCGATGACAATCCTTTGAGTAATGTTGGTAAAATACTCATAATGTGAACCTCTTTAACGGTTTGTATTGTAAAAATAGTTCCAATAATTGTGGTACAATAAAAGCCGAATACAGTTTGTAGTGTGTGGGCTCGAACATCGAGCACCTTAATAGCATCTTTGACACAAGTTCCAATGAACTGTAAAAACCATGGATCATTAGCCGCGTGATTGAATATTGTTTGCTTCGGTAACGGAATACCTGGCTTTTGCAACGGTTTTAGCCAATGCCATTTATCCTGCTCGTTCTCCACATCAAAAAGCTGGACACATCTTATGAAAATTCGAGTCTCATGATACGGCAGTATCAACATCATGAATTCATCTTTATTATAGTCATGAATTTGGAATCGTCGAATTAACCATTCCAAACATTTATGTGACGATTGTAACAGAAAATAAGGAGATAGTTGTAATAAGAATTGTTTAATGGTTTTATTCAATTTCTTATTGATTTCCGCCGACTCAACCGCACGCTGCAAATCCCGGGAATCTTTCACGAATAAATTTGTTTCAAATTGGGCGAAGCATGAATTCAACGAAATTAACTCCTCGAGTCCACTTAATCCGATTTCGTAGATAGTTTCACGATCTTTATTGGCCGCCTCTTTGGGATCGAATAGTAACGAAGCACGTTTTTTCGAATCTTTAAGAATGTTTGTTTGCGGCGCTTGTAGCCGCTTCAATTGTTGAGCTAACGACGTCATAATGTATGATTAAACACTCAGCACAAACAATAAACACTAAATGTACTATAAATTTTACACTTTTCTCAGTTTATATATATTTTATTTTAATAATTTTAAAGTTTCACGCACTTAAAACTGTACACAAAAATTCACATGGCAAATTTGACAGAGTTGAAATTATTTTTGACAAATGAAAATAGAACGAAGTTAGCCTAATATAGTGAGATTCGAGTACTAAGTGACTATTATACGCGAGAAAGCCTTTTTGGTTTTGTAGACGATAAAAACGAAAAATGTAACCATTGGAAGGGCAAATAAAAATAAATACGGTTTGTATGCATGCAGGCCCATAAAACGTAAACACGAAAAAAACTTTCATACAAATCGTATGAAAATTATTTTTTGTTAAATTTTTTTAACCTTATTTATTTATTTCTCGCAAACGTGGCAGAAAAATAGATGTTCATTCTCCGGAGCGTGAATTATGTTTATTTATTTTTTATTTAGATGAATTGTTATTGATTTTTAAAATCAAACATGATGATGAGCATTATAGCTCGAAACCAAAGAATACTTATAAAAACATGTATGTGAAGTATTATTATTATTTATTCATTTATTTATGAGCTGGCGAAACCACCAAATTGCTCTTAAATATTATACAAGATGATATTTCATCCAAATTATTTTTCTCTATTAATTCAATATATTTTTTTTTCAAAATTTTCCACTTATTACGACTCACGATTCGCATTCTAGCACCCAAACGACGAACTTATCGATTCAAGTTCTAGAACACGAATATATGTGAAGTAACCCAAGTATAACAAAACGAAAGTAAAAATTGAGCATAGTATTTTCCTTCGTTTTCATCCAAAATTAACGAAAGTTAAACTTCACATTATAATGATAGTGTTTGTAGCGTATACGTATTATATACATATGCTTATACAAATGGCGTTATTTAGTTTATTGTGAGAACGCTAAGTTTATAGTAACTTTTAACGATGCGGATACATTTGTCAACTTTGATATTAATTTAATTGAAACTAGGAAGGCTGTAAAACAATTGGTAATGTAAAGATTCATTCGAGATAATTTGGTACAATCTATTATATTTTGTTTTCCTATTTTATATTTAGAAATCATTATTTATGAAGCAAGATGGCCACGAACTAAAAAAGTGCATTAGGGCAAACTTTACAGAGCTGTTCACCAAAGAGCTTAGCTGCTAGTTTACGTTTAACGGTCAATAAAGATAATGTGAGGTATGGTTTACGTTACTCCGTGTTAAATTTAATAATTATAATATTATTTTCAACATTTTAGATTGTACTATGGAAAAATTTACGAACTCTATCGAAATCGATTTAATATCCACAAATTGCTTTTATTATATAAAAGACAAACAAGGAAAATTATTTTAAAAAAAAATCTAGTGTAAATATTAGAAATTAAAAAACTGAATAATTTAATCGAAATGTATATATATATGTATGTCCAAAGTAATCAATAATGAATTAAAATAATGAATTTAATAAATCATTTTATATTACAAAAACAAAAATATTTCTTTAAAAACATTTAATTTTACAACCAAAATTTGAAATTGCCGTTTAAACAAACAAAAGCACAATTGTTCCCGCCAAATATTTCTCAATACGCATACACATGCAATAAAATGTTTATAATGAGTTTAGTCCAGTTTCGGATTTTCGCGACACGTTTCATACGTTTTATTTTAATAAATTGCAACTCAAACTTAGAAAAATACTAGACTAAGTTTAGTACTAAAGTACGAATATCGCCAGAAAAATTGAAAGTAAAAATACTTGGGAAGCCCAATTTTGATATGTATTTGAATGTGAAGGTAGTCCAAATTCTATCCCAGAAAAATGTGGTAGCAACACTAATTATTGCTAACATAGTAATTTTTCTCAACCCGAAAATTCGCAATATTTGTACTATCACCCACGAAAATTTTTGCTATCGCGATAGTTAATAACTGTCATGACAGACGAAATTTTTGGGCCAAGAGACAAAATAATACTTATAAAAACATGAGTGTGATGTAAGCCCAATTTTGATGAATATGTGAAGATAGCCCAAATCCCTTCCCCAACGACAACACTATAATGACAATTTTTATTCTCAAACAAAAAAATCGCAATATTTGAACTCATACCCTCGAAAATTACTTCTATCATGATAGTTAAAAGCCGTCATGCCAGCATGTACATATGTGAAGTAAGCCCAATTTTGATATGTACATAAAAGGTAGCCCAAATTTCGTCCCCGAAAAATGTGATGACAACAATAACTATTGCTATCATGACATTTTTTACTTTCAACCCAAAAATCGGAATATTTGTACTCTCACCCTCGAAAGTTACTCCTATCACGATAGTTAAAAACTGTCATGACAGACAAAAACATGTATGTGAAAAGTAAGTTGATATGTACGTGAAGATAGCCCAGAATTCGGCCTCGAAAAATGTGGTGACAATACTAATTATTCCTATCATGTAATTTTTTTCCCAACCCACAAAATCGCCATATTTGTACTTTCTTATGATATTTCGAAACGAGATATGACAAAATGAGATATGGTACAAAACGCGATATTTCGAAATACGATATTTCAAAACGCGATATTTCGCAACGCGATATGGTGTACAAAACGTGATATGGTAAGATGTTTACAACGCAGGGCAGCTGTTAGGCTGGTGCCCTTTAATATACTTCATACTACGTATGCACATGTCTAGATGATCACAAATTTTCCCGAACAACGCAGCAACTGAATTTCTTGAGCACATGCGTACTACAGGATAAGGATATGTTAAATGTTCTACCTTATGAGAAAATCTAGTGTTAGTAAATATTTATTATATTATGTAAAGTTAGAAGGTTAGTTGGACTCCGTTGAGTGTCTTCTTTCGACTCACCATGAACCTGAGGAGGGTATTTTGTCTGAAATTTGATACCTAAATATGTAGTTATATTCTCCTTGTGTTTCCATCTTTGGAAATTCGAGGATATCACAAACAACATTCTCGTGACTTTATTCCTCCTCAAAATTCAAAGGTATGCGGATCCATCCATATATAGTCTCCCTCCTCTGGGTTATTGAATTTAATTTATTTTTCGAACTAATTTTAGCACCAATGCGATGTTCGAGCCAGCGACCGTAACACAACAATAAAAAAGACAATGTCTAATAAATACTTACGATAAATTATTATTATTACGCTCAAACAAAGAATAACAAGAATGTCACTCTGAAAAATATTAGTGATCTCATTATTGATAAAAAAACGGAGAAGCCTAACCCTTTTAGAAGGCCACGAAATTATTAGGGGAAATCATTTATGGAAATGATTTTACATATTGGGCAGCCCAGTATATCCTTTTTCTGGCCAGAAAACGATTTTTTTCCTTCCTCAATACAAGTCCACCACACTGAAATGTGTATGTAAAAAATGACAGGCTGTAACGTCTTTTGAATTTTAACGGAATCCAGTTAAATTGGAATTCCTTTTGAAAGAAGCATCATAATTCGACAAAACACAAATTATATAACATATCAATTACTTGCTTCCGATAACGTATCAATCACTTTACCATTACCACAGGTAAACAAAAGTGTATGCTGGTAAAAAAACACCTACAAAAACCAATTACTGACACAATTCTCTTTTATTTATTATTTTTACGTAACACAAACACATTAAAAACACAATTTAAATTTAATTTTTTATTTATTTAGAAGAAAGAAAGACAAAAACACGTCTTTCTCCTTTGACGATCAATCGCGACTCCGCGATATTTCAAAATGCGATATACATTTTACAAAACGCGATATGGTACAAAACGCGATATATTACAAAACGCGATATTTCAAAACGCGATATTTCGCAACGGGATATGGTACAAAATGCGATATGGTATAAAACGTGATATGGTACAAAACGCAATATGGTACAGAATGTGCATTGCGAAGCGACGGGAGCGCAGCGACCCGCCTAATATAAGCCGGTTCTAGACTCCGCTTCTATCGATTTTTAAATTCCTATAAACTGAAATTAAATTTCCCCTTCACCCGCCTGTTATAACCCAATCCTAAACTTCCGCTCCTATAAATTTTTAAATGTTTAAAATATCGCGTTTTGTACCATATAGCGTTTTGAAATATCTCATTTTGAAATATCGCGTTTTGTACCATATCGCGTTTTGAAATATCGCGTTTTAATAATTCGCATTTTAAAATATCGCGTTTCAAATGGGACCCGTTTAAAATGTGTCTCTCGCCAACACTATCACGAAATGTTTGAACAGAGAATTTTTTATAATTTTTCTATGCATGGGAGCTGAGATAAATATATGTAGTTAACAGAAATCAGAAACTATTCGTTGACTCAACTAGTGGTGTACATCGCTTGATAGTTGAATGTTTAAAGAGCATTGCCGATTTTTCAAATGATGTACACCGCAGGAAGAATTTAGAGTGCTGTGCTGCCTTACCTTCGATATTGCCGTATTTAATTTCATACCACCAAGTAATTTGCTTGATTTCGTTTTAATGAAATTCTTAAATAAAATTTAAACGTTCATTTCTCTTCTTTTAAATGATTCTACTACTTATAATTCTTTATTTTTATTTTAAATATTATGTATTAATAACATAATTTATTTATATTTATAATTATGTATAGGTAATGTATTTGTTTAATTCTCACATTGATTTTATTTTTAAATTATAAATTGAAAAATGAAAATAAACTAAATAATTGACAATTTTCATCTGTATACGATTTCTAAAACATTTATTAATTTTCACATCTGAATAGAGAAACTATTATTTGAAATTAAAACAAATTGCTAAATATAATAATATTTTAAATTTTTATATTATATTAAATAGAGTAAATAATTAATGTAAATTTAACATATTTTATTATATTTTTAGTGTAGAATTATTTACTTTTTAAAACATGAAATTGGATTAAAATAACACTGACGATATCTTGGATGACGTTTCTGTTCGGTCATACCTTTTGAATTATCGTTTAGAATTAAATTAGGATTTTGGCGTATACTTGAGCCGGTTGACGGGGATCCTGATCCGGCACCACCCATTGCCGCCTGCGACTGTAAATATTTTGCGTAGGCATTTAATAGTTGAAGTTGTAGTCGATTCATAAAGTCATCATCAGAATAATTTGGATAATCATTTATTGTTTGGTAAAATTTTCGTATGTCTGATGGATGGGCTGCTGAGTCTGATGTTTGCAGATCAATTTCCTGTAATAAAACAATAATCATAGAAAAAAAAACGAATTAATTAATATTGTTGACTTATAAGCGACACACAACAATAACAACAAAATGATTTATTATATTTTCTTATTTAGTAAAAGTTCATCTCCTGTTGACTATACAAATTAAAAAAAAAATTGGTATAAAATGTCATTAGGACACCACACTATAAACTCTTTAATATTTTTTTTTCCATTTTCCACAGTCACGCGCTGTGGTATAATAAAATGGAATATTAAATAATTTTGGTGTGTTCACTGGACTGGGAAAATTAAATAAAATTCATTCCGCTCTCTCCCGATTGTTTATCAATTTTCTTAAGAAGTTAAATTTTAATCTTAGATAATTTAATAAACATTGTTAAATTTTTTGATAAACAACTTGGGTGTTATTCCGTTTGGTTATTCCGAACTATTATAATATGGAAGAATTTATTAATTAATCGTGTACATTATACGCTTCATACTTCCAACTAACCGTGAGTGGAATATAAAAGTTACACACTAAATAACGAAATGTAAAAATATAACCACGTCTTAAGATGGGTACGTTGAATAACAAAATCTTTAAAATTAAGCCGCGTATATATTATGTGTGGGCTATTAATCATTATATAAATTACCTACACGAATACATGAATACGTTTTTTTTTATTAAGAAAATGACATTAATATTTTCCCGACTTTTCAATATTTCCACACAAATAAATTCTCAAATCATAACCTATTGATTTTCCAACATTTGAATAAAACCCAACGATAAATTTATCGTAATATTTTATCTAAATCGTTTACTCTCGGATAAACATTATATTTTATGAATTATGTTATGTACTTGATGATTCATTTGAATTGCTGTTAACAAGTTTTTTGGTGAATCTGATCGTCATTTAAACTTTCTCGTAGACAGATTTTATTCGCCAGTCAAGATGATATATTAATTAAAAGTGTTGTTGTGGGATATGATAAATCGTAAAACATAAAAAAACCCTTGTTTACATCAAAAGGATGTAATTTATGTGTGTTTACACATATCTATGTATATTATTACCCTTTATTCCTTTCTAAAAATGAAAACCCCTTTTGTACTAATTTGCCTTAAAATAAATGTACGGTACCTACTTGATACGCGTATACATATTTACATAATATAAAAGGAGCTTCAAATTAGAATAATTTTCATCAGCTTATTAATACATCTAAGTATATTTATTTGCTACAGCTTATGAATACAGTCAGTCACAAAAGTCTACATACACCGCAAAATCGAGATAAATGCAACGAAATAAATATTGGTAATATAAATTAAATAATATATTTAAACAAAGAAAATTATTATTGGACAGAAAAAAAGAATAATAATAAAATTTTACATACAGTAAATAAAAGCAAAAGGATCATGTTCAGACACACTTAAGAACTAAAATTAATATTTAGTTGGGCCACCATTAGACTTAATAATAGCGATTAGTCACCTGAGCATTGATATAACCAGGTTCTCAGTTACCGGAATTCAATGGACGGTTCTAAATAGCTGCGCAATATGTTCAAATATATTCTGTAATCCACATTATCTTCTATAAATACTAATTTTCCAACACCAGGTGCAGCCATAGATCCACAAACTATTACATTGCCACCGATCAATATATCGAATTCGAATATATTGAATTTACTTTCTTCAGTTGAAAGTACTTTGCTCCAAAATTCAGTGCCTTCATTAACGTATTTTGTTTTACAAATTCAAGCCTTTTCTGCTTATTTACTAGGCTTATAAATGGTTTTTTCCTTGGCACTCTCGTTGAATACCCTCCGTTTCGTAAAACTCGTCGAACTGTTTCGGGATGAACATCTTTACCAGTGCTATTCCGAATCTCGACCGATAATTAAAAAAGATGCTTCGAACATCCCATGCGTTAAGTTTTTTAGGACGCCCAGATCGTTGTTTATTTTAAAATCTTCCTCTATTATCAAAATTTCACACTATTGGTTGTATGGTAGCTCGATTTTTACCAATAATTTTAAATATTTCATTATAACAGCGCATCCCCAATTCAAAAAATTGTTTCCTTATACTACTTTATCCTTATGAAGAGCATACCCAATAGAAACTTATGGAAAGACTAAAATTCGAACTGAGCCATACTTCATTATTAAGGGCGATTTAATGCTGAATAAAACCCTTGTAGCAGACGACAGTGGGCTGACAAAAATCTAAAAAAAAATTTTTTGTATACTTTCAGTTAAATAAAATGTCAATGGAAAGTTTCATTAAGATATCTCTTTTTATTCCAAAAAAAAAAGTTCAAAAAACTTTTTTTTTTCAATTTTGATGGTGCTATGTCCCCTTAAGGAAAAAGTTAAAAGTTTGATAACAGTTTTCATAAGGAAATCACCAACCTAACAAAAAAAAAATATTTTTCTCAAAATTTTATAAATTTTTTGAAAATTATTATTTTTTAATTTTTTTTTGTTCAATAATAATTTTCTTTGTTTAAATATATTATTTAATTAATATTACAATATTCAGCTCGTTTCATTTATCTCGATTTGGCAGATTTTAGTGTTGTATGTTGACTTTTGTGACTGACTGTAAATAGGATTAGATTATAAGCTGTCTTAATATTACTTTAAGTAACTGTACAAAACCAATTTAATCTACTCGTAGATAAAAGAAAGGTTTAGTAGAAAAAAATTTACCCCCCATTTCGCTTATTTTCGTGTATATAAGTCGGATATAACTTTATTAATAAAAATAAGCTTAATTAATAATCAATTTGCTTACCTGACTATCAAATGTTGATTGTGGTCGTGCCATTATTTGTACAAATGCGAGTGATAAAATAAATAGTGAGATACCAATTGTTCTTGATGTCGACATTTTTGGCGTAATGGTAGTTTTAAAGTTTTCTGAAAGAAAAGAAAAAAATATGTTACATAACTAGTTGTTACACGCCAATAACGACGTAAATGATTTTAGGAAATCAGCTGTATTTGCGTTTTTTCGTAATTCTATTTATTAGATAAATAATTAATTATTAACTGCAAAAAGTTTCAAGAACAATGTTTGTATGTGTATGTTTAACTGTTAAAGTCCCAAATCGGTGATTGTCCTAAATTTATATTCCTTAAATTCGTTCACACGATTAAAAACCGGTTGTACGGAGGAAATGGTTGCTGATTTTTTTCTCCCTGATCGAGTACCATCTATGCAAAATCGAAATGATCCTAGGGTCTTTATCGGATCAACACTAAAAGGTTATGATCACTGGAAACTTCAATACTAGAAGTAAAATGTGGCATGCCCGTTTAACAAATGAGAGCGGAAGAAAATTAGAGGACTTCGTGTCTAAGAGTAAACTTGCAACGATTCCGAATGGTATCGTTCCAAGTTGTGCAAGTTTGTAGAGTTGTATTCAAATTTAATTTTTGTGTCATTCCAACCCCTAAATGTTGATCAGCAAATAATAAAAATTCAAAATTAAAGCGATCGAGGAAATAATATCGATTTGTCGATAAGGCAGATAACGGGTCGAATCGAACAGTGCTAAGTAAATGAAATGACTTAGCAAAATTAAAACGATTTTTTTTTGCGCGAGTTTTGTTGCTGGATTTTTTTTTTGTAAAGATTGAAAAAATTTGGAATTTTTTTTTGGGCAGTTTTTGTTTGATCTCGGTGATATAAAATACGAAATATTTGGAAATTATAAATAAAAAAAAATTGTTTGAGAAAATTAATTAATATATGTATATATATATATATATATATATGGACATATTAGTTGCTTAAATGTAAGTTAACATTAAGAAAAACAATTTTGTGAAAAATTTGATTTAAAAAAAAATATTTAACTAAATGATAAATGAATCATGATAGTTAAGTGCAAGACATTATATTTATAAAAAAAAAAAAATTTACAATAATTAAAAATAAAATTTCGTTTTACTTGTTGAGTGAAAAAATACGAATTTTAACATTTTATACGCCATTTGTGCGAATGAAAAATATTTTTTTTGTGAGTGAGAACAAACGACAATTAAAATTATAAAAATTAATAAACGTATGAAAGTGATTTAACATAATTAATGTGGTGGGTGCATGAATAAAAAAAAAAAAAACATAATTAGAATATTGAGACGAACATTTTTTTTTCTTTGATTCGTTGAATACATATTCTTAAAATTAAATACATTAAGTATACCGTTAAATAATACAAGTGATTTTTTTTTTATGAAAATTTTATTTGCGCCCAAATGACAGTTAGTCAAAAAAAATAAATATTAAATTGAAAATCCAAAGATTAGAACCTTGAGTTTATAAATGAGTGAATAATTATAAATGAGTGAATAATATAATAAAATATGTGTATAATATCCATTTATATTGTAATATACCCTCTAAATAAGAAATTTGATAATATGATTTAATCAATTAATAATAATCGCCATAATATAAATAGTAAAATAACAAAAAAAAAAAACCAAATCAAATCATCAGTACAACTCCTCCGACTTGATCTTCAATCAACATTTCAACTAGCTGTGTTCCGGTTTATTCAACAGTCAACAAGGACATCATACAACTATCAGTAGAACCGTAAGGACGTTATAACATAATTATTTTTTTTGTGTTCTTAAATTTAAATTTTTTCGGTTTGATTTAATCATTTAATTTAAATTAGGTAGTTAAGACTTTTATATGTTTTATTTTCTTATGGTGTTGGGTAGTTAAGGTCTAGAGATAAGTTAGATTAGTCTAGGTGTAGCTAGGTAGTTTAAAATTTTCTTTTCGAATTAATTTTCGGAATCAATCATTTTTTTTTTTGTTTGCTTTTATTCTTTTCTCGGTAAATAAATGGATTTTGTATGTTTTATTTGAATTCATTGCGTAATTATTTTTTTTTATTGAAATGAGATAAATTTGAGAAAACAACGAGGATGAACTAGGGTGAGTGCCAGGAATGAAGGTAATTAGCATTTCCTAATAGCGGTTAAACTTGGCCTACTCATACTCTAAACCCCACCCCCACTCCCTGATGCTTAGCCACGCAACAACCGCTTGAGTCCCTGAGTAGGTCAAAATTCTATAGCCCAGCATGTGATGAACGGTATTTTGTTTTGTTTGGTTCGTTGTCATATTATTTTATTTTGCATTCACTAGAATTTTCCGTCTGCTGTTGTTCAAGTTAATTTTTATTATTTATTCAAATACAATACCCTCCATAGCATGCTGAATGCCACAAACTTTTTATGATACGATGTTTCCCTACAACCCAACGACGTTCTCGTCTAATGAGAACTCCAATATTGACTTAACAATAGTCAATGGAGCCTTGTTGCGCTCGGTATGTGTTTGGTGTGTGAGAGAAAGTTGGACAACTATAATGACCATATATAGTCATCACGTTTGAGTTATCAAACTCACCACAGAATAGTCTTCTTGCAAGTAGTAAAACTCTGACATTTGCCATTAAGTTAGCTGACTGGGGCCTATTTGCTAGTCGCTGGGTTGGCTCCTGGTACAAACACTTTCAGAAATTAATTCGATCGATGAAATTGCTGCTCTTGTGGAGCTGATCTCAACACAGTTAACCAATAACTAAATTCCAACGAAATAGGAGCTAACAAACGAAATAATTTTTATAACTCTAGTCTAAGGAAACTTAGAAGTTCTATGGTAGTTCATGGTAATAAAGGTCTATGGGGCTAAATTTACCGCTGGAAAATCAAGACCTCTTGAAGTTTAAAATACCATTAGGAATGCAAATGGAATCATGACAGATACGTGGCATGACACACGTTTGCAGATACTTAACTAACTTCTACCCGCTGAAACACCAGACGAAACTGAGTCACATGTAGCTAGTTATGCGTCAGATCGCTACCAACTGCAGTTGAACATTCACGGTTCTGAAGACCTCCATTTACGTGAAAAGAAGTCACTAGTACTCTCGATTGCTTCAAATGTAACAAGTCACCAAGACTTGACAAACTGAACGCTGAAATAATCCAGCTTGTTATGGTCTATCATAGAGCACATCGTAGTAAAATTATTAAGCAGCTTCTTAAAATTAGGTTACTTTCTTAAGAGGGAGTAATATAATGATAATGTTGCTACCAGTTGTGGGGAAACTCCTAGAAAGGTCTATAATCTCCTTGAATGTTTACTTCATCAATCAACCCCCAGCAATCAGACACATTTATATGATTCTGTTACTAAGCAAGCTAAAAAAGGATGTCATCAAGGCTATATTAGAGGTCTTCTGGCCTGTAACATCGTGTTTAAGACAAGCATGATTAATGACCTTGCTGAAATCGCATTCGGTGCATGTCAACTCGAGACTCGAACTTCAACGTCAGGGTCATGCAATAAATGCTGCAGCTAAAAGGCATATTTGACTATTTTCGACCTCCAACAATATCTTTAAACGGTCGAAACATGAAAATGGTCAAGACTGCGAGATATTTAGGAGTTGACCTCGATGCACGTATGAACCCCTTGATGAACCCTTACATCATCGTAGTTTCATTAATTTACATTAAAGGGCTAAGCGACATGAGTCGCTCCCGCAAATGACTTGGCACTAAAACCATAAAAAGTAGTCCTTACGGGGCGAAGGGTGAATCATTACGTGAATATTGGACTCCAATTTCATGGATTTTGGAGCAATAAAATTTTTTTTCCAATTTTCATTCGAACATTTACCAAATTCGAACTTTCACCGCAACATATGTGCAAGTATGAATGTATTGAAGCCTAATTAATATCTTATTCTAAATTTTCTTAAATTGATAAGAAATTGTTTGCTAACAGCTGTCTCGAAATAAGATAATGCGAGTAGTACTATTATAGTAATTATACTAATAGTATTAAATAGCTCTATAAATCCGATTGGAAAGACAAATTTAATGAAAAGGAATATTCGCATGAAAGAACTGTGGCACAAAGAGCAGTGGCATAAAAATGGTGGAAGCATATCTTATGAAAATTCGCAGAATAATTTTAAAACACCCTAATCATTTACGCCAATTCGTAACATACTTTAGATTCATAAACAACCGGATTGCACACGCGTCACTTTAACATGTCATTCTACGACCACCTCGAAAGTGTTTTAAACAGGTTTCCCAACACGATATAAAAATTATTTTGGATGATTCAACACACACATTGGCAATGCAGACAATAATAATCGTAGTGCCATCGGCCCAGATTCCCTACCTACACCTTGCATCAAATATTTTCCCTGCATGGCATAATTTCTTAATCATTGTCATTACTTCCTGCATCGTAATTTTACCTATTCACACAGCAGCGAAAACTTCTGGGAATCTATCAGTCTATATTAAACACATTCGATAGTTTGTGGAACGGCAGATCTAGTTATTTTAACAGATCACAAACCTCTTAGTACTGCGTTGAGCTCTCACAGATTACGATCTGTGGTGAAATGTAACACATCTATGACCCCCTGACGGTGTGCAAACTCCATGGGCCGACCCATCTTCCATGTCAGTATAGGCTGGCATGGAGCTAGCAAAATATGCAGATGGTGATAAAATCGGTCCTATAGCCGTACGTTCTCGAGTTGGCCGGGAGACGTAAAGTAAGGACGTAAAAAGCAAAACCGCGGAAGAGCAGGGTAACCATGAGCCCCAAAACAGATCGCATAGTTAACAATAAAAAAAAAACTCACAAACCAAAAGAAGTCCACACCAAACACGGCATTTAGAATTCATTGCTCAATTTACGAGCGACATCAGATACATTTAGTAGATAAATCAAATCTAGTGGCAGATTGATTCCCACGGCCTGGAATTGATAAAATAAATACAATAAATGTAACCGGATATAATTTAAAACAAAAAAAATTAATTCAATTACAAGAAACGGATGGTGAATTAAAATTGATACTCAACTCAATAGATTGAGAAGATCAAACTGGTTTTTGGAATATAGTCACAACGGACGGGGATATACTGCGAAACCTATTCTGGAATGATCGTTCTTACATACCATCAGCGATGCGCAGGGAAATTTTCTATAATAAACATAACTTATCACACTAAGGATCACTAAGAGTCACTCGAAAAGCTATAAGTGCCTAATTTGCTGTCGAAATTTTGATAAGGAGGTTGGCATATTGGCCAGATCTTGTTTAAATTGTCAAAGATTAAAGATGTATCGGTATTCAAAATCGCTTATTGGAAAACTTGGATTTACAAACTGCAAGTTCGAAAAAATTCAATAAGGCAAAATAGGGCCACTTCCACTAACTCAAGGATTCGATATTTATTGTATACTAGCTGAATTACCCGGCGTTGCTCGGAAAAAATAGTGTTTTGGTAAAAAAACAAAACATTGAGGTTCATCCACCATCCACCATCCACATTTCATTGGTAAAAAATTACGTTTATTTTGCTTGTGAATTTTTTTCGTCAGCTTGGATTAATTTAAAAAATAAAAAATCAGAAGGAAGGAAGGCACGAAAGAACGCAACACTGAATCCGCCTTCATTTTCGAAGGCTATCGTTTTCCTATAGTAGACAAAAGAAGAAAAATAAAAAATGTATGAAATTTTTACTATTCGTTTCTCTTTTGTTTCTACGTTTGCTATAAGAAAAAGATCGCCGTCGAAAATGAACGTCGAATTCAATAGTTAGGCCCCAGTGGCACTATTCTGGTAATTCCCCGGGAATAGAGAACTGGGGAAAGAATTTATATGTAATTTTTATTTAAACTTTTTTTTCTGGCATACTGAGGTGAAAAGTTAGTGTTAATTTTTTTGAAAACAAAATAAAATTGGGAATAATTTTCCCTGCCAATTTAGATATGGAAAAATTATTCCCAAGTTATAAATATTTACATCAAACTTCTTTCCTCAGTGGGCCGGAAAAAAAATATTTGAAAAGAAATTACATAAAAATTCTTTCCCCAGTGGCACTATTCTGGTAATTCCTTGGGAATAGGGAATTGGGGAAAGATTTTATATGTAATTTCAGTTCAAATATTTTTTTTCCGGCCTACTAAGGAGAAAAGTTTGATGTAAATATTTATAAATTGGGAATAATTTTTCCATATCTAAATTGGCAGGGAAAATTATTCCCAATTTTATTTTGTTTTCAAAAAAGTTACCACTAGATTTTTACCTCAGTATGCCACAAAAAAAATTCTAAAATAGAAATTACATATAAAATCTTTCCCCAATTCCCTATTCCCAGGGAATTACCAGAATAGTGCCACAGTTCCCTATTCCCAGGGAATTGCCAGAATAGTGCCACAGGTGTCTTTCCTTCAATTTTGAGAACGGCGAATATTGAAACGATCAAAAAATGAGGCGAATAGTTATCTCCTGTACTACCGACCAATTGCTTTGTTATATGTTTTGTCGAAAGTAATGGAATCTATTGTCATCTTCTGTCTTACAGGTGAATGTTTAATAAAATTATGAAATTATTTATCGAGCCGATAAATTCAGGTAAGTGTAATGCAAATGTACAACAAGGATCTTCCTAGTATCCTACGCTGTTCTTGATTTATTTCATTGATCTATATATGACCTCAACAACTTGCAGCATCCATTAATTTGCTGACAAGATGTCTGTTTACATAGAATTTTCAAATAAAGAGGAGGCAATGCCTGTCTAGAAAGTTCACTAGAAGCTATATAGGTCCCTCAAACATTCGAGCATGGGGTAGATCTACCAGAATCGATTTTAGCACCAGCAAAGTCCAATTTTTCCTTTTCTCCTAGAAAATAGTACAACACTATGTTGCACCTGAGGTGGGCTCGCGATTGTCTTCTTCACTTAAGATGTTGAGTTTGCCAATTTCCAGTGATCTATCATGGAAATTACATATACATATGTATTGATTGATGTGAAATGAATTAATATATGCAATCTCAGAAAGGGTAGATCAATGTTTGTAGAAGTTGAATTAGGCAATTCAATTTCTCACATAAATTTGCCAGCACTTCAAAAAACAAGCCAATCGGTTTTTGAAAAATCCGGAGTTGCCGTAGAAAGTTTCACGAATAATTTTTTGCTTTTAAATTTTTAAAATTTGATGAAATATTTTCTTGGCCAGAGTTTTCTAGTTTTCCTCACCATAATACATTGACAAAAGTAATTTAGTCGCTTCGTTTTATTCTCGTGTCTGGTTTGCTAAAATGCTCGGCCCACCATATTGCTGCAACGAAAGTCATTCGGGGATCTCGCCCATGGCAATACGATTTTATTAAAGCGTAAAAACCTGTTGCAAAGGAATTCATAAACACGAAAAAAATTCATTTTTAGGAAATTCGCAGTTAAATCATAAATATGTTTTAAGTATTGGCCAGCGAGTCCTTAAGAATTCGTAATGATAGCTTACGGAATTTAATGACAGTGTTTAGTTACGCAAAGACAGACAATTTGATAAAATATTTAAGACTACTAAATTTCCCTTAGTTTGGGCGAAAATTTTCGTTTATGTTAAAGAATGTTAAGTGACAGTTCAAAATCAAGTTTATGAAACTGAACTGGTCAGTGGCTAGCATAATATTATGGTAATTTTATGATTAACTGTTTTAAAAATTCGCTGTTCAATGCTTCAATTTAGAAGTCAATTGTAGGGTTTATTAATTATATGCCAACTGCTTTAAAATATTAACTGTACATAAATTTTCAACTTGCGTATTTGCTTTCAAGTGTCAGAATGGGAATCTTCTTGAAAATACTTCAAGACATTATTAGTGAGTTATGTATATTTTTTAATATTCCCGTTACGGTTTGCTGCAGGTCGAAGAATAGCATATGCAAATAAAAATTTCGGGTTGGGTCACCTAATATGGAGGAGCTGTAAGAATTATTCAAATTAATGAAGTTAATAAAGCCAATAAAGAGGTTATTATAGTAGTAGATTGAATAGAAATAAAAGTTTAAATATTTCTTGCTACGGAAACATCTGTTGCCTAATCTCCTTAAATGTGCTGTAGTAAAGAAATAAACAATATTGTTTGCCTTTAAATAGTAATCATATATAGAGGCAGCAATATATTGAAATAAAACTACCAGTTGAAGGATTAAAAACAACTGAATAAGTAGGGGTGGGACCCCTAGTATATTACAAATTTTGATAAGAATAACCCTATAATTAGGTGTTACACATACAGTAAATCATTTTATGGTAAAATTTCAATTCAATCGTACTTTACAAGTCCCAAAGAACAATATATAATCCTGAATCCAGATGAACCAAACTTTTAACATAATTATTGAATATTGGTTGTACGTGCTTCAAACACACAAATATGTTTTTTGAAGTATGGCTCGTGTGATGTGTGGTGATGTCAAATGAAATCACTACTCGAACATTGCCTCTTGCACTTATGATAATTAAAAAAATATCACAGTTTGAAAACCAAACTTTTTGTACATTATGCAGTTTAATAATGTCGATAACTAAACCCTGCGTGTAGCATGCAGGGTAAAAACCTTCAATCAATATATAAATTTAGTAGGAACGAATACAAAGTAGAAAGGAAGAAAACCCAATTTAGATAGAAACACCAAAAATAACATTCATAAATTTATAATTTAATTTTCTTCCTGTAAAGAAACGTAAAAACGACTTTTTACCATTTTGTATCATTTTCGTCCTGATTGTATTGATAATATCATAACACAAACAAGGAATATCAGACTTTGTATCTCTATATAAAATCGAAATCGAAGCAAACAAAAATTTAACTTTACATATACGAGTAGTTTAGCAGATACAAATTAGGAACAATACAAAGAAAAACAATTTCCCTTTCGCCGGACCTGCAAATAATAACTTTGAAATATTATGAATTAAACAAAACTGCAGATATAACTATTGTTAAAGGTTTGTTTACTTTCCCACAAATAATATGATTAGGTTTTCTAATTTAAACTACTTTTTGAGTAAATACTTGTATATGTATAGGTATATGTAGGAAGGGTTTGCTAAAAAGGACGAATCTTTGATTAACGTAAAAAAGGCAAAATGGAGCAACAGATTCTTTAATATTTATATGTACGAATCAAAATCTAATTCATGTTTATGTTTAACACATATTCATAAATAAAAAAGTTTTTGATTTTAATTATAATTTTTGTTAAAAACTTTAAGGTGTTTTTTGTTATTTAAATTAAGTGCCGAATTTAATTAGAGCCGACATACGCTTACAGAAAATTTGATTAAAGTTAAAGACGTTAATCTACTTTTCTTATCTATAAAATAGTGCAGAGTATCCAGGTAGTATAAGATCCCATGAAACAGAGTGCTTTAGGGAGGTCATAACCGAAATAGCTATCAAAGTGTTAGCGAATTGTTAAAGGTTCAAAAGTCACTACACTTTTAGTATTTGTTGGTGAAATCAAAGATTTATTTAAAAAACTCTAGAGTTCTTTTATGCTTTAAAATTGTTACAAATTCTACTCTACACAGATAGAACACTTTGTGGTCGAGCGATAAAGGTCAGCACAACCATCTGTTATCATCCCAACAGTCGACATACATCGGATCAAGTATTCCTCCAATATTAATTGAAAATTGGAAATTACAAAGATATTATAAGTGCAGGGCAATACCGGAATAACGAAAGCAATTTTCAAATAATATAAAGAAAATCAAAATTAAAAGACAACGGTAATCATCCGCATCGAACAGCGATGCATAAGTAAGCGGGAGCAATTTGGAACATCATTGCGATTCAACAGTACCAATCGAGCAGCAAAAAGTGAATAGTGTGAAGTAAGTAATAGAATCACTATTCGAAGCGTCGTCAAGATATTTTAAAGAAATATTTTAACGAAACGTAGTCTAAACACCAGTTTATTATTAATTTTAGGGAATTAATAGGCTAATAAACTATAAATAAGTGAAAAGTAAATGTGAAATAGTTGTTCACTATTTGAGTGTTTTATTTCCAAAATTTAAAACAGATCCGCATCGAACACCCGAAATTTGTAATATTTGATGTCAGAAGTAGAATTTTGCAGGCAACAGCCATGGCTAAATCACATACATTTATTCATCTCTCCCAAATTAAGGGATACGCTCCAGAGTCTCGGTCTTTCAGCGGAAGGCAATAAAGACTTCGCAAACTATTAGAGTTAGCCAGCTAAATATTTTCAACAGAAGCAGTACCCGTGGAAGATCGAGAAGAATTTTTGAAACCTCCGACATTCAATGGTGAAATCCTATTTTAGTGCAGAATAATTTTTAAGGCGCAGGGAAGCAACTGAATACGCTCATTTTGACTTCCCGATACAAAAAGCCGCAGATATCTTGCAAACTGAATCCACAAAAGACACAGGCAATGACAGTACCCTTTATCTACTTATTGTTTACAGTTTTATCAGTATTTTGCTACATCTTATTAACTAATTGTTAATTTTATTATTTTTAAATTTCTTTTTATCCACCATTGAGATTATTAATAACAATAGGTGAATTTAATTTTGGACAACATAAATGTATACAAACATCTTGAAATTAAATTTAGTGCGCTTTCAGGGTATCCAACAGTTGGGAACATGTTGACTGAAATCGCGACTATTTACAACGCTATGAAAATGTATAGCACTATGAAATTTTCAAATCAAATTTGCGATGATTTTACTAATCATGATAGGGGACCTGTGGCACTATTCTGGTATTTAACGGGGAATAGAGAATTAGGGAAAGATTTTATATGTCATTTCTGTTCAAATATATATTTTCCGGCCTACTGACGAAAAAAGTTCTCTGTAAATATTTATAAATAGGGAATAATTTTTCCATACCTTAATTTGTAGGGAAAATTATTCCCAATTAATTTTGTTTTCAAAAAAAGTAACATTAACTTTTTACCTCAGTAGGCCAGAAAAAAAATATTTGAACTGAAATTACATATATAATCTTTCCCCAATTCTCTATTCCCGGGGAATTGCAAGAATAGTGCCAGTGAAAGCGCCCAATGGCACAAACAAACCAAACAAACATTTTTTTGAATTATCGAGCTTTCTCAATGAAACAAAATCTTACTTAACTAATATCGGAAATATCGGATAGCAAGAAATTTTTTTGATACTTAGCTTTTTCATATAATTTCAGTATGACATTTTTCGCTTAAGATGAAACTTTTAACACGAATTTTCGGTTAACGCGAACAAATTTTTCAGTCCCTTTGTATAAAATTAGTACAAAAATATTCGCTTAACACGAATTTTATAATTGAACACCTGTGCTTTCATAAAACAAAACTTATCGTTCAGTTTTAGGGAATTCTTAGAAATTAAATTTTGTTTTGTTGGAGAGAAGTGGTTTGTTTGTTTTGTATTTGGTAGTAGTGAGTACATAATTCTCGTTAAACGTAAATTGTTTCTGTAAATCATAAAATTGAATCTATTGGTGTCGTTCGCGGGGTTAGTTTGGTGTTACTTTTGATGACCGTGTTAGTTTTGGTGAGCGAGATATAAAATTATTCTTGTTGTCTAAATTGTGTTTTCTAGAATTCTTTAAAATTGTTGTTGCTTTTTCAGTGATTAATAAGCAAAAGCATGGCTAGCGGAAATAAAAAACAAAACGCTTTAACGCTAAAACAAATTGATATTCTGGAAAATGTTGATCAAGGCGATCGATCAAACACAAAAAGTTGTAAAGAATTTGGGATTGTAAACTCTACTTTATCAACGATTATAAAAAAAAATCGTCTAAAAATTCAATTTTCATATGCAAAGGTGATTTCGAAGGAAGCCGGAAACGTTTCCGTTTACCAAAGTATAAAGATTTCGATTCGGGATTACTGCTTTGGTTTAAACAAGCGCGATCTCAAAGTGCTCCTATTTCTGAACCTCTATTAATGGAAAACGCTGATAAAATAGCCATCGAAATATGAATTACCTTTAAATCTAACCCTGGATGGCTTGAAAGTTTCTAAACAAAACATCGAATTGTCTTTAAGTGTATTAGTGGAGAGGCGAAACAAATATCAGCTAATAAGCCTTCCGATTGGATATCTTCAACTTTACCTATACAATTCTGAAAATTACGATACAAAAGAAATTTTTAATGCGGATGAATTCGGTTTATTTTTTCGTTACATCAAGGACAAATCTTTACCATTTAAAGGAGAAACTTGTTCTGGTGATAAGAAATCTAAGGAACGTCTTAAAGTACTTGTTGGATGTAATTCCGATCGAACAGAGAAACTTCCTCTTATTGTTATCGGAAAGTCTCAAAATCCGAGATGTTTTAAAAAGGTTAAAAATCTACCCCTTAAATACACCACAAATAAAAAAACCTGGGGGTAGATTCCAACAAAATGACAATTAGTCGTGACATTTGCTTATTGGCACAAATTGAAATCATTGAAAATTTACGATTCTTACGAAAATTATAAATACTCACACATATTTTGTATGAAACCTTAAAGTCACGATAATAAAAAACAATGACAATATTATTAACATTGTCAGCTTATGTTTGGTGACATTTCTGAAAAGTCACTTTATAAGAATCGCGATTTAGTACTCACAAGTATTATCACAAAATTGAAGCAGAATTTTTAATACAAAGTCATAAAAAATTGTCATTTGTCACTTGATCAGAATCTAGTCCAGTCCCTAGACTTATTTTGACACAACTAAACAGCGGACATATTTTTAAGTTGGTTTAAATCGTTAGCTAACAACTTTTTAAAAGAAAAGAGAAAGGCTGTTTTAATTATGGATAATTTCCCAGCACATCCGAAGATCCAGCTAGAAAGTGTTAAATTAATTTTTCTGCCTCCAAATACTACCAGTGTATTATAGCCTTGTGATCAAGGAATCATTAAGAATTCAAAAGTGTTTTACAAAAAAATGTTTTTTTCTAAAATATTTCGCAAATATTGAGCTTCTAGGAAGATATGAAACAGGTATGAGTCTTAGATGCGTTGTACCTGTTACGCCACGCATAGAAACTTGTTACGCCTGTAACTGTAATAAATTGCTTTCGTCATTCTGGTTTTACAATTTCAAAATCTTCCAACGATGATCAGCCAGAGACAATATGTGAGACTACTGTAAACGATGACGTGAATAATATTTTTGATCGTATTTCTTTGGTTATAAATTTACCTAAAAATATCACGATACTACGCCGCTTTTAAGTAGTCGCGATTTGTGACCTTATAAAATACACGACCGCCCAAGGAAATGAGGATAGCAATGAAGAGAATGAAGATGATGTTCCAGTTTCGGTACCTTCAGTTGAAACCATTCGTAAGTGCTTACTGGATTTGCGTCGATTTACCAAAACCCAACCAGATGGAGAAAATGTGTACAATATTCTTGGTGCGACTTGGAAAATTATTTGGAGGAAAACATAATTAATAAAATGGTACAAAAGAAAATTACAGACTTTTTTGAAACAACAGCGAATTGAATTAAATTCATCAGTATGTGTTTTTATAATCTAGATATGTATTTTTGAAAAGTAAGTACATATGTTTGTGCAATTTTACAGTACCTTTATGAATTTTAGTTTTCATTACCTACATGCATAAATGGTTTTATTTAAATGAAATTACATTTGTGATTTTTGGTTAGTACATGGATTTAAAATTATGAAAAAATACATATTTGTTCATATATATAATTACTTGTTTTCATTAATTTTAAGGAATCAAATTTAAGTAAGTATGTATGCATTTAACCTTAAATTTTTTCATTGATATCATCGTTTAAGGCGAAATTCTCATAATACGAAATATTTTGTTATTCCCTTCGATTTCGTGTTTGTAGATTAAAAAATAAGTTGAGGAACTAAAAATTCCTTTTCCGTTATTTAAGGAAACTGTAGATGTTATTATTCTTACATAAAAGTTTCTAAGTACTTGAAAGAAAATATTTTAATTTAACAAATTATAATTCGTCTCATAGTGTTAGAGAAAGTAGACCCGGAGGGGGCATGCCAGTTTTCATCGAAAGAATCTTAGGCTTCACGTTCTTAAGCGAGAAAACTTTTGAAGAAAATCAGTGCATGACACTATTTACTCGAAAATTAAATTTATACATATTAGAGATTTATAAGCCGTCACACACAAATCATAGATCATAGAACCAACTATACAAAAGTATTATTCTCTATGAAACTGTATACAATGAACTTATTAATTTAATTAGTTTGAACACTGTGACATATACAAAAGCAATTAAAGCCTCTTTTTACGACAATAAACAAATGAAAGTACGAGACAAATATTAATAACTTACTAAGAGAGACCGAAATAAGAGATATTTTTTTTAAGCTTTTAAATCGCTCAATGTCAAATTTAGATATCAGATAGTTAAATCTAAAAAGAATTTTTACGAATGTAAAAGTTTGTTTAAGAATGTATTAGCTGGTTAACGAAATACTTTCCAAAAATCCTACAATTATCTCTTTGACATTAAATCAACTTTTTCTACTTTTGTGGTAGAAATATTGTTAGTAAATGGCCTCTTTGTTTTCTGCGACTAAAATAGTCGTAAACATTGTATGGGTGTCCATGAAAATAATGTTTTGTCCGAAAAGCCGAAAAAATTCTTGAACAAATTATTTATTTTGTTTTATATGAACTTCAGTCGTGCTTGTGTTTAAAACCATTTTTTCTTGTAACCAAAAAAAAAAGTTATCTCGTTTATATTTTTTTTGTACCCTTCATAATCCAAACAACTAAACACGCGAAAACGCTTGAATGGACCATAATGTGTTAATATTGATAATAAATTACTTCCCAGTAATGATTTATGAGAGAGAGATAACCAAATTGTAACTGTATCCGAAACGTAACAGTAACGTAACGGAAAACTCAACAAAAATAAATCGGCGAAACAATAACTGAAACCAAAACCATTATTTTAAATTATGAAATAACTGAAACTGTAACGAAATTAAATTTGAATCGTTTCACAGCACTGGCCTTTTTCCATACGCCAAATATGTCGATCTGAGGCAATTAGAGGTTATGTTACCTTCAAAGGATTCGATATTCTTAAAAGTGAAAGTACCATTTGGAAATTAGTCTTAATATTTTTCAACGAAAAGAAAAGCGAGCTTAAAGAACGTTTGATCAATCAAAAAGCGGTCAAAGATTTATGCTGCTTTCATGACATCGTAAATAGGTGCGGAAAAATATCATGGTATCACACAAAATGTATTAAAACAACAACAAAGTTAAAAATAATTAAACTCGATTATGGAACTAGTATGCGGGGCATAAAGCATGTTACGTAATTTAATTGGTTTTGAGTTCGGCTTCGGAAGCGAGTATGGACATAATTATTGTCGATATCATGTACGCGGGTTTAGTATCACAGTCGACGAATGGTGTGATGTCCAACTAAGAAAATATTTAAATGTGACAGTACATCACAACGACGGAATGTATGTTTTAGGATTAGTGGAGATTAAAGGATCAATTACACCCGAGAAATTGGAGAAATCGTAGAACCCAAACTTTATGAATTCGGTTTAAATTTTGAAAAAGGCATAGTGGGCTCGATCCACGATGGTGCATTCTTAATGGTAATTTCATCAAATTCGTATCCTATAAAAAACAACTATCGCAATCTGAAGTAAATGGAATAACAAAATGTCAACTTCATGATATACACGAAATTGAAGAGGAAGACCGCAAGATATAGATGAAATTGAATATCCATCCCATAATAAAGTATAAGATCAAGTCTGCAAAATAGGGGCACATTTAAATTTCCAAGAAGACGATTGGGCATACGACATACAATCTTTGATAACAAAAATATGGGCAACATGTTAAGGGAAACGAGATCTATAATAAAAAAGTTTTAGTCATCATCAGGGTAAAATTCAATATTATAGAATCATATTATCGTTCAGGAGAAGAAACAATTAAAACTATTATTAGACTGCCCAACACGTTGGAATTCGCTAGTCCCTATGTTACACCGGTTTATCTTATTGAAAGATTGCATCAAAAGCGCGGAGGATGAATTGAATATGAAATTAGATGAAACCAATATAAATGTCGCATCTTTGCAGCAAATTTTAAATGTACTTAAACCAGCAGAATTAACAATAGTAAAACTAAGTAGCAATGATGCATCATTATTACTCGTAACATGTGAGGGTGTTTATAAATTTATTTTCACCAAACTACGTGATTTTAATTCCAAGCTAAACCTGAAATTAAGAATGCATCAGAGACGCAACAAAGTATGTATTAGTAACGCTTTTAATTTATTTACAAACTGGTAAAATACCAAAAACTACAGAAGATTTTGAGTTTGCATCTAAATTTCAAGTTTTAATGTACGCCGAACGATTAATAAATCGATTAAACCTTTTTTTTATCAGTAGTGATGGAATTTCATGCAGCGAAGTTGACGAAATTCAGATTAGCGATGATGACATGGATTTAAAAAAGCAACTCGAGTCTGCTATTTTATGATTTGATTCGCAAAGCATTTGCCCGAACATAAGTGTAAAAAATTAATTCAAATTATTTGAATCAAGAGGAAAGAGATCAACGGTTTTAGAAGATTTGTATAAGACATTGATGACCTGCATCGTCCTACATCCACTTCTAGCGGACGCACATTTTCGGTTGCAGGGAACTTTCTAATAAAAATTAAGTCAAGCCTTGTTTGTAATTTGCATATGTATATGAATTCCTAATTTTTATTTTAGATATTATATATGAATAATAAAATTCTGAAGTCTTAAATAGATAGTTTATATTTTGTATATAAATGTTTTAAACGTTTCAGCGAAATGTGTTTAACAAACCTCAACTGTAGTAATTCTACATTAAAATCGATTAATACTGAGATTAATCGGTTAATTTAGAAAAGAAAATAATGATTAATCGGTTAAATCAAAAATCGATTATTTGGATACATACAGCATTACTTGTGCTTATGCGACCACGATTAAATTGGTTTACTAATTACAAACGATCGCATTTGGTTTGCATTATTTTGGTTTTAAACCTTTTATATGAAAGTATTTAATCACAGCACGACATTTATTTTTTTCAATATTTAAAAAAAAAAAATTGACTTTACAAAAGAGACTCTTCGTAGGCTACTGGCCAATAGTCGGGTAAATAGTTTACTACACTGAAAAAAAATATTCTGAACTTATGCTAGTTCAACTTGTTTTAGTTATTATAACCCAGACTTTGCTTAATTTAGGTAAAAATGACCATGGTTTATTTTACTTATGCATGTTTCATAATACAAAAATGGCTAAGTTAATTTCAATTTAATCAATAATGCTTTATTTTGTTCCACACTGAACTTGTTTGTATGTCAATTCAAACTAAGTATTTATTTGATAACTTCGGAATAGTTAAACTAACCCATGTAAAAGTAAAATCAACTGAGCTTGGTAATCAACTCAACTTGTATGCTAGGTTTAATCTGAACATAGGCAAAATCATCTCATAACAGTTTGATCTTGCAAATATGTCATATAACCTAAGCATTTGTTTAAAAACTAATAATTTAACAATGTAGTAGTTAAATTAAACCATATTTTATATGTTACGTATGTTTCATATGAAATAACATAGCAATAGTTTAATTAAACTACGGACATTTAAACGGTGA
Organism: Nephrotoma flavescens; assembly: GCA_932526605.1. Classification (NCBI taxonomy): domain Eukaryota; kingdom Metazoa; phylum Arthropoda; class Insecta; order Diptera; family Tipulidae; genus Nephrotoma; species Nephrotoma flavescens. The sequence goes on from OW052220.1 coordinate 253,685,385, forward strand.
TACTGGATAAAATTCGCTAAAAAGATATGTTCTTGTGTTATACTAAAGGTATAAAGCAGATTTGAATTTTTGAAAATTGGTCTTTGTAACCTGATGAGTTAATGAGTAGACCAACTTTTTATCAGATGCAACCAAACTGCCAAGAAAGAACTTGAGGATGTCCTCATTATTTTTTAAGGGTTCTAAATAACTGAAGGTTAATTTAACTAAGTAACTAAATTATAATAATTAATCTGTTCAAAATATGTTCATATACGCTGAAAGTTAATATAACCTAGTGAAAGTTTACAGCTTCGGTTTAAATTAACCTACGTGCTTAGTTATATTAATTGTATTTTTGTTGTTTAAACTAAACTGTGTGTTGGCTCAAAATTTCGTTAAAATTAACCTACATGGTATGGTTGGTTATACGTATAATTATTGGTAAAACTAAACTCTAATAATAGTTGTGTAAACATATGCTGTAGGTCAACATAAACTAGCGAATGGTTTAAATTGTTGTTTAAATTAACCGACGTGTTAAGTTGTATTAACGTTTTGCTTAGTTATATTGACTAAAGCAAATAGGTATAATTGACATTGGTTATTATTTGAAAATGAACTATTCATTTTAGTAAAAATAAACTATTCATTTTAGTATTATGAAACAAGCGCTTAGTTGGCTGAAAAACAATCCATATGTTCGCTTAAAATAACCAATGTTTTTGTTTATATTTACCTAGAAATTTTTTTCAGTGTATGGTAAAAATCTGATGAAGAACAGATTTTTCGATTGGTTTGCCATAGAGTTTATGAAAAATAAATGAATTTACCGAAAACTTTACTTAAAATTGACTTTAACGATTTTCTTTAACGAGCCTTAAAGAAAATATTAAGGACATTGGCTACTAGTTGCAACTAAGGACATTAAACATTTATCAATCCACCCTCGTATTTAGTTACTATTTGTATTTGAAAGAGATTTAGCAATATTTTATCGAGGTGGAACGTGACATTATGACCCTACAAATTGCAATTCACTTGTTATAGTAATAACAAAATCAATAAATGTTGACATTGGCTGTGTCCTAATAGACGCAAGTAAAAATCAATTAAGGTATAACCAGAACCAGAGATACAGCGACAAAATACAACGCCTGTCAAATTAAAATACACATAAACCATAGGATGCTAACACAACCAATGTCGCGGTCGCCGAATTTTTTTAGAATCTATTCTAATTTTGTCGCCGGCGGTGCAATACCACCAATATAATTTTCAGATTATTATGTTGGTAAACATTTTTTACAACTTTTTTTTAAATGAATTTCAACCAAATCGGAATGTTGTACACAATGTTTTATGTGAAAAAAATCTAAATAGAGTCGATAAAAAGACAAATGAAATATTTTAGGGTTAATTTGGTATTATTTTTCTTGTTTGGTCGCTTCAACGCTGACGCGCTTGTTGTGTTTACCAAAGCGACATGGCCAGCAGACAAATGTATTTTGCCGATGTATCTCTGGTTCTGTTTATACCTTTATAAGTAAATTTTTCGGAAAATTCAATATTTTTCAAAACTTTATGGTAAACTGATCGAAAAATCTGTACTAAAATCGTTTTTTACCGTAGAAATTGATTTACCCGACTATTCGGACACAGCCATAGTCGGCATATTGTCTACATTATCGATGCCATTTTTGTAATTAGCTGTGTTGCTTTCAAAATTTTACAACAACAATTGCATTGTATTAAAGCCGATTTTCTTAGAATGTTAAGAAAAAAGATTTAGGATTAGGGGAAATAAAATCATTTTATGGTTATGGTGTTTACCGCAAGGATTTATTTTTTCAATTTTTTACGATATTTTATATTATAGTATAATTTGGTATTTTTTATTTGATAGCAAAATACCGAATTTAATTTGTTCTATTCCATAAAATATAAAAAACTAAAATAATTATTAATAAAATGAACCAACACAGAAAAATTAAAACGCATTAAAAATTAAAGCCAAAAGTTGTTGCTTTCACATTTCTTAGCTAATCCGATTAGATTAGTGAAAGCAACACTACTATTGTCTACAAGATATTCATACACGATAAAATAACAATGTTAACAACGCAGTGTAGAAAATATGGCGCAACACTGGTTACTGGGTAAGGTTATGAAACATTGTCTGAAATTAGAACCACCGACTTCTGTCAGCGAAGTATTTTGTTATAGTGCCCTACAACGTTACCGGCAATGTGGTACAACTTGTGTATACATACAATATAGCGAAAAATGTTTACAAATATTTTAGTAATGAGATTTCTATTTTTAATTAAAGTGTCAAATTTTTAATGTTAGCGAATTAACACGAATATTGTATTCATATTATAATGGTAATGAGATTTCCATACTAAGAGTTTGCCATCCAAATTGCTTTCGGCATCCTACATCAGGAAGAGTCACGTTACACGTCACTGCTCATTACGTATATGGATTAAGAGAATACAATTAAATTTAATTAAAGGTATATACACGTAATGATAAGAAATATTTAATAATATACCACGAGTTTTGGAATAATAAGACTGTCAATTTCATTTTCAAGAGCAATCAATTTTTTTTAAATTTTTTTCGACAAAACTAACTCGAAAACTGTCGAAACAATACATAAATTTTGAGCCACGGTGGTTTGGTAAATACAATCGTATTAAAAGTTAAATAACCTAAGAAATTATTTCAAATTTTATATAAATAAAAATAAAAAAAAATTGTGGAAATTGTTAATAGGAAGAGTTTTTCATCTATTGAAAGATTTTCCATTGTTCTTTACAAATATTCTATTAAAAGAAGATGTAGAAACGATTTACGCGAAACATTCTAATTCTTATATAACATAAAAAGCAGTTTGATGTAACTTTTTTACATAAGGGTGAATAGATGACGTAAATTATTTTTTTTTTTAGAAATTAAATCATTTGAAAGATTAAAATTCCTGCATGTTACGATTTTCTCTATATCAAATTACATCCCGGTGTATATAACCGTAAGCTGAACAAACTAATATGTAAAAATACACCATTTACGGTCAAAACGTGTATACTACAATTACGCTCATCCCACTAAACAATTAGGAGAGTACTTGCTTTGTTTAAAAAACATTAGATGCTTTTTCTTTTCAACAAGAATATTAAAGGAAACCCAATATTAACTTACGACAGAAAATGTTTTGTTTAAAATTTAAATATTTCAAAGCGAACACGGTATTATATTTTGCATGAGAAGTTGCTACACGATGAATCCATGGTTTAGTTTATAGTTGTTTTCATTTAAGAAGATAACAAAAATTCTTTAATTTCGACGAACGAATTCATGTAAAATTTACTTACGTTACATTTTCCGAAGTCAAAGTAAATTAACGATATGATTAATACTTTTTGTCAGACTATGTTTGAAGGCATCTGTGTTTCTTTAAAGGTAGTAGCTATATAAAATACTTGTATGTAAATCTACAGCATTCATTTCAACTGAAATCTTAAAATATTTCTGCTGTAATTCAATTATTATTCTTTATAATGGTTCTTATTTGTATACACGAGAAGAAAAAACATTTCTCCTTACATACATATATTGTAATAGAATATCGCTTTAAGCTTTACAATCTTAATAATACGAGTAGAAATGAAAAAGAAAAATTGAAAATAAAAAATGTAATTTTCTTGTTTTGACATTATCGAAATGATTCTAAATTGTATTAAGAAATAATGGGAGCCACTATATTTCTTAAATATTTATGTTAAATTAGTTTGGTTCGTGATGAACTGGATGTAACTGGACGCGCGCCTAAACAAATTTATGTTGTTAAATGAATTACTATGAACCTAAATTAAACCTATTACATAACACTTAATCGTAACTTGAAAGTAATCAGAATTTCGTTCTGGAAATTGATAAACCCAAAAAATTCATTAGAAATTGGGACACGTCGCAATTTCCAGTAAGAAAATTGGTCGGGAAATGACTCAGTTTTAACAGTTGTGTTCGGATTTGTTAAAATTTGGTAAAAAATATACATTAGGTATGTATGTATATGAAGAAAAACTTCTCATTGCACCAGCCAAATTCTTCACAAAACGAGAGTCTTTACTGAGTCACAAAAATTTACTGATTATTTATTGATTTTGTAAAAGTTTGTTTTTAAAAATGTCATGTTATATTATAGCATTATTATATAGGTTGTCTCAGAATTGGACGACCACACGAAACAGGGTGATAAAGGAGAGCTTATTTCCAACAAAATCGGGCAAGTAAAATTTTTTCGAATTATTGATGGTGTAAAAGTTATTCCGCTTTTAGTGAAATCGCATGCGCACCCTCCAAAAAATTAATCAAAAAAAAAAAAAAAAACAAGAGTTCTTGCAAATCAAATGTGCAGTGAAGCCAAGGTCCCTGGTGGACCGAGCAGATACGAAACAGCCAGTCAACGTGATATAGACTGTAACAGTTTGAATTTTTTCCAATATATATATATATATATATATATATATATATATATATATATATATATATATATATATATATATATATATATATATATATATATATATATATAATATATATATATATCTATATATAAATATATATATATATATATATATATATATATATATATATATATATATATATATATATATATATATATATATATATATATATATATATATATATATATATATATATATATATATATAGATATATATATATATATATATATATATATATATATATATATATATATATATATATATATATATATATATATATAGTTTGACGCATGTGAGATATAAACAATATAATTATATACATTTTATGTGAACATTAAATATCCATACTTAGCTAAGTAAACCAAACTCTTGTTAGTGATCCTATAATTTTTTTCCTGTACCCCAAAAATGCGTCCAAACAAAACTCGAGGTGATGTGTCTTCTTCAAGCGTCCAATCCAAAAAAAAGCACAATCTTGATTTTTATTTTACATCCATCAAAAATTTTGGTTCTATCACATCTATCTCGCTCTTTCTTACTTCGATTGCCTACCCCTCCATTTCAATACTCATCATCATCTGATCATTAATACTTGTATTCGTTTTAACACATAAAGTTATTTTAATGGTAAAGGTATATTTGGAGAAAACGGAGAATTTATAATTATACCTTGATAATGGTAATCTATCGCACACAGTTCGAATAAGAAATGAACGTACTGGTAAATTAAATTTAAAATCAGGGTCTCGAACCAAAAAAATTTTTTATAAAAAAATGCAAAAAAATTCAAACTGTTACATTGCATCTATTCTTTTAGAAAGAAATTTAATCAAATGTTTAAAATTATTTGATTAAATTTCTTTTAAATAAATTTTGTACTTCACTTTACATTTTCAAAAATTTTACCTATAAAGAAATGAAAATTGACCCTTGGAAAAAAAATTCATTAACATAAAATCTAATAATATAAAAAAATTTCCGTCAAAACTGTTGTCACTGCAAATGGTAACGAACCCACCAGGAATTTCAAACAGATAACGTAAACAAATTTATCTCTAATTTAAATGCCTATTCAACACTCTTCTCTATGTTGTTCAAAGTTTAATGATTCAGCGTAATATGATAATTAATAACTGACCACCTTCTGTAGCTTTCCTACAGTATCTTAACGGGCACTATTACATGGCCTCAATTAACCGTCGACCTTAAATTTTTAAGGCACTAAAATCCATAAAAAAATAATAAACCGAAATAGTCTGCAAAACGACTAATGCTTGATAGCGTATGGAAAGTTTGTCCTGAGCAAAATCAAGAATAATCAAAACGCAACAAAAAAAAATATTATCACAAAATGAAATCTGTACCACAATAACCCTTGATAGCGTATGGAAAACTGGTCCTGAGCAAAACCAAGAGATATAGTACACCTCATTACTAAAGAAAATGGTTAACATAACCAAAAAATGTTCTATTGAACTGCAGTCACAAAATCCATATCTCATGGCTGATAACTTAAAACGTACTCAACTTCATTGGATACTTATAATGATAATAAATTGAACAACATCGATCAAAGTTAAAATTTATACAAATCTAAATTTTTAATTAATTTCAATTTTTGTCGAATAACCAAAACTTAATTCTAATTTACAGTACTTCCAAACTTTAACCTCTAAAAAAAATAAGAAACTAATTTATTCAGGCTTAAACTTAGACTATTATTTAATTTGGGTGGATAAACCATTCTCAAGGTATAATTATAAATTCTTCGTTTTCTCCAAATATACCTTTACCATCAAAATAACTTTATGTGTTAAAACGAATACAAGTATTAATGATCAGATGATGATGAGTATTGAAATGGAGGGGTAGGCAATCGAAGTAAGAAAGAGCGAGATAGATGTGATAGAACCAAAATTTTTGATGGATGTAAAATAAAAATCAAGATTGTGCTTTTTTTTGGATTGGACGCTTGAAGAAGACACATCACCTCGAGTTTTGTTTGGACGCATTTTTGGGGTACAGGAAAAAAATTGGAGGATCACTAACAAGAGTTTGGTTTACTTAGCTAAGTATGGACATATAATTTTAAATATAATATATATATATATATATATATATATATATATATATATATATATATATATATATATATATATATATATATATATATATATATATATATATATATATACATATATAGTTTGACGCATGTGAGATATAAACAATATAATATATACATTTTATGTGAACATTAAATATAAACGGTTTGTTAGTGGATTTTTTTGTATGGGTAAATGAAAACTCACGAACAAAATTAAAAAATTAATTCGTGTACGAGATTGATGGCGTTCCCAGCAAACAAACGCTGATAGCAGAATGAAATAGATGGAAACATTTGCACACGTCGAAGCGAGAAAACAAATAAATTTACTTCGGTTTCTTCTATGTACTGCATTTTTACTCCCACCCAATCTCTTGTTTATCAATTTCATTTCAAAAATTGTTATTTCATTTCTATCAGTCTCCAGATTTCAGCTGAAGGTAATAGACGTTTGTAAATGTTTTTCAGGTGGAAATACATGGATAACATATAAAGTAAGTATACAAAATTTAAAAAATGTGTAGTTGTATCTGAATGACAATACACATTTGGTACATACAACAAAAACCAAACACAATCAATAATATATGATTGTGTTTGGTTTTGATATAACAAAATACATTAAAAAAATATTATTTTCTGGTAAACCAACGGTTAACAACAGTTACATATTATACTCAAATCGAAGTGAAAGAGAGATAAATTAATTTGTAGGGGAAATAAAGCCGAGTTTTCGGTCGACAACAATACGAATAGCATGGAATTAGGTGCATCAATTTGAAGTAAAAATTGAGCGCTCTAATTATATGCTGTTTATGCGCTCTTTGTGCGCTGATTTGTATTACTGGGATTAGGTGCATCAATTTGAAGTAAAAATTGAGCGCTCTAATTATATGCTGTTTATGCGCTCTTTGTGCGCTGATTTGTATTACTGGGGTTTGGTAGTGAATCGTACGATCGCGAGCAAAAGTACCACAATATCGAGATGTGTATCGGAAACCAACATTTTGGTAAAGCGGAAATTAATGCTGTATAGTGCGGATATGTGAATTATTTTTTTTTTTCCTTAAGATAATAAGTGTTTTATATAGAGATATTCGAACCACGAAAGTTAGAGTTGGTCGATTCAAAACAAGTGCGAACGATCATATAAAGAAAAACAACAACCGTTGTTGGATCACCCGATATGTGGATAACCGTGGTAATACTTGTCCTTTTATCAAAGGTCACATTTTAGAGTTTAGTATCGAGCGGTACAATAGTATGGATTGCCGACCACGTCAACAACAACTGTTAAGTGGATTACCGTAAGTTATTTTCGTTTTCCTTTTCTTTTCCTATTTTAATTAAATCTTGATATTGATTCGTAGTAATTTGATTATTTTTTTTATATTTCAAGTAAATTTTTTTTTGTGTGAGAAATAGGAGGTTCGGAGTTCTTTCATCTTTTTTTTTTTTTTGATTAAGTAGAAGATTTGGCAAATAAACAACCCAGCTTTATTAACCCACCCTTAGTCGATTTGCTCTACGAGATAGCCGAAGTTAAGACGCGTGAGGGGTTTAGCTTCAATTTATCGAAGCTATGGCGCCCAACTAAATTTTACTGAAATTCGCCCAATACAGAGAAGCTGTTTCGCCAAAAGAAGAGATGATAGAAAACTTTGTTGGAAATTTGTTTTATTATTTATTCGTTATATAATTTCTTTAAATATTTTTTTTGTTTCGTTTTCTCAAAATAGATTCCATTTGTATGCTGGTATCTCGCGGATCAAGTGTTGTCTCTGGAAGTGGAATACAAAAAGGAGAAAATGTATTTGAAAACCACCGGGGTTTTCCTTCGTGATATTTTTTTTATTAGTATGATTTATTTTGATATTTTTTTTTATTGATTAAAATTCGGTTTTAATCCAATAATTAGTATTATATAATTGCGTTTTGGAACTTATATTTATTTCATTAAATAAAATGAGTCTTAAGTATTATAACGCTAATCGAGTGTTTGCTTTGGTTCTGTAGTTTTATAATTTTTTTTGTAAACCCCGAAGTACGCGTTACAAGACGAAGATAGAGTAATTGGAATGGTGACAGACGACCCATCCTATAAGTGTTCGTTGTTTGTCAAGACGTTCGGGAGTGCCACGGTTGCATCGCATTTTAAAAAGAAATCAGTTGTACCTACTCTTACCATGTGCAACGTGTACAAACCCTTTTACTTGCTGACCGTATGTAATGTTGTCGATGCGTCGATGCCAAGAAAATTTGTAGTATTTTAAAAACATTTTATGGAGTGACCAAACATGTTTTACGAGGGAGAGGATATTCAATATCCATAGTTTGCACTAATGGGCCGGCGTACATTCAAAAAAACAAGTGCGGCGTAGTCGGTTTTATCACCAATTTGGAGTAAACATGTGGGCGGAAATAATCCATGGAAAATTGTTTGGCCCATTTGAACTCCCACGTCGGATCAACGGGGAAGTCTATCTAAGTTTTGTACAAAATAGCTTGGAGGAATTACTTGATGACGTTTCTCTACAAATACATGAAAATATGTGACTGTAGCATGATGGAGCTCCTCCTCACTATGCACTAGTAGTGAGACAATACCTGAACGTAAATTATCCAAGCCGCTGGATTGGAAGGGAATGGTCGTATGGCGACCAAAAATTTTCCCCCAACATAATTCGGCTCATTACCAAATAGCCACCCACCCGGTTGCTTTATCGTAATACAATTTGAGCTCGTAATTTGTGCTCGTAAAAAAAATCGTAAAGCCTTTATCCCACAATGAAACGTATTTTTCAGTAAAAAAAGAGCGAGATAAAAATATAATTTCGCCATGTACCTAAACGAAACAAAAAATTATTTCAGTAAAATTTACTGGGGAAAATTTTGCCATAAAAAGTATGAAACTCAATACTTTTTATGGCAACATTTGTTGTCTTTGTCAATCTAACGTAATTTTAATATGTATACTCTCCTCTTTTCGGTTTCTCAGTATTTTTTACTGAAAAAATATGTTTCATTGTGGAATAAAGGCTTAACACACCAACATACACACAAATATAAAATACAAACAAACGAAGACGAAACCAAAATTAATTGTAAATTAATTTTATTTTTTATCAATCAGTAGTCCAAAGTCCATCAGCATACAACATCGAATAACAGTCGGACTACCATGAAACAATAATAAATACAAACAGCGTTATAGTTCATTGCATGGTCACCGCGGCCTTTTGATCTAAACCCTTTAGACTTTTTTCTGTGGAGTTATTATAAAGAATCCGTTTATGAAAGACCAGACCGATCAATTATTAAAAGTTTAACGAACGTGCGTTTCGACGGATTAAGCATAATTATATACGGCGATGCCGATTATTTATTTTGACAAATGGTGGACACTTCGAACACTTATGATAATATTTAAAATTTAAAAAAAAAAATTTTTCTTCATTTTGTTTTATTTCTGACAAAGCATCGATTTTAGAACTCGAAATTTTGATAAGTACATTTTTTAATAAACACGACTTACTTTGTGAAAAAATCGATAAAAATATTCTGTTGGGACTAGCCTGGTGTGTGATACCAATTTAAAATCTGCATTAATGTCGCATATTCTTCTGAAAATGAGTCAACTTTCTGTAGTACATTGTTTTCCCGCTGGTGCCACTTCGACATCAACAACTTTTTTTTTTTTTAGAAACAAAGAGACTGTACAAAACCATTGTTTTTATTTGACAGAAGATAATATAGCTTACAAAAATAAAGAACTTTTGTTTTTATTTTAAATTAATTTTTTAGTAGGTGCGCATGCGGTTTCTCTAAAAACACTAAAAATGGAGTAACTTTTGAACCATCATCAATTCGAAAAAACTTTACTTGGCTGGTTTTGCTGGAAATGAGCTCCCCACTGAAATGAGCTTCTATACCAAAAAATTAATTTGTCACCAGCGCCATAGCGATGAATTTGTGAACTAATGCTCTAGTAATAAAATTATTGCTTTTCAAAACCTGTCAATTATGAATGATTTAAATGTTCCATGATTTTAGTGAAATGTGCTAAATCTAGCTGCTTCCTTCACAGTAGTTTTGAGTACTAACGTGCTTCAACTTATTTTGTGATACGACCTTTTCAATGATATGAGGTATGTATATATTCTACCAAAGGAAAAGTTTGTCACTAGCGACAAAACGCTAAATATGTGAAATGAGTTGCTAAAATTTTAAAAACGATATGCCGATTCTTCACGACCTTTCGATTGACATGTTATATACTTATATATATATTAATACTTAGCTACCAGCGCCAAAACAGTGGATTTATCAACTTAACCGCACTTATAAGGAAAATTGTTGCTCTTCCCAAGGTCTTTTAAATGATATACGACAATTACAGGGTCCCTTTTATATTCCAGGTCGATTTGTTTGGGCGCCATTTTGTTTTGGATGACACTTGTCAGTTTGCATTTGACAGCAGTAGAGAGTGGTTGATAACAATTTATTATGGAGCAACTAACGCCACAACAACGTGTTGGAAAAAATTAACACATTTTATTTAAATAATTGTTCAATTGTTAATACGCTGAGAAAATTAGGTAACTTTTTTGGTGTTAACCATGTGCCGAAGTCCACCAATCAGCGTGTACAACGTACACTAGAAAAGATTGATACAGTGAGGCAGAGTGTTGCTGCATTTCCAGGTACCTCTTATCGACGCCGTGCACAAGAATCATTCCTAATTCTTCCATAATCATCATGTTTTCCAAAAATTCTACAAAGATTTACATTTTTACCCTATAAAGTTCAATTAACACTAGAGCTGCAGAAAAATGACCATAAACGGTGGCGATATTGAAGTGCTCCAATTTTATACATCGATATAGGTAGACGACCACGATTTTTGGCAAAAAATCATTATAAGCAACGAAGCAAATTTCGACTTGGCTAGCTGTGATAAAAAACAGAATAGCCACTGTTGGGACACTGAAACCCCTCAATTGATACATTAAAAACCACTATACTCTCGTACAGTAACTGGTGTACCGTTTGGGCTCATCATTGGACCATATTTCTATAAAAGCAGCATTTTTAAATAATTTAGATGGATGGTTCGAATAAGTTATCAATTATAATAAATCGAACTATATATTTGGGGATTTCAATATTGACGTGACAAGCAACGATATTTACAGTTTACAATTAAAGCAGTTAATCAAGGATTATAGATTGGCGGAAGTAGTTCCAGATTATACCAGAGTCACACAAACCAGCAAAAGTTTAATAGATCTTTTGATAACTAATTCAGTAAATACAAAATGTGAAATTATAAAAAAACAACAAATAAGTGATCATTGTATGTTATGTGTGGATATAAGCAGAAACAATTCACAGTTATTTGATCAATTTAAAGAAATTAGATCTCGGAAAAATTATTCTGGTGAAAAATTAAATTGTATTCTAAACACTAAACTGCAGCACTACAGAACACATAATGAATTGAATGAGAAAGCTGAAAGCTTAATTCTGGAGTTAAAGAATGCGATTAAACAACTGACGCAAACAAAAATTGCTCAAAGTAGAAATAAAATCCCTTGATTCTCATAAAATTTGTCATTATTAAGACAAGAAAACGAGCGTAATTATAGTATTCTGAAATTAATAAATTCAAGCGAGAATTGGGAAAACTATAGAAAAGCAAGAAATATTTACAAACAATCGTTAAGAAAGCAACAATCTGATTACTTCAAGAATAAGTTCATTGAAAACCAATATAACCCAAAGGAGCTATGGAAAACTCTCAAATCTATGTATAAGACTATAAATACGATGCAATGGAGTATTCAATTTAATAACAAAACACTCACCGATAAACAACAGATAGCAGATGCACTAAATCACTCATTTGTGTCCAGCGTGGTAGATATTCACCATAACATCCCTGAAACATTGAATTTTGAACTTCCTAATGCTGATTTGAACATACAAAAATTTCAATTCCAACAAACATCACAAAACGAAATATTTAATAAGCAGAATAAAATCGCAATATGGAATAGATGGTATAAACAAAATTATCATGCTGGATGCAATGCAGAATCAAATGTTCTCTGAACATTTTACTGATATAGTTAATTGTAGCTTAAGGCAAGCAGTGGTACCAGATTCATGGAAAATATCAACAGTTGCTCCCATTCCAAAAATTTCGAAGCCAACCACGCCAGAAGAGCTCCGGCCAATAAATATGCTCCCACTGTATGAGACTGTTCTGGAACGAGTAATTAAAAACCAACTGGTAAATCATATCGCTGATAACAATATATTGGTTGATCAACAATCTGGATTTAGAGAATTACATTCTTGTGAAACGGCCTTAACCCTAATGTTGGATAGCTGGAAAAGTCAAATAGATGACAACAAAGTAATAATTGTAGTCTTTTTAGATATTAAAAGGGCTTTTGAAACGATCGATAGAGAAATTCTACTTAAAAAGTTAACCAAGTACAGAGTTGTTGGGAAAGAACTAGAGTGGTTTAACAGATATCTTCAAGGGAGGCAACAACATACGAAAATTTATAATTTCACATCATCACTAATACAAAATAATCTCGGAGTACATCAAGGGTCAGTTCTGGGTCCGTTACTCTTTATTCTGTACATCAATGACATAGTCGATGTTATTCAAAATTGCAAAATAAATATGTTCGCAGATGATACTTTACTTACTATTTCGGCAACAACTCTTCCAGAAGCAGTGCAGAAAGTAAACGAAGATCTCGAGAGTCTACGGAAATGGCTGATGTTTCACAAACTATCACTGAATATCTCGAAAACGAGGTACATGCTCCTATCAATCAAAGCAAAGTACGAGAGTAATGCAGATATAATAGTTGACAACCAAATTATCGAACGAGTAAAACAGTATAAATATCTTGGTGTTATTATCGACGAGCACTTAAGTTTTAACGATCATTTGGATTATATCGCTAAAAAACTGAATAAAAAACTTGGACTTTTCACAAGAATTAAAGACAAATTACCAATGCAGACAAAAGTTATTTTTTATGAATCAATTATGACTCCACATATTGATTATTGTTCTTATGTGCTGTTTATCATGAATCAAACTCAAATTACACGTCTTCAAAAAATTCAGAATCGATTCATGCGACGTATCTTGAATGCGGAAAGTAGAACACACATAAAATACATGTTAGAAATTTTAAACTGGAAGTCAATCAAACAGAGAATACAATTTAATGTGTTAAAATTCTTGTTAAGGCTGGAAAAGGGAGATCTGCCAAAATATTTAGATACTTTGCTTTCTTCTAATAGAAATGTTCATACTTATAATACTCGGAGTACACACTTCAGACTACCAATGTATAGTAAATCATTTTCACAACGGTCGCTGGGATATAATGGAGTAAAGTTGTATAATTCATTGGGTGACTATTGCATGCTAGGTGAACTTCAAGAATTAGAGTACGGTCAATTTATTAAACTATTGCACATATTCGTTAAAGAAAAAGTAGATATTTAGTATATAAAATAAAATTTAATTAATTTAAATAACAATGTATTATAAAATGTCATTATTGATAATTAACCAAATAAATAAATAAATAAAATATTTCTTTGAGAATGTTTGATATCGAGCCTCATTACACACAGCTCGTACTGCGGTGCAAATTTTGTGAGAGAATTTTCCCGGCCGATTAATGTTCAAAAGTGGTGATATCGCCTGGCCCCACGGGAGTACTTGAAGAGAAAAATATGCACCAATAAACCAACAAATTCTTGCAGAAGCCTGCAAAAATATTATGAAAAATGTTCTTAAAACAACTTATCTTGGCGCTACGGCCGTTCGACCGGCATTATATTCCATACATAATATTAAAAACCACTTAATCAACCAATAAAATATAAATTACAAAATTGTATTCCATTTAAAAGTTATAAAAGAAAATCATCGACCTGCGGGCGCATATTCTTGAAATCCACCGATATTTTCACATGCGGATTATAATTTGTATTAAAATTCTTTATATTTTTCGAATTTTTCGCCGGCTACTTTAATCGTTTTTTCAAATTTGCTTGTAAGTCTTCTATTATTTATTTCCCTACTAGGGAATAAATTCGCATTGATTTACGCAGTCGAAAATGTCCACCGATTTTTTGTTAGTATTGAAATAAGCAATAGAAAAATTGCAAGCAAATTTGAAAAATGATTAAAGTAGCCTGCGAAAAATATAAAGAATTTTAATACAAATTATAAACCGCATGCGAAAATATCGGTGGGTTTTAAGAATATGCGCAATGGAACATAAAGAACACCTTGTGCATATTATATGATACCCGAATAATTAGCTACCAGCACCAAAACGGTGGATTTGTGAATTTCAGCGCTGATTACAAAATTGTTGCTTTTCTTCATTTCCTTAAAATGATATGCCACATGTTTTAATTGGAATAACAAAAATTGTTACTGCTTTTAGCGCCACAACGGTAGTTTTGAATATTTATGTATTCAGAAAAATGTACGGGAATATTCAAGACCTTTTCAATGACATACGACACGTATAACGGCTGATCAAATTAGTGTTATACATTTTATAAACATTATAGCAACCATTTTTTTCAAATTCTTTTCAAAATTGACATTTTGTGTTCACTTGTTCAGTATTGGTTGGCAAATCACCAAGGAAAAAACACATTTGGACAGCGTTTAGAAATTGTTAAAATTTTGGCTACGTTTCGCGCATTACGTGAAACTTATGGTCAAAATCATCCTGCGGCATTCGTAGTGAAATAAAAAAAATTGAGACAAGTGGTAGTGTTTGTGATGTTAAGAATCTAACCCATCAAAAACGTAAACGCACTGCTGAAAACATCGAAGGTGTGAACCAAAGGGTAAACATTTTGCAGATAGGGCTTTACAGCAACTTAAAACAGACCCATTATTGGAAAAATAGTTTTCAGCGTTGAAGCTCATTTCTAGTTAAATGACTTCGTAAATAGATTTCTATTGTCGCATTTGGAGTGAAAAACCCCACATGATGTTCATGAATCACGTTTACAGTCACAAAAATTAACAGTTTGTTGGGATTTATGGTCAGAAGTGTGATTGAACCATTTTTCTTTGATAATGGAAATGACAATGTAGTTACCCTTAATGGAGAACGCTACAGAGATTACTGTTTTTTTATGCATTGAACGATATGTGCTTTCAATCAATTTATTGAGTTTAATTGCCGGATAACCACCAAAAAATTTCGATGTGAAATGGCCAACAAGATCATGCGATATAACTTAATTGCTTCTTTTCTTCGGGATTATGTTAAATCATTGGTTAACTCCAATATACCATAAACACTCAATGAACTTAAAACTAACATTATTCGTGTTACTGGTGAAACAAGTGAAAATTTATGCGAAAAGTGGCCGAAAATTGGTTTCCTGTACGGGAATCTTCAAGACCTTTTCAAACGATATACTACACGAGTACATGGCAAAACTGTAACGTAATATCGAGATATCGGGTAATATTTTGGGTTATTTCCTATGCCAGGTTACCCCACCCTCTTGAGGTAGAGATCACAAAGGCATTTCAGTTCTCCGAATTAAAAATTAATGAAGATTTGTAAAAGGAGTTTCGAATCGCTTAAGCAGATCAATCCAGACACCCAGACGGATGTAAAAAATTGTATGATTGAGTTTCCGGTATCAGAGACCTCCAAATGTGGAGAAAAATGGTTTAGGACCACGGCCATTTTTAATCAAATTTTTTTTGAGGATTTCAATAACTTGGTCTTACAGACCGAAGGTATAAATTGAAATATTCCCCATTACAGTTTCAATGATATCTCACACTTATATTCTATAACAAATCAATAATTAGCTACCAGCGCCAAAAGGACGGATTTATCATCTAAAGAGTTGATATAAAATTGTTTCTTTTTCCAAGACCTTTCAAAAGATATACCACATGATTATATGGGAATGAGAAAAATGCAACTGCTCCCAGCGAAACAACGGTAGTTTTGAGCACTATGTTGCATCACCAAAATTTGTGAAATTATTCAAGAGTTTTTCCTACGGTTCCTGCTTCCAACGGTTAAATAGTAGTTTTAAGTCTTTTTCGACGATATGCGACAAGTATAAATTTTACAATAAACGAGAGATCAGCTACCAGTGCCAAACCGACGAATTTAAGAACTAAAGTGGTAACATCAGTTTCGTAATTGCTGTCTTATAAAAGACGTTTCAAACGATACCCTTCACCAGTATATGTATTAGGATATAATGTATAAAGTAATAGCTTGGTATTAGGTAGTTTTTCTGGGTGATTTTCTATGGTACCCGACCCTCTTGAGTTAGAGATCCCAAAAACTCTTCAATTCCGCATATTAAAAATTGACTAAAAAAATCGAATGGTATAAGTCGTTCTTGAGATATCGCCGGTGCTGACACCCATCCATTCATCAATATAGAAATTCAAACGGACGGACAAAATTTGTTTTGCATTTTTGGAATCAACGACTTTCAAAACGGCTTGGCGCATGGCAGGGTCATTTTTCATCACTTTTATCAGGATTTCAATAAGTTGATCTTACAGACCGAAGTTAATTGTCAATTATTTATTAACTGAATGTTAATAAATTTTTGACGTTCGTGGACAAAAGGTAGTAGTTAAGGCGGAATTCCATTACTGCGGCTTTTTTTTGTGCAGAAAACCAGAAAGAGATGCAATCAAAAATCCCTATGTGTGTGAGCGGCGCAACAGTAAAATCGTTTGTTGTTGTAGCGATTTGGTTGCCATAAATGTAAATAAAAAATACAAATCGAAGTATTTTTTATGGCAACCAAATTTTTAGTATTTTACTATTTTTATGGTGAGCACTTTTTCATGATAAATTTATATTAATGCCCAAATTAAAATATTTTTAATTTTTATTATTTACTCTGTATTACATAATTTTAATAATGAGATATTATTGAGGTTATGTTACAAAAGAGGTCAAATATTCCCCTAACTTTTTTATAGGAAGGCGTTTTCTTAGTTTTTAATTATTGAAAGGAAATAATTAAAAAACGTAATAAAATGATGCCTACAAATAATATTTAGATTTTTTAGTACTTTAGAGGTATAGATAAAATTGATTTAACAATAATTTTCATTTTTTATCTAATTTTGGTTGATAGTTGTCAAATATTCCCCTTAAAATTTCGCTATAAAATTAAAATAGTCTGTCTTTGTTTGATTTTTGGTTTTATCTCTTTCTGGTTTTCTGCATAAAGAAAGACCAGAAATGGAATTCCGCCTTTAGTGGTGATTTATGCCAGGTGAAACATGTCGTTTCTATATATCAAAATTATAACCGTGTCGTGTCACACATATTTCCTAAAATTAATATCAAAGGACAAATCGACTACGACCGTATTTATGTTAAGATGTACGTTCACATTTTCTTAAACCTGGCCAAAAAACAAATAGTTAGTAATTTTGAAAAATGTATTTTTTACTAAATCCAATACCCTAGACCTTTTCTGGATCAGCCCTAATTTAAATAATTTTTGACGGTGTATTTCTAGATGCAACAATAGTTGTTTTGCATAAACACAGGTTAGGTCAACTGACCAAGATCAAGAAAATAAACTCAGTTAGAATTTTTTAGGAGTTGCACTAAGAACTGCGCCGTTGCCAACAAACTCAAAACTTTGGAACACCTAAAAACCAACATCGGATTCGCCTATATAGCCGAAATATTTTCAGAAACTTACAAATTCAGTTTTATTATTCCAAAATCGATTCTTAAAACCCTTTAGCAAACGAGGAGTATATTCAAAATTTTAATTTCATGTGCTACCTCAGTTAGCAAATGTTCACTAGCTCGAATCTACAATGCTCCTATCGTCAATTACGTACGTGTAAATATAATTCCAAGAAAATGAGAAGATTTAAATTTTTAAAATTAGTAGGCGCCCTTTATTAGAAATTAGACGATCACGCTCGAGTTCGCGGACTTCAGTTTAGGAATACCTGTGCTATACAAAAATAGATAAACGTTATAGGTTGTTTCAGCTTTGAATGCATATACCGAATTTGCAGTCCAAATCTCTGTGAGGGAAGGTAATTGCAATTTAATATTTTCGCTCAAACTTGTAATTTACATTCAAAATTGCATCCCCAGTTTGCTGTCCTGGCTTAGAAAGTTCCACTTGCACTGGTTGGATAAGCGATTTAATAATTTATTTCAGTATAGCACCTGAGATAGAAGCTGAGATCAAGTCTGTCTATGTGGCTAACCAGGAGGTTTCATTTAGGCTATAGCTAGATGAGCAACTTAAATACTTATTTCAGGTGCTCTCGGAAACCGAGACGTTCAACACTAAATTCGTATCCAAAAATAAAAAATTCATAATACAAGAATTCATATAAAGTTTAATGATTTTAGATTTACTCATTTCACGTGCTATCGGAGCCTGAGAAATTTCTGAGAAGCTGTATTAAGGACCGTTTACTATTTCCGCTCAAACTCATAATTCATGCTTTTTGGCTGGTGGGCTGGTGGTATGAGTAATTTAATACCATATTTTAGGTGCTATCGGAACCTGAGATTAAATATTGGGGGAGGTAACTGACGTGAAAAAATTCCTAAAAAAATCCTAAGTAAAAATTGCGTGTGTGTATTAGTGTTTATACACAAAAAAACAAACATTAAGGCGTAAATATTTTTTTTTAAAGTTTCAAAAATTCCACCCAAAAGTAAACATATTGTTTAATTTTAATATGTATGTATATCTCCAAAATCTATCGTACCAGTACGTTTAAAATACCATTAATTATAATACAATTAATAATGTGATGTAAAAACATTATACTGCATATATATCGTAAGGGTCCCATTTGAAACGCGATATTTTAAAACGCGAATTATCAAAATGCGATATTTCAAAATGCGATATTTCAAAACGCGATATGGTACAAAACGCGATATGGTACAAAGCACGATATTTCAAAACGCGATATTTCAAAACACGATATGGTACAAAACGGGATATGGTACAAAACGGGAGTTTAGGATCGGGTTATATCAGGCGGGTGATGGGGACATTTAATTTCAGTTTATAGAAATTAAAAATCGATAGGGAACGATAGTATGTAGGATCGGTATTAGGTGGGTCGCTGCGCTCCCGCCGCTTCGCAACGCATATTCTATACCATATCCCATTTTGAAATATCGCGTTTTGAAATATCACATTTTGTACCATATCGCGTTTTGAAATATCGCATTTTGAAATATCGCGTTTTGTACCACATCTCGTTTTGTCATATCTCGTTTTGAAATATCGCATTTTAAAATATCGCGTTTCGAGCGGATCCGATATCGTAACTATAAACTTAAAATTAAATTGAAGTTTATTGAATTTACTAGATTTCACAGTCACACTAGTAGAAATTTACCGAATTGGTCATCAATCTCATCATGCCTTTATGTAATTTCTATCAAATGCCAATATACATGAAGAATTTTAGAATTTTGTTATAGTTCTGGCATGGACTAATATCGCCACGAAACGTGTGAGTTATGATTGACAGAATTTTAGCAATTCAAACGACTACTAATCAAGATTTTGACCGGTTCTCATCGATCCCGTTATGTTTTCCAGGAAGATACAATATATCAAATGTCAATGTCCATGTTAATTTTCAGAATTTTGTCATAGTTCTGGCATAGGCAAATATGGCTCCGAAAAGTGTGAGTTGCAATATTTACAGAATTTTACAGTATTTTTGCAATTCAAACGATTACTAATCGAGATTTTGCCCGATCCTCATCAATCCCGTTATGTATTCCAAGAAGATATATCAAATGTCAATGTCCATGTTAATTTTCAGAATTTTGTCATAGTTCTGGTATAGGCAAATATGGCTCCGAAAAGTGTGAGTTGCAATATTTACAGAAATTTACAGTATTTTTGCAATTCAAACGATTCGGAAAATTCTGAAAATTAACATGGACATTGACATTTGATATTGCTTTCTGGAAAACATAATGGGATTGATGAGAACCGGGCAAAATCTCGATTAGTAATCGTTGGAATTGCAAAAATATCACTAACACTAGCATACATAGGATTTCGTTAGAAAATATTTCACTGCTGTGTGTAGAAGTGTGAAATTTTTCTTAAACCTTTCCTAAAAATTTTTTACATTTATGATAGATTTAGTAAATATTTCACGCGCATGGGAGGTATGGTTTACGATATTCGCTCAAACTCGTAATTCAAATTCAAAAATTCGTATCAAATTTGCAATTTTTACATTAAGGCATTTACTTGTTTGAAATTTTCTAATCAGGACAGCAAATTTCGTAAGAATTTTTGTATTTGAATTATGAGTTTTTTTGAAAAAACGGAAAACGGCCATTAATATCACCTTCCCAGAGTTTTGGACTCAGGCTCCGATAGCACTTGAAATAGGTCGTAGACATGCTCATCCAACCAAAGTGAACTTAACTCTTACCAGTTCATTACAAAAAAAAAATTTGTTCGTTAGGTGGTGGTTTCCTTATGAAAAGAGTAACATCCCAACAACTGCTTTGTTGTTTTGACGGATTCCAGCACCTTTCGGTTTAGTTCATAACATTAAGCTTTACCTCATCCAGACTTAATTCTTTTATAATTTTTTAAATTCCTATTTGTAACTTTCGTAATCTCAAATCTACGTTGTGCATTCTGGGAGTGTGATCGGTCGGTTAAAAATTGATCGAGTTTCGTTAAAGGTGGCAATATTCCAGAATTTCTTGCCAAAATCGTTTAAGAACCCTTTTCCATGCAGCATACCCAACTCCAACATAATCGGTTAAGAATTGATCGAGTTCCATCCCAGGTGGCCATATTCCAGAATTCCTTCCCAAGATCATTTAATAATCCCATTCCCATCCAGCATACTTAATTCCAGCATGATCGGTTAAGAATTGATCGAGTTCCATCCCTCGTGGCCATATTCCAGATTTTCTTCCCAAAATCTTAAATATCCCATTTCCATCCAGCATACCCAATCCCGTCACAATCTGTTAATAATTGATCGAGTGCCGTCCCAGGTGGCCATATTACAGAACTTCTTCCCAAGATCATTTAAGAATCCCACTTGCATCCAACATCCTCAATTCCAACATAATCGGCTAAGAAATGCCTGCGTTCTGCCTAGATTAAGTTGGAACGAGTAGATTAAATTTAAAAACATTCGGATTTAACGGAAATTGGATTGACCGGACTTCCCAATTAGTCCGTTAAATCGAGGTTTTTCTGTATAACATTTTACGTTAAAATGTCACGTAATCAACGCAACAATTTAACGCGACATTTAACATAATAGTAGTTAACGCTGCGTGTAACATGAACCCAAAACTAGTCCCCTAAATGTTTTAAAAGTTAAAGCAGATGTTAAGTGCTTTACCGAAGCTAAATGCTTAGTCTAGTTTCAGAAAGTGAAAGGTGGAGAAAACAGAGTACATGTCAACAAGTAGAAATGAATTGGCTTACGACCGTCATTATGAGTTTGGACTATAATTGATGGTTGGTTGATTTTCATAATGTATTACAAGACAAGTTTGGGATGGCTCATAAACAGTTGTCAAGACGGTATCGAAAATGTGCATGGGCATTGGATAAAACATAATAGAGGTGAGCACGCGAGAGAAGCACCTCTGTGGGATCCTATCCTACTAATTTTAAAGACCACAACTTCTTGTTTGTGCAAAAATTATTTTTATATCATGGGAATTCCGAAATGTGTTGTACCGAACAAACTCATTTCTAAGGCATTTCCTTTGTACACAATTTCTAATTGCCCTAAGTAAACATTGTTAGTCCTATTTCAGCAATTTAACCATTAAATGCCAATAATTTAATTCAATAACATTGATAACTTAAAATAAATATTTGTTTTGAATGGTACACCACTTTCTTATTATTCTGATCCCACATAAATACAAAAGACGAATTTTAATTAAACTTTTTGTATCCATCTCAGTTCCATCATTCGTTCTATTCTACTATTGATGGATCAAAGTGGATACCAAAACCTATTTACCTGAAATAATAAATTCAACTAATCTCCAATTTTAGTTGGACCAAACGAAATCCTTCCAAAAATTCGGAAATAGATAATACATAACTGTTTTAATTGCCTTAAGGTTCGTGTTTCAATTTATTTATGAGAATTTTGGATAAATTTAACAATTTTTTATTGCCAGCAAAATTAACATACCTGGCTCTACGCAACACAATTGATTTTCATACCAAACAATTCGCGTTGACTGTTTGCGATTGAATTCGTATTCACACAGAAAACAATTTAAATCAATATTCAACGCGACACATCAAAGAGGGATTTCGGTCAATTAGAGACCATAAAATTGGTTTTTATCACTGGCACAGAGTCACAATTTAAATGCGGTTTCAAATTCGTTATATTTTTTTAATTGTCTGGCAAATAAAATACAATTCAGTTTCTTTATATACATTTTAATGGTGGTAACGTATAAAATATTAAAAAAAAATGTAAACCAAACCACCAGATAGAAATAAATCTTTTATTATTCATAATATTCTTAATGTGGTATATGTATGTATGTACCCATGCGTTCTTCGTGGAATGCTTTACGTAAGAAAGCACATTTGGAAAATGAACTTTTTGGACGGGTATATGACGTATTAAGCTTATGGGAGTTGCAATGTTGATTGGGTTCAACTTTTATAATGTTAATGTTTTATTTTATTATTTTGCTGAGTGCGTCCAAAATGCACCATGATAAATGAGATGAACCAGCAATGGTGGTGAATATTT
The DNA here is from genome assembly GCA_932526605.1 of Nephrotoma flavescens. Taxonomy (NCBI): domain Eukaryota; kingdom Metazoa; phylum Arthropoda; class Insecta; order Diptera; family Tipulidae; genus Nephrotoma; species Nephrotoma flavescens. Next base: position 253,708,861 of record OW052220.1, read on the forward strand.
ATCGATCCGTTCGAATACGAGCGGAACGCATTATTTTTTCGTCATATTTATAAATATGTATAGTAACATTATTTATGTATTGTGATTGATAATAGCATATAATGTATCAGTTGACTGATTCAAAAAATAAAGCAAAGGTATACGCACGAAAATATAACATCTGAATAAATTTTCCATATATTTTGATCTATACTTGTCATAACATTCCGTTTTTATACTTTTTCCCCCTTAACGAAGTTTGATAGAATACGTATTACATTGTAAAGGTGAACAGGGAACTGAATTTAAACATTAGTTTAGCAAGCAATTTGTTAGTCGAAGATTTGTAGATTGTAGTTTGGTTTATTGCGGATGCTGATGATAGCTTCATATCGGTGTGGGTAACTGTATACCGATTAAGCGCAATTTGTGCTCACGACAAAAATTAATGCTAGTACCGGAGCCGCAGAAACGGAAAAATAAAATTTCAAACTTCGCCTGAAAGACGAAATAAATAAAACCATATTTTTAGAAAACACCAGAAATAATTTGAGCCTAATTTTAAAACTATCCAAAGGCAGCTAAACTGACGTAAATTGTTCTTATCATAGAAATTTAATTTTTATAAATTGTTTTTCATAAATTGATTAAAAACAAACTAGCCCCTAAAAGATACTATATGAAACAAACAAAATACAGTGGTATACCGTTCAATAAATTTGTGTTGAACCACAAATTAAACAATTGAAATAAAATGTTCTAAAATCCAATAACAAGCAATTCAGATAGCATAAGGTATCTTCATTGACATCTGCAAAACATATTGCCTGGATTTGTACTAATCCAGAATTAGCCCAATTCCATTAAACGATAAAGACTGTAAATAAACGATTCTCTGACATAAAGTGTTCTAGACACCAATGAAATTGGCACTTCTGATTATATATTTCTATCAGGTATGTTCGTTATATTATATACAATCAGGAGTACCAACTTCATTGGTTTCTAGAACACTTTATATCAGAGAATCGTTCATTTACAGTCTTGTCTTTATCGTTTAATGGAATTGGGCTAATTCTGGATTAGCACAAATCCAGGCAATATGTTTTGCAGATGTCAATGAAGATACCTTATGCTATCTGAATTGCTTGTTATTGGATTTTAGAACATTTTATTTCAATTGTTTAATTTGTGGTTCAACACAAATTTATTGAACGGTATACCACTGTATTTTGTTTGTTTCATATAGTATCTTTTAGGGGCTAGTTTGTTTTTCCTCAATTTATGAATGAAACTTTATGAAAATTAAATTTCTATGATAAGAACAGTTTACGTCAGTTTAGCCGCCTTTGGATAGTTTTAAAATTAGGCTCAAACTATTTCTGGTGTTTTCTAGAAATATGGTTTTATTTATTTCGTCTTTCAGGCGAAGTTTGAAATTTTATTTTTCCGTTTCTGCGGCTCCGGGACTAGCATTAATTTTTTCCGTGAGCACTAATTAGCACAAATTGGGCTTATGCAAAGTTCCCCTGCTGCAGTTACCCACACTTCATATTGCTATATAGGCTTCATCACATCAACCAGCACAAACCCAACTTATCATGAATAAACCGAATGGTCATTATTATATCCAACCCAACATTAGGCTTAGCAGCATATATATCAAGAACATAAACATCCACGCATGAACCAATCACATGAGCACATGATCGTAAAATTGTCATTGCCATATTGAGTGAAATAACAAAAATATGAGCAAAATTTCAAACCTTCACGCCAATTCACAAAAGTTTCAGCCTTTTTAAAACAAACGCCCTAATATCTGAATAGAGGATACATGGCCTTTCAAATGTACTTAGCGTTACGTCCAGGTGGTCAATATAAAGAGAGCTGGACACCTAATCCATGAAATACAAGAAATATTACTAGAATTTTGAGTGAAATCGACCTACTAAAATCTTGGTTTTCGACGAATAGTGCGGATACATTAGGTCTATCCAAATTGATACGTCTCAAGAACAGGCCACTTAGGCGATATGGGGCAGAAGTTCCAGCATTCAAATATCGGTGGTGAGCAGATGAGTACCGTCATCTGTAGATAAATGTAGAACAGGCTGTAGATAAATGTAGAACAGGATAATGAGGATCAAGAAATGGGCGAAATTGTTCGAGTAGAACCATTGAGTATTGTGTTGTCGATTGAATATAGCAAGTAAGAGAAGAATTCAGGTACAAAGAAACGAACTACTCGGGATTTTATATGCTGAATTTACGTCTCATAGTACGGCATTTGTTAGACAGAAAAAAACCTAAAAGTTGTTATCTATAATGAATGAGTATGACACCAAATTACCTGGCAAAGGCCATGTATGCTGACCCAAGAATTGCCGTTATAACGAAATAAATAGATGAATGAATATAGACGTCAGAGATGATGAGATAACGGACAAAATCTAGCATGTTTGAAAGTAAAATTAGAAACTCATTGCAAAGAGGGAACGGTTTCGAAGGTTGACGAAGAACATTTATGGCATTTATCGTTTGATTAAAGTCATTAGACACTACGATAAAGAACGCTGACCAGAATAAATTAAAATAAGTATAGTGGTCCACTTAGAATTTGACGGAGTTCGTTTGACAGGTAATTGAGATGTATCTAGAAAGGAGCGACCAATAGCTACTAGAGTAATAGGAATCAGGGATTGGCGATTGGCAATTCACTGAATGGTGCTCGAGCTTGGGCCGGTTGGGTATTTCAACGTCCGGAAGATGGACAGCAGAAGGAAGAGAAGGAATACTATCTACCAAACGGTACAGTGCTCAAAGCTTAGGCGTTTGGGTCACACCCTTGTGAAGTTAGCCCAGAGTTCACAGCCCAGAATTTAATATAGCAACTTCGTTCAATCTCGAAATTTAATTCTAGCCTAGAAAATGATTTTAAATAATAAAATCAAAATTAAAAATTATACAAAAATGATGAAATTTTAAATTAAATAAACTTAACATAACGGCGTCGAACGTGTTTAAAAGGTCAACACAATTTCCGTTTTTGAATGGTTGATTTTAGTCAATGCTGTATCGATTTTATAAAATAACGACAGTTCTTTGTTACTTGTGTATGTCGTGCTTTTAAAACATGCTCAATAAAAAGCCATTGATTGATATTCTATGCGAGACTGGGTCGTAATGATAAGCTCTAATTTAGTAAGATATATCGGTAACTAGTAACGGAAAGCATTATATTCTAAATAAGGTTACACAATTAGTACTTAGTTCTAGTTTTAGTTTCAAGCCGATCTAGGTAAAAAAACGTCTGGGATAACTTTCGTGCCATAAAAATCAAATATACGCTTGAGGCAATACTAACAAAACTATCATGATATTATGTTATATATATTATTCTATCACGACATAACAATAGAAATCTAAAATAAGCCGAATTATTTAAATATAATAAGTTCAGCAAAAGTTTGTTGGCCTAAGTAACGTAATTAAATATAAACTTCCGAAAATCAATAAATTACTTAAAATTTTGATGCTCATTCGCTCCCACAGGTCATTCTATAAAAGTGTCGGATTAGGACGAATGCATTTTTGATATGGGACATTAACATCTTCATTCAGGCTCAGTTTCATGAAACTTCTATGCGTCCAAGCGACCTTTGTGAAGATAGCCCAAATTTCTATCCCCGAAAATCGGGAAAGTTGCTTATGGCAATACTATACGTGTTTATGTATACTATTGTAATATTTAATTAACAATATTATAGCAATAAATCTTTTGAAATTTTTTCAATTTTTTTTACTTAGTTTGACACTTGAAGAATTGTGTAAATTGTGGAAAAGCGGGGGTTTGGGGCAGCACCCATCCTCTAAGGTATACAACGAATTAAAATTACATTAAAAAATATTTTGTATATACTGATAGTTGATTTTTTTTAACATTTGTGGCACTATCAAAACAAGCGATAAGAGCGATGAAAACTCCTTGATCTGTGTCTGCAAGGTTGACGAAGCAAATAAAAATACAAAAAAATATTAGAAAAAAATTTCCAAAATGTATACTCCTTACCTGATTTTCTCGATGTATACGTAAAGTAAAATTACGCCAAATATACCAACAGTGAAAATCAAAAATAACTTTAAATATTCCTCCTTCACCAAAATGCAATATTTTTACTCTCAGCTCAGAAATGTGTCATTTAATATGTCCTGTGCAGTATAATTTACTTGGTAATTAATTGAATATGTACCATTGCCTTTGAGATGCCTCACATATTTTTTGTTAAATACTAATAGATTTTAGTGAAATTTTTAATATAATTTAAATAATTAGGGTTTCAGGAAATTCGACTGTAAGTTGTGGAATTGCATTAGGATTAAATTGATAAATATTTATATTATTTAGGAAACCGGAAAATATTAATTTAGAATTACATTTCAGAAAATCTATAGATGTAGGTGAAATAATATTTCTTCGAAATATTAATTGGATGGTTCACAAGCCAAACCGATTAACTCCATTTTGATTTTTTTAAAATTTTAAAATCAACGTATACATGATTGGCTCCTAACGGTTTATATTTAAAACAAATTTTGGTAATAATAAGTGTTAACACCACTAAATGACAAAATTAAAAGTAACTAAGGTTGCAATTTATGAGGAATTTAAGAAAAACCTTTTTTGTATTTCCTCATTTTTCGCATTTCTTGTTTTATGTGAAGTTAATCGTTTTGGTAAATGAAACATCCAATTGTTGATTGTGTAGATTAGAATTGCGTTGTCATTGTGTTACTAACTATCGACTTCTAGGTGTCTGTAACCGGGCTGATTCAATCAATCAACTTGTTTAGGAAGCCGGAAAGCATTAATTTTGAATTAAATTTCAGGATATTTTCAGATGTACGTGAAATAATAAAATTTTTCCCTCAGGTTGCTGATTTTGGGAAGCAATTGTTGAAGACCAATACCATCATTATCCATTAAACCTATTAAGCCTTTATCCTTCCTCTAGTAGATTAGAAGTAGATTAGAATTGTGTTGTGCCGTACGATCGCTAGGTGTCTGAAACCGGGTCGTTACGTCCCAAAAAAAAAAAAATCTTTCCTATCCTTCCTATTGTTATGTGTAAACAGGCTGTAGGAATAGGCCCGGCGTTAACCGGGACACTTGTCAAGTACTTGGTCTTACAGTCCAATCAATCAATCAATCTCAGCTCAGAAATGTGTCATGATAGTTTTAGCTGTCATAACAGTAAATTTTCGGGGCTGAGAGTAAAAATGTCGTGATTTTTTGGGCTGAGAATATAAAAAATGTCATGATAGCTATAGTTAGTGTTGCCATCGCATTTTTTCGGGGATGAAATTGGGGCTATCTCCACATACACGTCCAAGCGGCGCAATTGAATTTAAAATTTCGAAAGTTATTAAATTACTCAATCTTGAAAATGATCCTGTATGAAGATGTTAATGTCTCGCATCTAAAATGCATTCGTCCTAATCCGACACTTTTACAGAATGGGCGGTGAGTGCAGCGATTGAGCATCAAAAAATTAAATAATTTTATGATTTTCGGGATTTAAAGTTCAATTGCGCCGCTTGGACGCATAGAAGTTTCATGAAACTAATCCTGTGTAAAGATGCTAGTTTGCCGCATGTAAAAATTATTCATCCTAATCCGACGCTTTTATAGATTGAGATATTTAATCGGATAGGTAGAATAAGTTCGTTTTATTTAATAATTTTCTTCCTTTGATTTCTGTCGTCCCATTAATATAATGTTAGTACTTTAGTTGTTATGTAGTTGCTATAGTTTTCATGGAATGGGTGTAATTTCCGGGCTGATATAGTGATCGGATGGTGAACTTTTACTATAGTGATAGCTCGGCTAACTTTATTTTCTGGGATGATAGTTTTCTCTCATTAAAATTTTTCCTGGGATGAAATATTCTGGGATGGTTAAATTTCTGGAGTGATATAGTAATATCCTGGGATGAAAAACTGTCGTGATAGTTTAGTGTTGCCATCGTCGTTTTATGGGATGCATCCTGGGCTAACTTTATATACATAGCCGATCTGTATGTTGTGAACAGAGTGTTAATGGGTTAGGTCGGTATATAGTATCCCTTTCTCTCTCTCTCTGGCACTATATCCCATCAAGGGATTTGGCCGCCTCAAATGAGGTTTCATAATCATATTTTCATTTCGGATAATGAGTGATTAATTCATTGATCCTAAACCAGCCGTGAAATTTTTTCACCACCAGGAATCGAACCCGGGACCTCCGATCGCTGGAGGAAGCATGCTGAACACTTTACCACCGGGGCGGCAATTCGGCGGGTATATAGTATCGACATTCTATAATATCTAATGGGATTCGGCCTGGTGTGTCTTAGTGCATCGGAGGCCAGGACGGGGTTTAATTTAATCAACACAAAGTCACACTAACTAGCTCTACATTGAATTTTAATTTTGTCCGCAAGTTGTGAACAGAGCTAAGGTAGTTTGGGTCAGTGTGGTATCCATTTTCCGTAATATCCATAGGGATTCGGCCTCGAATAAACATAATACATTTTGTTACTGGCCTTCGATGCAGCAAAACATACCAGGCCGAATCCCAGAGGATTTTTTAAAATGTATATACTATACATGCCGACCTAACCCATCAAAGCTCTGTTCATAACATGCAGATCAGTTTGAAACTAAAACTAGAACTAACTAGTAACTGTGTAACCTTGCTTAATATATAATACTTTCCGTTATTAGTCACCGATATATCTGGACAGATCAGGCCAATTCTTTTTTGATTCCCTTACTAAACTAAAGCTTATCATTACGACCCATAGTCTCGCATAGAATACATTCAATCAGTCGTCTTTTATTGAGCGTGTTTTAAGAGCACGACAAATAGCTCTTTGTTATTTTATAAAATCGATACAGTATTGATTAAAATCAATCATTCTAAAACGGAAATTGTGTTGTCCTTTGTAACACATTCTGTCGCTGTTATGTTATGTAAGTAGAAATATTTGGTTATTACGGAGAATCAAAGAGCGGTGGGTCATTTGCTATACGGTGCTAAATCAATTAAGTTTATTTAATTTAATTTTTTATCATTTTAGCATCAATTTTTAATTTTGATTTTATTATTTAAAATTTGAAATCAATTTCTGGGCTAAGTAGAATACAATTTCGAGATGGAACGAAACTACTATATTACATTCTGGGCTGGGATACCAAAGCAGTTTTAGTATTATACCCGATAATATTTTTTTTTAGTTTTTTGGGATGAAATTCTGGGCTAACTTCACATACATTGGAGCGAAAAGTACCAGGTTCGAATCGCAATAGGGGCAGAATGCAAAAGGGATTTTTCATCATCAGATTACGATGCGAACTACGACCAATGGAAAAGATAAACAAACAGCCATGCTATGGCGATGGCATTCCCAGTAATTATGGTAATATTCCAGTTGTCGTGTGAAGTAAAATAATAACTGTGGTATAACTTATTGTTACAAAACAGATTGTTCGAACTTGAACTCTTGAACTGACTATTCATTATCAACAATCAACCCGCCTAGATTCTTGGATTGAAGATCAAAAGCAATTGGTAATGGCTTAGAAGTTACTACGCGAACGAGATCATCAACTCCAGAATGAGTATCAATTATTTTATCCAATTTTCACTTGAGCGATGGAATACCTGGTTCCTTAATGATTACGATTGTACCAAACCTTAATGTTTTAGATGGCCTTATCTATAGATGGCGATGTTGAAAAAACGAAACAAGAAATTTTGAAAGAAGGTCTTGATGAGATTCCAATCGGTGAGATGACCCAACCTCGTATATTGAAAGATCCCAATTCAAATAAATGAAAATAAGCCCTGAAGAAAGAACCCTTAGTTTGTATCTGACGAAAATGATATTTCGAAGTGAGGTTACTAAGACGTTTGGTTTCGAATTTATACATACTTTGTTTGTAAGCTCAAAGTATTTTAAATTGTTTTGTTGTTTAGACTGCAGTGTCTAATGAGACGACCGAATTGTTGTGATATTCACAACCTCCCGCATTCAAAATACCGAAAAGCAAGCTCGATCGTCGTAGATCAAAGAAAAAGAACAAATCAGTAAATTAAATCGCTACGATAACCCAAATGATATATAACATTGACAAATATTTTCATACATACAAAAAATACATAGTAAGCAAGATCGACGCAACACATAAAACATAAAAAGATTTAAATACAAAATTTGAAAAATACCGCATGTTTCATTAGTTCGAGACCAACCTGGCTATCACGTAGAATAGTGCTTTAATTCCATGGAAAAAATTTGTTGATAGCAATTTTTTGCTGATAATACGCAAAAACAAATTTCATAAGAGTGACAAAGATCAGAAACATTTTTTATTTCATTTTATAGAAAAATTTTATGGTTTTACATTTTGGCATAACCTAAAAATTTCATAAAATTTTTAATTTGTACATTTTCGTACAATTCGATTTTTTTATATGTTTTAAATTTTATTCCACAAAAAACCACTAACGTTAAGAAACAAACAACACACGAAAAAAAAAATCGAATCGTCATTGGACTTTAAAAATGGCGAACGACTTATTTTGTATAAGTGTGAAAAAAAAAATCTTATCTTTACATACATTTTTTGTAGATGTGTGAAAAATGCTGCCACATTTACAATTTTTTATAGCAGTATTATGGCAGTAAACTTCCCCAATCACAACTATTCTCTCAGTAAAATTTTACTGACAACATGTTTTGTTTCGTACACAACCAGTAAAATCTATATTGCTTTCTCTGTTTTTGCTGACAGCAGATTATTTCCATGGGATAAGCCTTTAATCCATCAAATAAGTTAGATTTCGGATTTGATTTTAGAGCCTTCTAGAATCTTAAATAAAACGTGTAATTCTTATTTGCACTAACAAAGTTAATACTGTTATAGAAGAGTTATAGAAATAAAATTGTTTAGCGAACTGCCTTCGTATGCACATGTAAATCAATAGATCAATTGTAAATCAATAAATTCGTAAAACACATCAATATACCACCAACCCGAATAATCTTGTTATAATCCAAAATGAATGATAACGAAACCTATTTTGAATTACGAATGACAAATAAGAAAGAATTCTGAAGGAAAGACCATCTACATATTCTGATGAAGAAATTGATATACATTTTTATATTAATAAAATAAAATAACATTAAAACATTCTAAAAAAACCTAACAAATTAAAAACAGCAGACACAGGACTGGGAACATAATTCCTTGCAACCGCTTCTCGATATCCGACCCATAATGCCTTCCTTAAATAGAACTTCTCTCATCTCACTCATTGAAATTACTTCCTTGCCATCGTTACTATACTTTGTCTTTTCACCACGTTCATCAAAATCAATCGAGGTAAAAAAGAAGGACCCATTAAACTAACTCTACAGCAATGCGGAATGGCAATAATAATGGATTTATCTCAATCGATTCCTGGAACTCAGAGATTTTTATCAAATTCTGGTGGGCAAAATAATTTGAATAAAAAAAGATCTTACCGACCATCTATTTTCCATTTCAACATTACGTGATACTTTTGAAATTTTTATTGCAAGTTTATCCGTTTTATTACCATTCGCGACCTAAACACTTGTCAGGTTCCGATACCGGTTTGACCGGGCCTTTGGTTAATCGATGTCATCGATATTGGTACAACCATAAGCATTCCATTTACTCACGTGGGAAGCGCCTTCTTTCCAAAATTTGATCGTTCAAAATTTACTGCGGATATTTGGGCGAAGGAATCAATAATCATATGCGGTAGTATAGACTCCATATATACAAATCGAAGTTTATTCGGGTAATCGCGCACATCCTAATGAAACATATATCAAGTCCTTGAGCTGTCAAGTGCAAATTTAACAAGTGCCGTTTTTTTCTTTGAATTTAAATAGAGTGAACGCTAATTATAATTACCCCAACGCTGTGTGAGTGCTTTCCGATTTTGCTTTTTGTTCGACGCTTATTATATTCGCGGTGAGTATTCTCCATTTGGATTTTTTATATAGGCCGGTTGTGTTTTTGATTTGATGCGATTGCTACTGATGTAGCTGTTGTATTCAATAGTGCCAATGTAGAACCACCCTTTAAACGTAATATGATTTGCCTTTCGTGATTGAATAATACAGTTCGAAATATGTCTGCGTTAGATTCATCTTTAGATCCATTGGCTTACCCTCTTTTACGTATTTCAAAATAGCGGTTTTGGTTGGCATGTGAATATGGTTCACAATAGACCTACAACTTAAAAATTCAAATATGCCAAGAAACAGAATAAATATGTATTATCTAGGAGTTGACATCGATGAACGTATGGGAGTAGCATCTCACGTGTTGAGCATCTGTGAAGGCGCCAAGAAACTATTCCACTGCTTGGCGAGAGTGTCAAGAGAAGGATGGGGACTTAACCATAAAACACTTGTATTAATTTACAATGGGGTGGCGGGGGCACTTTTGACGTACGTAGCGGCTGGGTGGTACGCCAGGTTAATCTGTCACCATATCAGATCATTGGAAAGTGGTCAGAGGAATATCCTGCTAGGAGTAACAAAGGCCTACCAAAGAGTGTCTTAAGATGCTGTTGTGGTTCTGGCCGGCGACCTAAGAAGAAGAGCCCAAAATAATATAGGCATGATCTATTTAACGATCAATTTCATAATAATAGAGAAATAGAGGAAATGGCGAAAGACCTATGGCAATGAAGGTGAAATGAATCAACCAATGGAAGGCATACATTTGGCTTCATTCCAGATATAAAAGCACGAATAAAAATGAAATTACAACTGACGAGCTCTATGAGCCAAGTACTCTCTGGTCATGGTAAGTTTAAAGCCTACCTTCAGAGATTTAAGATAACAAAGCAAACTGTTAATGTTTATGCGTTTCAGAAGTAGAAGACGTCAATCATCTACTTTTCGAATGTAACGAGGTGACAGTCATGTCACTAAAACAAAAGTGGCTGGATAACATAAACCTAGACGAGTTACAACTGCCAGCACCACTAAGCGTTGAAGTTCTCCCGCAGTTTCGGCTATATTGTGCTGAACTGATCAGTATCTTAAAAGAACGAAATTGTGCGCAATAGTGGACCGACATGGCTTATTGCTATAAATAAGCTGATATAAATTTTAAATAATTCTTAGTTTAAGATTAAACCTATAGGTATCAGAATTGCCGAAATTTTTTCCCGGAATGTTGACTACGATTAATAATGAGTACACATCTTATAGGCTTGCTATTCGCAACGATTTTAATATTTTACATTATGCACAAAAGTTGTTCTTGCAATGGATGGTTGATATGTATGTTCGCATTGAAGGATGTAGATTACATTTTATTCGTAATAATCAAACAAATATTCGTACCGAAGTACCCAATTGAAGTTTATACTAAATTAATCCTAAACCAATAAAAACAAAAATTAATGAGAGTGTGTTGGTTTAAAGCAGTCATTTAGGCGAAGCCGAATATTTCTATTTCATAATTATTTAAAAATGTATTTATTTATTTAAACAATCAAATTTATTTGAGCAAACAACATGACAATATAATACATATTTTAATAGAGCCATGTGTATTATATACACGACAAGTAACAACCAGATTAAAATTATTCGTTCTAATGGAGGTCGCAAATTTAAAACGACATTCAATTGATGAACGGAATTTCGTAGTAAATTTGATTCTAAGAAAATTCATATCTCAAGATTTTCACCGATCGGCAAACTTGCCACTATAATACTTTGGTAGACCTATATGTGCACTATACTTATAGGTCTACCAAAATATTATAGTGGCAAGTTTGCCGATCGGTGAGAATCTTGAGGTATGAATTTTCTTAGAATCAAATTTACTAAGAAATTCCGTTCATCAATTGAATGTCGTTTTGGATATGCAAACACTATTAGAATTTTAAACGGGTTGGCCTAGGTATAGTGCACATATAGGTCTACCAAAATATTATAGTAAGTTTGCCGATTGGCGAAAATTATGAGAAATTAAATTTCTAAGAATCAAGGTTTCTTATAAATGGCGGGTTCCACAAGACTGTCGTTATAGGTACTTAACATCCTTAAGAATTTTATGTTGGTTCACACAAGTAGAGTGCATGTACAAGAATTTAAATCATCTATCTTTTTTTAACTTTGAGCACTTTGAATTAATAAAATGCATAATACTACTTTTAATTTTTTTTTTTTTTTTGCTGAAATCTGTGAACGATGTTTAGTAGACCTAACATAATTTCTTCACAACTTTACTGTTATTAGAATAATGAATTTTAATCAAATTGAACCGAAATAAACATTATGAATTTAAATTATTTGTTAAAGTAACAATCTTGTAAAAAGGCCTAAATGTTTGCAAATCACTAATACATCTTCACATTTTGTTTTATTTTGAATTATAGTATAAACTGCATACTTCTCAGTAGAAGTTTGAAGTTTTTCCTAAAATAGTACTAACCGCCATTTTTACAATTTAGGATTAATTTAGGATAAACTTCATTGGCATACTGAAGTCTACAATAATTTGACAGATTTTTTGAATTTACATGCAAATGGTCATCATTTATGATGTGTGAAATTAATTAGACGCGGTGCCAATTATTCAACATTTTGGCAAACCATCAATATTCATAACCATGACTTGCAATCCACGTTGGCCGAAAATTATTGAGTCCATTGATAATGTTGAAAATTCTAATTTTCGTCCGGACATTTGTGTTAGAGTTTTGGAAGAGTTAATTATTTGCATTCTGAAAAAGCATATATTTGGTAAAGTTGAAGCTTCTATATATACCATTGAATTTCAAAAGAGAGGTCTATCTCATGTACATATTTTGGTTACATTATAACCAAAAATGATGGATTACGAGCTATTGATATAGACAAAGAAGTAAGTGCAGAAATTCCGAACATAAACACACATCCGAAGCTAAATCATATGATTCACGCACCGTACACATGTGGTCATTTAAATCCTAATTCTGTGTGTATGAGAGATTTTTCTGAACAAACTGTTGATAATATTAATGGCTATCCCGTTTACAGAAGAAGGGATGACGGTGTGATTGTTGAAGTCAGAGGAAATTCAGTTGACAATCGGTACGTGGTGCCTTATAATCCATATATCTTGGCCAAACTTAATTGTCGTACTAACGTAGAAATATGTACAACAGTTAAAAGCGTAAAATATATTTACAGGTACAGTGAACTCTCGATTTAACGGACCCCGATTTAACGAACGCTTGGTTTAACGGACCTCGAGTTAACGGACGCTAAATGATTTGTTTAAGAAATTCTGGAATATCGCAAACATGTTTCTGGTAAGGCGGGATGCCTTAACATCTATCACCAGTACGTGGGATTATTGGGTTGAGTTCAGGTCAACTACTTACTCTCACAAAAAACCAAGTTATGAACCCTACAAAAAGGGCTCGGATAAATTTATATTATCCTGATTAACAACGACCTCAAAAACTGTTCACGAGAACATGGAATATGATGTCTTCTAAGATAATTAGATCTTCAGAACTTTTAGAATCAAGCGAAAACTTACAATTTTGAGGTACTTACAGTACAAGAGCACATAATCCATATGATCACATTCCAGAACTTTTTCCAAAAAATATTTGATAATCTCATTTCATCCACAATGCCCAATTTCTGTCCTAGTAGGTCATATTATAGAACTTTTTCCAAAAATCAGTTTGGAATCCCATTTCCATCCAACATATCCAATTCCATCATAGTCAGTTAAGAAATAAAAGAGTTCTGCCCCAGATGGCCATATTCCAAAACTTCTTCCAAAAATCATTTAATAATCCTATTTCAAACCAACATACTCAATCCCACCATGATCAGTTAAGAATTGATCGAGTTCCGTTCCAGGTTGCCACATTCCAGAACTTTTTCCAAAAATCATTTAAGAATCCCATTTCCATCCAGCATACCCAACCCCATCATAATATTTTAAGAATTGAACGAGTTCCGCCCCAGATGGCCATATACCAGAACTTCTTCCAAAAATCATTTAAGAATCACATGGTCGAGTTCCGTTCCAGGTGGCCATATTCCATAAATTCCTTCTTCATTCTAGAAATTCATAATAATTTAACAATCCCATTTCCATCCAACACACCTAATCCAAACATAATCAGCTAACAAATGCCTGAGTTCCTTCCCAGATAGCCACATTCCAGAACTTCTTCTAAAAACTCTTTATGAATCTCACTTACTTTCAACAAACAAAACCCCTTCATAATCGGTTAATTGATAAACGAGTTCTGTCCTAGGTGCCCATATTCCAAAACAAGTGCAAAAGCTATAGTCGATTAAATTTAAAAACTTTTCATTCGGATTTAACGGACTTTCGGATTTAACGGATGTGAAGTTTTTAACAAAACGACAAAATTAACAAAAAAACAAATTTGTTAAATTAACAAAAAGAAACAGTCGGTAAAAGCAATGTTAACAATGGGAACCTGGCAACAGACGAATTTCATTTAACTGAAAACTATTGATATGGTATGATAAACTTAATTTTTATTCAAATAAAAAAACTAAAATTACAATTTAAAAATATTTACATAAGTAAGACAAAACATTTTATGTAATTTAATAATGTTAATAAATTTTAGTATTTACTAATAAAGATTCAGTTATATGTATATTGCCGCAGCAATGAAATCGACTTGCATATACGTATATAAAATGATGGCATAAGAGGTGCTCTTTGAAATAAAATTGGTCTCATTAAAAAACTACGAGATTTTCCCATTTGTTTTCTGGTGTAAATTTTTTTGCTCAACACAAACGATTTAAATGAAAATTTCTGGAAGGAACTACTCGGAGGAAAATACACAATACAAATATAAAATTGTGTATTATACACCGTATATGTACACGAAATTCTTGCTCACCTCGCCAACTCGTGCTGTCGTTTTGTGTAAAAAATTAATACTCTGGCCAATATACACTGAAACTCATAAATCGTCAAAATGTTGCATTAACATAAATGGGAAAATCTCGTAGTTATTATTTACCGATTTTTAAATTTACCGGTAAACGGTAAATTTTGTAAAAGGTCGGTAATTTATCGAAAATTTACCGGTAAATTGAATTTAAATAATAATTTGAAGTATGCTTAGGTATTAAACCGGTGAAAATTGATAAACCAACCACAAAATAATTGTTTATATATAGGGTGGTTGGCGCGTGGACCAAAATTTTTCGGCAGATTGGGAGGTCATTTGGAAGCTTTCATCCCATGGAATTGATGTTCGAAGCGGCACGATAACTGAGATATGATCATTTTAATATTTTTTAAATTACCCAAAATCTCGCCTTTAAATGGTTATAACGTATTCTGAAATGTGATTTTATTTTAAATAAATCAATATTTAGTACAATTGCTTTAAGAAAAATGACTTATGGGTTTCCAAATCCTAATAAATTTATAGAAGTACGAAAAATGTCACCATCTAAATTAATTTAAAAAAACTAATGGTCATTTTAAAATTAGCTTTGTTTTAAAAAATGCTCTAGTTCATGCACTTTCTAATAGCAGTACACCATTAGAAAGTGCATAAACTAGAGAATTTAAAATAAAGTTTTAAAATAACCATTAGTTTTTTTTTAATTAATTTAGATGGTGAAATTTTTCGTGTCATAGAAATCCCTCATTTCGTGGTCAAAATACGAGCTATTTTCATCAGGGGATTGGATTTTGTAGGGTTATATTTGTGCCAGGGTAAAGAAAATACCCTTTAAGTTATTAATAAATTTGTAATCAACTTCATTTATTAGATTTTGTTCAAAATGACCTCCTCAATTCCGTATGTGCCTGCACGGCATCTTTTTTTTAATCTCCACTTCACACATTTCACTTGTGGGTACCTCTGTGGGGTTAATGTCCCCAGACATAGGAATCCAGGAGTGTAAAGTCTCAAGACAGCACGGGCCAATAAATAGAGCAACCCCTACCACACTTTGAGAATGAATCATCTAAGTAGTCTCTTATACCATCCATTGGGTATGTAACGGATAGCCGTCATTTACAAAAACAATCAGCACTAAAACTGGTAAAATCGGCTCAAGTAGCTCACTCTGAACAAATTCGAGATAAATATTTCCGGAAAGACGTTCTGGCACATAATATGTTTCGACCAATAACACCAACCCTAATATTAACGCTGAATTTCCTTTGAAAAGAATCCTGCCTTTTCTCGTGTGGATTTGGCCTTTTCTGAAGCAGAAGGCCCCAATGAAGCAGATTGTGTAAATTCACAATTCCCTCACGATTGAATTTAGACTCGTTTGTCCACAAAATCCCTTTCATAAAGCTATCACCCTCAACATCTGTATGCAGTATAAATCTAGAAAACTCCAGCCGTCTAGTATTATCACTCTTTTCGAGGCCTGGAACGATTAACAATTTATCAAGGAACAAAGTGAAACACACGAGCACTTCCAGTAGCAGATATTGACATATTGACTGAACAGCAAAAAGCAATTAACACCCAGTTTGCTTATTTTTTTAAATCTATAAGTAACTTAAAAAACATTATTTTAACCCTGGCACAAATAACTCTGGAAAAATAGTATCTCCTATTTTGACCAAAAATTGAGTGATTTCTATGTCATGTCAGTGTACCATTGGAAAGGGCATAAACTAGAAAATTTTTTAAAGCAAAACTAATTTCAAAATAACCATTAGTTTTTTTTTAAATTTATTTAGATGGTGTGTGAGTCACGTCAGACAGAAATCCCATTTGGAAATCCCACGGTTTTCTTATTTTGTCGAGTAGTATTTGATTGTGCAATTTTGTGCGTCTAACGGTAAAATTTGTGCATAATGTACTTTGGAAGATAATGTGGGACGTGATTATCACACCAGAAATCTCATAGATTCGTTTCATGATTAAAGCATATGTTTTGCTTAAGTTTAATTGTGCAAAACTGTGCATGTCAAAATCAATTTAGTTCTCCTCCAGAATTGGTCAGGATTTTTCCTACAACGGCTATATCTGCCTATTTGCATGCGATATGTACAACGTCTATTGACGAAGATCAACCATGTAAGAAAATGTCGTTGTTTTCTAGTCAAAATGCCTAGACTAGATATATATAACCTGATAAGACCAGAATTCAATAGTATCATACTCCCCATCAGCCAGAATTGGGAACATAGAAACCCTTAATTCAACCCTAATTTTAAAAGATCAATTTCTGAAAATTTTTATATGGGTGATATCTGGAAATCCCACTTTTTATTAATGAAATCACTTGAACTAGTTGAAATAAACATTCAGATGAAATTTCATGATTGTGCCTACCCTCCATCAGCCAGAATCGCACTTACAAGACCCTTATCCTCAACCCCTACTTTCAAAAGATCAATTTCTGAAAATTTGTATGTGGGTGATATCTGGGTTTTTTATGTGGGTGATATGTGGGTGATGCCGCCCCGGTGGCAAAGTGGTTAGCATGCTTGCTCCAGGGACCGGCGGTCCCGGGTTCGATTCCTGGTGGTGACAAGGAAAAAATTTCACGGCTGGTTTAGGATCAATGAATTAATCACTCATTATCCGAAATGAAAATATGATTATGAAACCTTATTAGAGGCGGCCAAATCCCTTGATGGGATATAATGCCAGAGAGAGGGAGAGAGATATATCTGGAAATCCCACTTTTTATTAATGAAATCACTTAAACTAGTTAAAATGAACATTCAGATGAAATTTCATCTGAATGTTCATTTTAACCAGTTTAAGTGATTTCATTAAGAAAAAGTGGGATTTCCAGATATCACCCATATAAAAATTTTCAGAAATTGATCTTTTGAAAGTAGGGTTGATTTAAGGGTTTCTACGTTCTCAATTCTGACTGATGGGGTGTATGCCACTATTGAAGTCTGGTCTTTACAGGTTATATTCACTTAGTCTTAGCACTTTTACTATGTATTAAACAACGACATTCTTACATGGTTGATCTACTTCAATAGACGTTGTACATATCGCATGCAAATAGGCAAATATAGCCGTTCTAGGAAAAATTCTGACTAATTCTGGAGGAGAACTAAATTGATTTTGACATGCACAGTTTTGCACAATTAAACTTAAGCAAAACATATGCTTTAATCATGAAACGGATCTATGGGATTTCTGGTGTGATAATCACGTCAGAAATCCCACATTATCTCCCAAAGTACATTATGCACAAATTTTACCGTTAGACGCACAAAATTGCACAATCAAATACTACTCGACAAAATAAGAAAACCGTGGGATTTCCAAAATGGGATTTCTGACGTGACTCACACTTCAATGAAGTCTCAGATGAGCTTTATTCTGTGCCCGGGACTAAAGTCATTTATATATTTAATAAAGTTTTACGTGATCCAACGAACGATGTTCATAAGGAATTTGCTGTATAACGCATCGATGAATTCATCGACGATTTTTGTAAAGAAATCATTGAGATAGTAATACGGCAGTTTTTACAGAAATTCGTGTAAGTAGTGTGCTATAATCTATGAAGGGGCATTTTGAATGGTTCTTTGTGATTAATATTTTATGTGTTAACTATAAAATAAAACTTTGTAAGTCACTTTAGTTCAGGTACAAATGTACAAATTTAATTGGTACAATTAACACATTTACACATCTACAAATGTACAAATTTAATTCAGGTACAAATTTAATTGGTGTGATTTCCCTATGTTATTAAAATAACATCCCATAATTAAACTAAAGAATTGTCAAAAGTAAATTAAAATTGTGTGTTTAATCACTTCTACAATTTTTACTAGAATAACATGTTTATACAAGTTAAAAAAATTAAATGGTTTCTCTAAGTTTTACCGCTAGAAAAGTAATATTAGCCTCTCCATTAATGACTTTTATGGACAAGTTCATTAGTATATTCAGTAGAACGTTCAATACATAATTTTAATTTCTCACGGAGAGAAAAATAATGGCAACATACATTTTGACCACTATTTCATCGAGAAGTTCACTTATGTTGTCATCAATTGCTTGACTTATAAAAAATTCGAACACATACAATGAAATAAAGAGTTTGTGAGAGTTTTTGCGTTACTGTGTTTGAGACAGACCTGATGAACATTTTCCGGTAGGGTTACTACAAACAACCACTACAAACAAAAAAAGTCATTACGGCGATATTTTGGCTAGTTAAAAAAAAAAATATTATATCTTAGTTATCGTGCCACTTAGAACATCAGTTAAATGGGATGAAAGCTTTTAAATGACACCCCCTCCCCTCCCTGCCCTCCAATCTGCCAACAAATGTTGTCGATCTACAGGGTCCAAGTACCCTGTATACGTTCATTTAATTTCATTAAATAAAATTCATTACATAAATCTTCAGTATACCTGCATTCTTCTACATAATAGTCACTGAGGGAATTCTATACCTTATATAAATCCTTCGTTCGATTAAAATATGCTCTCCATTTCTTTCAATGACATGTGTCCTGAATACTGGCACTGAAATGCAGAAATGCACCTTATTAATTATAAATATATTTTTACCGAAAAATCGGTAAGTATACGGTAAATGGTAATGCACTCCCTAGTGCGGATTTTGATGATTTGAGAACTTATGAAGATGTTCTATATCCGACATGCAGAGGGATTGCTTCAAATGATGATGAGTGGCGCCATTGTTTATTATAAGCAGTTCAATTCAGAACACCGAAGCAGCTAGGAGAATTGTTTGGACTCGTTTGTGCATTGAATTTCCCTGGGAATGCATTAGCAGTATGGGAAGAATTTAAAAAAGATTTGAGTGAAAATTTTGTCCGAAATCATAATGAAAATGATTCATTCAATCTACCATTGCAGGTACAAGATTTTAGAATTATGCATGAATATGATTCAGACGAATTAGCTTTTCTTTTTACTGCGAGTTTTATGATGTTGCAAACAATGAACAACGTAATGTTACAGACACAGTTTTGCGTGAAGTGACGCATCATGATACCGGTATGAATTTAACAGCTCATGTAGGCTGTGGAATTTTTTTTATTCAATCAGCGCTTATACGCAAATTCCATTCTCTAAATTTCGTTTGCATTTTCACTGCATTTAGTGGAATTGCTTTAACTCTACTTATTAACGGCAACATTTTATACGTATCACTCGATAGTAATCAAGCAAATTTCATAAAATCAGCTTCATTAATTATTATTGATGAAATATCTATGTGTCTACTTAAAGCCTTGAAGGCCATTGGTCGATTATTAAATGATTTACGCGATGTTGAAATAAGAAATAAACCCTTTGTTGGTAAAACTATTTTATTATGTGTAGATTTCTACTATTTTATTATGTCATTCCTAACGGTTCACGTAGTGAATTAATTGAAAATTGTCTATTGTTTTGTGGAACTTCACACAATTTCGACGTTTTACTTTGCATCAGAACATGCGAACACTGCCGCATGAAGTCGAATTTGTTGAATTTCTTAAATTACTTGGAAATGGACCATTGCCAAATTTTAATGATTTGGGTATAGAGATTTGATTGAAATCCCACACAATTTAATTGGTGACCCGAGCGAGCTACATTATTCGAAATGTTTTTGTTGATATTTCATCCAATATTGAAAATAGTTATATTTTAAATTCCGTCGTATTAGCTCCGAAAAATGAAGATTGTTCGGGTTCCGATATTAATCGGGTCAATGATTTCTCAGTTGAGTTTTTAAATTAAATGAATGTGAGAGGTTTGCCACCTCACAAATTGGAATTAAAGCAATTGTATCGTAATAGTAATACGAAATTTAAATATAGCGAAAGGATTGGCAAATGGCACAAGAATGAGAATCAAACAGGTGCATAGAAATTCATTAGACTGCGAGGTTTTGACTGGAGTTACACGTGGAAAGAGAATTTCAATTCCTCGCATTCGTTTGACGTACTTCTGTACACGTTTGCTATTTGCTTTCCTGCATTTGCTATGACCATTAACAAATCGCAAGGTCAAAAATTTAAAAAGGTCGGAATATTATGTATGTAAAATTTTATATTTCACGTTCTTCTCAACATGGTCATTTGTTTAATAATGATAGAGTACTTACTAAAACTATTGTTTTTAATGAAATCGTTGACCCATAAAATGTCAAATGAAAAATAAAATCTTATTCAATTTCCTTGCGCGTCATGATTTTCAATATCGAGAAATTACGCGGGCTAACTTCAAAAAATCGGTGGATCATCGCATTCAAGTTTGATATATTGTTTAATAAATTTTTTTTATTAAATAATATTTATTTTGTACACTTTAATTTTGTAACTGTAATAAATTTGTAATTCATTTGTAAAAAATAAAAATATTTTAGTAAAAATTACTTCGATTTTGTTTTATTCTTTCTTGGAATAACTTTGGTCGAATATCGATTATCGACAACAGGCGACACTTGTGTTGGAAATATGATTTGTATTCATATTCATCATTCAATATAATGTTGTAATGTCAGACAATTATTTTAATTGGCGATTCGGCAATGTTGATAAAGCGCGATGGAGTGTGGAATGCGATCACAAAAGATCGGCGGGAAAACAATGCCGATCTATGGTATAAAATGGATGAAAAAGCACATTCGACTATTTCATTGTGCGTGGAAGATAACCAAACACATCATATCCAAAACACGAAAAATGTGAAAGAAGCAAGGAAAGTACTAAAAATTTTCCATGAGCGTGATTCGCCGGGTACTAAAGTGCGAATATTGCGTGAAATAATGTGACAACGTACAACAGAGGAAACTGATATGGAGATTCATGTCAACCACATGAACGAGTTATTCCAGGAGCTGCTTGCTCTTAGTGAAGACTTCAGTCCAGAATTTTTCATGAGTGCCACGTTACTTGGTTCTCTGCGACGGAGCTATGATGGATTGATTACAGCACTCGAGGTATATGATGAGAAAAATTTGACGCCAGAATTGGTACGTGCAAAAATTACAGAGGAACATAGACGACAAAATGATCGCGAATCAAAGGCGAATATAGTTGAACAACGTAATACAGATCGACTCTTGTTCATCGTTGACACATGTCCAAGCGAATGGCCAGCAAATAAAATCATATTATGAACAAAGTTAGAATCCCCACATATGTAAAAATGGAGAATGTTTTGTATACTCCAGAATGGTGGGAATTTAATTTCTGTAAAACAAGTAACCAAAAAAGGCCTAAATGTGATATTTAAACGAGGTGCCTGTGAGATTTGCTCAGCTGACAAAAAGAATCAGATTGCTATCGCGGAGATTGCTAATAATTTGTACCGGATGCGTGTAGTAAATAATAATAGCCATGAATGGCATCGTATTCTAGGCCACCGCAGCATCGACGCAGTGGAAAATATTCCGAAAGAAGGTCTTGTAGATGGTATGAAGTTGGCAGGTTGCAAATCGAATTGTATCCAAGCGGCAGAATGTTTTTTTTTTTTTTTATTTAAATTATTACAACTGAATACAATTCATCTAGTAATTTTTCTTTCTTAATTTAATCACTTGTGAATGAGAAGACGCCCATTGGCCGGCTCCATTTATAGGTTATTTACTGAAGTAGTCTTTGCTTTGGTGTCCTTAATCCATTAAATCAATTGGTTTCGTTCTCTGCAATCGTCTTACTGCATGGGAGGTGTCCAACATACCACGAAGCTCTTCATTTACGTGTTGATAAATACGTTGTCCATGTATTACTGCAAGTTTTTTTATTTCTTCTTGGACCGTCGGGATATTTAGATCCCGATGAAGGTCATCATTCCTAATGTACCACGGAGCGTTAACTATACCACGTAGCACTTTGTTTTGAAAAGTTTGTATTATTTTAGTGTTGGTTTTCTTTGTACAGCCCCAGAGCTGTATTCCGTAAGTCCATACAGGCTTTAGCACCTGTTGATATAGTAGCAATTTATTTTCGGTTGACAATTCCGAGTTTTTCCCGAGCAGCCAATACATTTTTCGATATTTGATATTAAGTTCTTCTTTTTTCTTTTTAACGTGCTCTTTCCATCTGAGCCTGGTATCTAAGGTCATCCCTAGATATTTAGCCTTATTTGCATACGGAATCTGCTGACCGTTAATGATTGCAGGTTTGTAACTGACTTTTAGATTAGTAAAATTCACATGCGTGGATTTTGATTCATTGAGCCCGATTCGCCACTTTTTTGTCCATTTTATGATTTTGTCACATGCTTCTTGAAGTTTCGTTGTCGATTCCTCGATAGTGTCTCCTACTGAGAGAACTGCAGTGTCATCAGCAAATGTTGCAACTACGAGTATTTAGAGGTATAATTATGTACATAATTTATTTTAGGTAACGATTTTAGAAATGTAGAATTGTCAACAGCAATTTTTGATTCACACTCGCATGGCATGTGAGGTTTTCATTCAACAAGCTGATGGACCTTGTGTGGCCACAAATGTTGTTGAACAAACGGAATCTATTGAGCTGAAAAGAGCTGAAGAAAAATGTACATAAAATATTATTTAAATTATTAAAATATAAATAAATATTTGTACACATAAATTACAAAAATGTTTCGTTTAAATCGATTAAATGAGGTAAATCTCTGGTGTAGAGTAAGTAAAGAATTGGTCCCAAAACACTACCCTGTGGGACTCCTGCCGAGATCTTTTTTAGCTCGGAGTATTCATCTTCATATTTCACCCGAAAGTGGCGATTCTCTATGTATGATTTTAAAATCATGTAATATTGTTTTGGTAAATCTCTATGTAGTTTAAAGAGTAAACCTCTGTGCCATACCTTATCGAAGGCCTGTGCCACATCTAAGAAGATACCAGAGCAAACCTTTTTCCTTTCTAATGTATTCTCAATGACATCTGTAAGCCTGTGAACCTGCTCAATAGTGGAGTGTTTCTCCCTGAAACCAAACTGATATTCTGGGATAAGGTTTCGTTGTTCTATGGTTATTTTCAATCTTTTGAGCAGCAGCCTCTCAAACAATTTCGCTAGTGTTGGTAGAAGTGAAATTGGCCGATAAGATTTTCTATCATTCGGTGGCTTGCCCGGTTTCGGAATCATTATTACTTCTGCTACTTTCCACTGCATTGGCACATGTTTTTTCCTGATGATCGCATTGATTATGTGCAGTAATTTACGGGTCCCTTTTTCAGGCAGCTCCTTTATTAGCGGCAGAATGTGACGTCTGTATCAAGGGAAAGTTAACTCGAATGGCATTCCCAAAAGAGTCTAAAAATGTTCATCGAGAATACTGGATCTGATTCACAGTGACATATGTGGTCCAATGCAAGCAACCACATTCGGAGGTAAACGATATGTTTTAACGTTCATTGATGATTTCTCAAAATATACGCACGTGTACATATTTGTTAAAACAGAAATCTGAAACATCCCCTAAATTTGGAACAAAAATTAAATGTGTTCGAACAGATTTTGGCGAACAGATCGTGAGTTAAAATTCATCGTACAGCGCCATATTCTCCTCAACAGAACGGCGTTGCAGAACGCAAAAATAGTACATTAATGGAAATGGCACGTTGCATGCTTCTGGATGCTAAATTGGAATATTGCTATTGGGATGAAGCGATAGTGATGGCGAATTGTTTACAAAATGCATTGCCATTGAAGGCAGTAAGTCGAACTCCATTTGAAATTTGGCAAGCTAGAAAACCATTTTATGGAAATTTGAAACGATTTCAGCTCCTACCAGTAATTCTTTGTTAGAGTTTCCAATGAAATCTAATTGTTCAAATAAGGGTATACGTCCAAAACGTTTGATCGAAGAAATCAGCGTTTATTTATTATTTTAGAAAATAAAAGCAAAAAAAAAATAACAAAACAAAAACAAACAAAAGAGGATCTAGAATATTAATTTGAAGATCATAAAACTTACGAACATTCAGATGCACACGAGGGGTTATAATAAAACTCAATTTTATTTTATTGTTAAGAAAAAACACATGTACATTTTTTTTTAATAATTTGTTGGGTTCCCTGTATTTTTTATAATAGCCTTTAATCGACCTGGCATCGATTCTACTGATGTTTTTGTTGTTTTTATAGGAATTTTATGCCATTCCTCAATAATATCTGATTGTAATTGGTTTTTTTGTTGAATTGAATGATTTTCTTATATATTCCTTTTGAGATGCTCACACAGATTTTCAGATGGATTGAGATCTGGGCTTTGAGGAGGTGGGAGTGGCAGTCCCAATCACTTTTGGGTACTTGAAAAGACACCACATTCGAACAATCCATGCTTCTTGTTTTGGATAATTGACCTGATAAAAAGGAAAAGAATTTTCTATATCCAGTTTTCGAGCCGATTCGTTTAAATTCTTCTTTAAAATGCTTAAATATATTTCCTTGTCAATAATCCCAAAAAAAAAATCACATTTTTAACTCCTTTATGACTTTAGCACCCCAGAACATTACACTGTTTCCACCGTGTTTAAACGTTGGGCATACATTTCTAACATTACACTCTTCACCACGTTTTCTTCAAACGTTTTCTTGCTTTTTACCACTTTGAAACAAGGTAAATTGACTTTCATCGATAAAAATCACATTTTTCCAAAATTTAATACTTTCATTTTTATATTTTAAGGTAAAATCTACTCTTCTTTTTATTTTATTTACTAATAAAAGGTGTTTTCCTCGCTTTACGTGAAAAATGACAATTTTTTCTTAAAATTCTTTTAACTGTGATTGGATTTATATTTTTACCGTTAAACCTGAAGAGCATTTTAGTTAATTCCACTCCAGGATTTTGTCTTATTCCGCGCTTAATGAACTTTTCGTCTGATGGTGATATTTTACTCGGACCTTTTGTGCTGGGTGTATTTTCTATTCGGCCTTATTTAAAATACCGATCACAAATGTTTTGTACTGTTGATTTACAAATGTTAAGTATTATTGCGATTTCACTCAATGATTTCCCTTTTCTTCGCTGGAAAATCACTAACGATCTAATATTATCCGACGTACTCTTACCCATTTTGAAAGACTACAATAAATTAAATTTTCGGATGTCAAATAGAAAAGATATTGAACTGCACTGATTCAATAATAAACAAAAAACCAAAGTAGAGAAAAAATCCGCACTAAAAAATTGTAGGTCAAGTGTTTTTCCATTGTTTTTATAACTCGAATACAACTGAATGTTCGTAAGTTTTATGATCTTCAAATTAATATTCAAGGATAAATCCTTTCTTGTTTGTTTTTGTTTTGTTATTTTTTTGCTTTTATTGTCTAAAATAATAAATAAACTAAAATTATAAAAAAAATCTGAAAAAAATTTCATTTTCTTATTAAATTTCAACACTTTAATAAAAAAGATATGCCGTACCCATCTGAATGTTTCTGACAGTATGTCGATGATATATTGGTAATTTACAACGATAAATGTAGTGATAAAATTGAGAGAGCGTTGCGTTTAAATTTTGAAGTTGTTAATCTTGGTCTAATTTCAAACTATTTGGGTATGAGAATCAGAAGAGATGAAAAATGTTATTTGCTTGACCAGGGAAAATACATTTTGAACGTTGCTGTAAGATTTAAATTGGAGAACTCCAAACCGACTGATATTCCATTGAGTCCATCGTATCACAAACCGACCGATGAGGAGAGATTACCGAGCAATGTAATATATCGTGCAGCAATTGCTAACCCAACGCAATCCGATTGGAATGAAGTGAAGAAATTGATTCGCTACTTCAAATTAGTTTCGGAAATGAGTGAGGATCTCATTGGGTACGCTGATGCGAATTGGGTAGAAGTCTGCCAAACCAGAAATATTCGAGGACAACCAAAACGTGATAAAGATGATAATCAACGAAAAGTTTAGCAACCGTTCAAAGCACATTGATACCAAAGTGCATTTCGTAAAGGAATATGTGGACAAAAATCTCATAGAAATCAAACATTGTCCAACTGAAGAAATGTTAGCAGGCATGTTTACAAAAGGTCTTGCTAGAGCAAAACTTCAATTATTTAGAGATAAATGTCAAATAGTAAATTATGTAAATTGATTGTACTAGAATCCGAATACAAATTAAGGAGGAGTGTTGGAAAAATGATTTGTCCATCAATCAATGTTGTAATGTAGGCTATGCTTTAAAAATAATGTCACTTACATTAATCACAAATAAAGTGTGGTTATTATTAGATATAATTATCTGTCTTTAATTCAGTGATCGCAGTCCCATCTTATAAAAATAATATAATTAACAACTTGTTAATTATCAACATTTATACATTGTGCTTCATCCCCATTAAAGAAAAACTTGGCCTCAAATGTTTTAAATGTAAAGATAGAATGAAGCTCTCAATTTTGAAATGATTCTAAAAACAAAGAAATTATGGAATTTTGATAATTGCTGACAGAAACTAAAATTTCATTTTTTAAATTGTCTACACTTGTAGAATATTAATTAACTACGCGGTGTAGACAATACGGCACAACACTGATGGTGAAACTGATTAAAAATGTTATACGTTTAGTGGTACAAAACCAATAGACTCTATGGTCTCTGGAATTCTGGAATTAAAATTCAAAGCTCAAAAGACGCTTATCCTCAATATCTAAAACTAGAACATTTATTTACACAAATTAGCAACTTTAAATAAAACTTAGCTCATCCACCAGGCTCAGTTAATTTTTTGTTTAACAAATAATTTAAATTCATAGAAGAATATGCTTGCATAGCAATCATTTTGTATCTATCGGATTTACGGTAATTCGCATCCGTCCCATGTATTCGATCGAACAGGCCGAATACTCCAAAACAATTATTAAATTTAGCATGATGATAATCGTGTGCCTCCGTGCTTTTAAATATCGGGAAATGATACCCCGAATGATCGTTAAGTGAAGTAAACAGGACGAAATTAAGCCAAATCCATGTTGTTAAAATATGGCTGCCTAAAATTGTATGACCGGCTCCTACCGGAATTATATTGCCGATTATATGCTCAATTGGATGACAATATAATCCGGATACAGCAACGGGTGCAGTCCACTCGTGATGTTTTTTGTGAATTGTTTTGTACATAAATTTTGTGTGTAAAAATCTAAGCGCATCATAAAAAAAATTAAAACATTATTGTTATGAAAAAATTATATCAGACTCACTTGAACTCACCTATGACTATAGTAGAACATAGACTCGTACATAAATGCACAGAAAAATAGTGTTGAGATTACAGTGGCCGTGGACGGAAGTGTTCTATAATTCACTCCATCAAAACCTCTAATCTTTTGTATATAATACGAAAGAATCGACATTCCACATCCACCAACTATCTGATTGAACAGAACCGTTTTAAACAAATTTTTCCATTGTTCTCGACTTACAGGTTCCGATTTTTGTATTTTATATTTCTTAACCCAGTTTGGCCGTTTTACATCAAAATACACGTAGATTGAGCCATACACCCAATAGAACACACTTGTCACTAGTAACGTATACACTACAATTAATTGAAATGGATCCTCGCCCGTATAATCCAGAAACTTATTCCAATATCGTTGCACAGTTGATTCCATTTATTTTCTTGTATTGGCCGCACAGCCGTCGTTTACATTGACTTTAAACGTAATGATTAAATAAGTTTATATCGTTAAGAAATTGATGGACAAAAGAGACCCATATACATAAATTGGCTATACGTTAGAAATAAGAAGAAAAACAATTAATACTGACAGGTTTCGTTGCTCATCAATTTGCGATAAGCTCACGATTCGATTAATTCTATTATGGGTGAGCAAATAGAAACCTTGCTTTTTTGGTCAAATTCCATTTTCTTGAAAACATAATTGTTACAAAGATTAATTTGTTTCGATAATAATTAATCTATGTAACAATCATAAAAACAAAATAGAATTAAATGACGTAAATGTTGATTATCGACATCTATCATTTAAACTTGATACACACGGCATGACAGCTAGTAAATGACTGAAACGAATATGTCATAAAAACAGCAATGGCGGGCGATTTGGATGCGTTCAAGTATATTTTAATGCAACCAACTTCAGAGCCGTGTTTCTACTTGCACACCTATCACATCGATTTAAAATAAAATACTTATTTAGTTTCTTGTGAGTGATTAAAATTATCGAAAGTTACCCCGTGGTTGTAGTTTGAATTATACGTAATGCGATGTTTATCCAAATGAAATATTTAATTGGGCAATAAATTGCAATTTAACGTGCGTTGCATACCGAACACGGCCGATTAAAAAAAGACATAACAAAACAATACATTGTACAAGAACGGATCTCTGGGAAGTTAGCGCGAAAAATTATCCCGAAAAACCATTCTAGTTAAATATCAAAAATAATAAATTATTTTCACACCAATGGCTAATTGCATCAATGTCCTTCTGCAGATTAAATGAGTCTTGCGTATTATTTATAGGGGAAAATATTTTTAGATCATCAGCATAAATTAGACAACGAGCGAATTTGACACATTTGGTGATATCGTTCAAGAATAAAATGAAGATAAGGGGTCCAAGATGGGAACCCTGTGGAACTCCCGAATGCACTTTTATCGGATTAGAAAATCTGTCATTTATTTTTACAAACTGTATGCTTTCAGTAAGGTATGATTCAATCCATTTTAACAAATTATTAGAAATGCCAAAAGATTTTAATTTTTCCAATACAATAACATGGTTGATTGAGTCAAACGCCTTACTAAAGTCAGTATAAATGACGTCAAGTTGCGCCTTAGCCTCAATCACTTCCAAGGCACGTTTTGAAAATTCCATTAAATTCGACACGGTAGATCTTCCACGGAAAAACCCATGTTGTTCGTCAACTATAAATGACTTCAGACCGAAATACATGTGGTCACAAACAATTGATTCGAATAATTTAGGGATCGCTGATCTGATAGTATAGAAATGCCCCTATAATTAGAGAAATCATTCCTATTACCGGATTTGAAGATTGGAACAATATGTGAGGATTTCCAAACAACTGGAAGAATTCCCGACGAAAGTGATCCATTGAATAATATTGATAGAGGAAATGCTAGCTCATGACCAAGTTTTTTTAGGAAACTTGAAGGAACACCATCTGGGCCACAGCCATCTTTAAACTGAGTGAGTGATTTGATAATATCCTCCGGGGTGATACGAGGTATATGCAAGGTGGTGTTTGTACTATTATATGTTGTATCCGCAAGTGTTCCCTTATTAACATTATCTAGTCTATAAGTATTTTGGAAGAAAGAACCAAATAAGTTGGCTACGTCTATAGAGTTATTGCCCGAAACATTATTGTAAGACATTGTCGACGGAAAACCGCATGTTTTCCTTCTAGACTGAACGAAATTCCAAAACGATTTCGGATTTAATATCAAATCATTTTGAACCTTGTTGATATAGTTTCTATAAGCTATTTTATGCATGGAATCAAATTCATTAGATACAGAAGAAAAGGCCAATTTAACAGAAGCATTGTTGGATCTTTTCCATTTCCTATATAATTTCTTCTTGCGATTACCTAAATTAATCAAGCATTTATTAAACCACGGAGGATTTTTTCGATTATTCTTAAAAACAGAAATTGGAACGAATCTGTCGATACCACTAAACAAAATATTATAAAATAGTTGCACATCATGATCTAAGTCATTAAATGAGAAGCGCGCATTCCAGTCAATTGATGAGAAAAATGAAATCAGGCTATCAAAATCTGCACGTTTAAAATCATAAAATTTAGATATAAAATTATTCTTAATTGAGTTAGACAATAAAAGTTCTGATTGGTTCAGATTGACCTCCATCGACTTATGGATAATATCATTAACAATATATGGAACGGGTGCTTCGATTACCGTATATAAATTAATCGAATTTGTAAAGAATAAATCCAAAAACCTACCAATGTAGTTAGGAACATCATTAGTCTGGATAAAACCATAAGATAAGATGGAGTCAATACATGAAGTTTCAACAGTCGATGTCACGTTACAAGGTATGATATAATTTACATCCACATCATATACCCATTTGACATTAGGTAAATTAAAGTCTCCCAGAATTAGCACGTTGTCGTCTATGTTGGTTGAAGATGAAATTTTAAACAAACACTGTGTATATTGAGTATACACCTCAGTTTCCGAATTCGGTGGAATATATAAACCAATGACATTTATTGATTTCTTACAGATGTTCAGCTTTACACATAATAGTTCTATAGTTGGGTCGCAATCAACTGTATCACTTACGATAGTAGAGTGGACAGTTATGAGTATCCCACCACCTTTTGATTTAGAACTATTTAATACAGATCGATCCCGTCTATAGACAATGTATTCTGCAGGAAAGTACTCCGCATTGTAAATATCAGCATTCAAATTAGTTTCGACCAGTACATATACCGGATACCTAGATGCACAAACAAAACGATAAAACACATATATTGTGTATATATATTTAAATGTAAATAAGTCATTATTAAGTGTGTATGTTATTATTTATAGTTAAATAATTATTGTTTTATGATAGAACTTAAGCAACGTGCTCGTAATAAAAATTGTTACCTCGGCAGTGATAAAAATTAATAATAATCA
Organism: Nephrotoma flavescens; assembly: GCA_932526605.1. NCBI lineage: Eukaryota > Metazoa > Arthropoda > Insecta > Diptera > Tipulidae > Nephrotoma > Nephrotoma flavescens. The sequence continues at coordinate 253,740,522 of OW052220.1, forward strand.
CAATTTTTCAGTGCTAACGAAAATTAACTGTAAATTTTCATGTAAAATGAGTGGAAATAGAGCTAGAGTAAAATGGTTGCGCTTGCATTGCTGGCTAAAACAGATGGACACAAAATAGACGAGACATTTAATAATGCCCGTAAATATCATATAATATAACATGGCGCAGTTGATTTAAAATTAACTACACTCTAAAAAATTTGATCAAATCTAAACTAAAGAGCAATTAATTTTATTTAAATTATTTTAGCAATTTCCATACAATAAATGTAGTAATGAATGAAAATTTTTGTTAATATGTTGCAAATTTACTTGTTGTTGGAAACTAAACAATACGTTTGTTGAACTTTAATCAATTGATAAATTTTCAGTAGAAATGTTTAATAAAATCATTTTGTGGTAAATATTAAACATAAAATAGTTGAAAATTCAATAAAATAAAACAAAATTCATTTGGAGTTAGATGCCATATTGTATAAATGCATTAAAACTGAAGCCACAGGACTGTAGAACGAACATCAAAAGTTAATAATCAAGAAAGTGGTAGGTAGTTTGTGTGATATTTTTTTTTAAAGGTAAGTACGATAAAAAATGTTATTAAAATACTGTAATAATTCTTAGTAAAAATTTAGTATTAATATTAAACAAAGGCGTTTTTAATACGTGTCAGATCATTAGAAGTTGCGGTAAAAATTGTTTTAAAACAATTGTGTTTCTTATTAAAATTTTATCATTTATAGCAGGGTACAAAAATGGAAGACGTTTACAAGACCATTCCCACGAATAGTCCATGGATCGCAATAATTGGTAAGTGATGTTTTTCAAGTTCGATGTAAAATGTAAAACGTATATTTTTACTCCTTAGATGAAACTTCTGAAACAAAAATCGGGTACATTTTTATTGAAAAAACGAAGTCAGCAACACATACATCACTATTTGGATTGATTATCGAAGTGATTTTATTACAATTGTAATATACAGTATCCGATTTCACAACCTTTCGATTTTATGGTTGGATTTCTGCTCCAGCAAAACCTCGCGGACCTAAAAAGTCCATGTATCTGTGGTCCAAAATAAGTAATTTGGTTCGAAAACTGGATGCAATGGCAGGGAGACTCAAGTTATATTTTGGTTTTATTCAATCTACCTGAATATTTATTTTTTTTTTATTTGAATCTTCCACTTTTATTATTTAAAATTTCATTTTGAATTGAATGAATTTGAATTGTATGCCTATACGAGTACTATTGTATTGAATAAAAATTTTCGGAATTTTATAAATTTACTATGTGTAATTGGAAAATGTATCTAAGTATTTAGTTGTTATTTGAATGAAATATTATATAATATATAATAATTTAATTTAAATATAATAAATTTAAAAATAAAAGTAAATACTAAAATAAAATATAAGCAATTTTGAGTTTAAATTCGAACAACGAGTGATTGAAATTAAACAAATTATATGAAAAATTCAACATATATCTTCTAAAAACTCAACAATTTTACATGCCAATTTCATCAACTATTGTTGAAAATCAAATTTAATTTGTTTCAATTTAATCGTAAATATGTTTAAAAAGTGTTTAAATATAATTTTATATTGTTTAAAGGTAAATACAATTCAACAATATTCAAAATATTATTAATAACTTTTTGTTTAAATTCTCTCCTTCAAAAGTTGATGTTTAAACAGGCATTTGAATATTTCTTTCGAGTTAAAAATTACTACAATAATTGAGAGTAATTAGTTACACTCAATTATTGAAGTAAAATCCAACAAAAAATTTTTAGAGTGTAGAAAGATAAAATAAATCAGAAATTAAAAGAATTTACGCGAATTAAATAAGTGTTTGATTGAAAAAATAAGAAATTAATTATAATAATAAAAATATATAAAAAATGAATTTTAAAATTAATAGACCATCGCCACTAATAATAATTGGGAACAATGCTTCGGAAAATTGGAAAGTTTTTCGTCAGCGGCTTGAAATTCACATGAAGGCGACAAAAACGCATTTAGAACCAGATGACATCAAAATAGCCCTTTTGTTGGACATTGGGGGAGATGAAGCTATATATCCGCGTTTAATAGTATCAAATTCGAGAAGGTTAAAGTTAAAAATGAGAGGAATGAGGAAGTGGATATGGAAGAAAAAGAACAGTTTAGCATAGTTTTACAGAAGTTTGATGAATTTTACAACCCACGGAAGAATATTGTGTTTGAACGGTTTAAATTTCTGAAGCGTGTTCAAAAAGAGGGTGAAACTTTTGATGCCTTTTTAGCGGATATTCTCAGGTTAATAAAAACATGTGAATATAAAAAAGAAGATGATCAACTCCGGGATAAGATTGTTTTGGGAATTTTCGATGTCAAACTACAAGCAGACTTATTGGAACGAGATAACCTTACTTTTTCAAAAGGCGGTGGAAAAATGCAGAACATCAGAGTTGAGTAAGAAACAAACTCAAGAAGTACAAGGTATACATAAAGAAGTGATTGATTTAATTAAGAAGACAGGTAATGCATGTAATGATAGAAATTTAATTAAGGATAGTAATAATGATATTAATAAAAAATGAGGGAAAATTCTCGAGAGGGGCATTTGGCAATAGAAATGTCAATGCAAGTAATAATTTGTTCAGTTGTAAAAAATGTAATAAAAAATATGCGGCAATGAAATGTCCTGCGTACAATGCAACGTGTAATAACTGTAATCGGTTAGGACATTTTGCAAAATGCTGTTTCTCGAGAACGCGTATTTATAATGTAAACACTGATGATAGGAGGTATGAAAAAGATAGCGATGACGCGTTGTATTTGTATTCGGTTGAGTCGGAAGTTTCGAGAGAGTGGACTGAATTGGTGCGTGTTGAGGATAAATTAGTGAAGTTCAAGGTTGATACGGGTTCAGACATTAACATTCTTCCGTTAAGGATATTCAAGAAATTAAAAACGGGATTAGAACTGCATAAATTAATCATATATAATTTTAATCTGTCTTATATACCGGGAAAAAAATGATCATCGGAGATTTACTATCACGTAACACAACAATAGGGGAAAATAAGTTAAATGAAGAAGAAAATTTAACCGAAGTAGTGCATACGATTAATGTGAGTAAAGAGAAAGAAAACCTATTTGTAGAAGAAACTTTGAAAGATAAATTATTAAGTAAACTCAAGGAGTATATAATCAATGGTTTTTCGAAAAAAATTGAAAAGCTAGACGAAGATGTTAAAAGATATTATAAATACAAAGATGAATTAATCATTGAGAATGGATTAGTATTCTATAAAGATCGAGTGGTGGTTCCGAATTCGTTGAGAAAAAGTATGTTGAGTCTTTTGCATGAAGGACATATGGGTATTACAAAAACCCGAAATAGAGCGAAATCTTTGTTGTTTTGGCCTAGTATTAATGAAGAGATATCAGATTTAATATTGGCATGCTCAGTTTGTGAAAAGTTTCGGGTTTCAAATATAAAGGAGCCATTGTTACCACATAAAATTCCGAATAGACCGTTTTAAAAAATTGGATGTGATATAGGAGAGATAAGAGGGGTAAATTTTTTAGTAGTGATTGACTATTTCAGCAAATGGTTGGAGATAGCGATATTGCAAAACAAAACAGCAGTTGAGTTAATTAAGAAACTTAAATCCATTTTTTCAGTTCATGGCAGACCAAACGTTATGATTTGTGACAACATGCCGTTTGCAAGTTATGAGTTTAGAAAATTTGCAATTGATTGGAGCTTTGAAATTAGAACTAGTTCTCCCACATATCCTCAGTCAAATGGAATGGCTGAGAGAGCTATTCAGATTTCGAAGAATATATTAAATAAATCTGATGATTGGCAAGCGGGATTGTTGGAATATCGTAATACCATTTTAACAGACATTGATTTGTCACCTGCCCAAATATTAATGAGTAGGACAACACGAACACGCTTGCCTATTAAAGACAAGTTACTAACCTCACCAAACCAAGATCATCAATTACAAAGAACAAGAAAAGTGCGTATTATTATAACCGTGGTACGAGACCGCGTAAAGAATTTCAAGTGGGTGATAGTGTGGTATACAGAAATGGAAATTTTTGGAAGAAAGCTGTAATAATTAGGAAACACGAGGCACCTAGGTCGTATTTAATAAGAACAGAGGAAGGAAGGGTATTGCGTAGAACTTCGTATCATTTAAGGTTTTCGTATAGTAAAGACAGGGTTGAAGAGGGTGGTGAGAAATTTGATTCACATATTCAGGTCTCTCCGAATTGTGTAGATTTTGAGGGAGCACGTCACGAGTCGGATCAGTCACGTGTCGAAATAATACCTCCTATCAGTAGTGGTAATAATAGCCAAAGGAAAAATCTTCCAAATCAATGTATTAAAGAAGAGTACAGCCAAAACGAATATGAGGAGTTAGGAGAAGAAGTTAGACGTTCAACTAGAAAACGTACTATTCCAATTAGATTTAATGATTATTATATGGATACAAAATAAGAGAATAAGAAGTACCTAGTTGAAAGATAATTTAGTAAAGATAAATTTTGAAATTGTTTTTGTGTTTTAGTTAAGTTTAGTTTTAAGTATAAATAAAATTGAAATCAATGTTTACACATTATATATTAAAGAGGGAGATGTTATGTAATGAATAAGCAGAATGTCTATTGGGTTTTTGGTTAACCATGGATTACTGGGTAGAGAAAGAAGGTTGACAGAAAAAGGGCACATTCTCTTTTTTCATCTTAAATTAGATCAATGGATGGATCATTTCAAACACCACAAGGAGACGTTTTTAAACCTGTAAGTGGTGAATCTAACACAGTTGCTATACAAATTGAACCTGATACAAATGTTCTTGGTGTAAACTATTCGTTACCAATTTCCCGATTGAAACAGTTCTTCAAGAAAATAATTTCAATGGTAAGAATTTTTGTATATTTTTAGTGTCATACTTATATTAAATAATTTTTAATTTATTTTCCAGATATGCTGCTACTAAACTCAGATGATGAAATGGACGTTTCATGTTACCACAGTCTTGTAAATCCGAATTTCGCGCTAAGTTATTCCACTTCAAGCACCGAAACAGATTCACAAAGTGATACTGAGACTATGGGTAAACGTGATTCTACAGCATCTTTCCAAACTAATCAGTTGCCCAACGCTGATAATTTGGATGTGAGAAATTTGTTGCCGTCACCTGAAAATAATCATTTGAATGAACAATTTACACTGATAAGATCCGAGCAGGTGCCAGTAACAAAAGAAACTGCAAAAACACGTAAAATGAAAAGAAATTCGGGGAAAGCATACACTACTCTTGCTGGGAAACAAATTAGTGCCAGAGAAATTCAGCTGCTCCATCCATGTAATAAAATATCACCTGAAACACAAGAGGCGTTTTTTACCCAATATTGGGGTCTGGGTAATTTTAACCTTCGAATTGCTTTTGTTGCAGGTTTGATAGATGTTCAAGACAAGAAAACAACATCTAATATCAAAACTGTTATTTCTTAAACATTAACGGGTTACGTACACAGGTTTGTCAAAAATGCTTCAAAGCATGTTTAGGTGAAACCGATCGGTTTCTTAAAACCATTATTGCAAAAAAAAAAATTGAGTCTACTGGAACCACTACTGCTCAGGATTTGAGAGGGAAGGAGCCCTCTAAAAAGAATATCCCCATAGAAAAATTTGACGAAGTGGTGGGTCACATTAAGTGCTTCCCGGCATATGAAAGCCACTACAGTCGAAGACACACCTTAAAAATGTACCTTAACTCAGATTTAAGTTTGTAAAAAATGCACAGGTTTCATTTCAAGCCTGTTTCATTATCTAAGTATTCAAAGATCTTCAGAACAATTGGGCTGCAGATTCTACTAAACGAGCAGAAGCATCACCATGAAATGGCAGAACGAGCATATGACAGCAAAACAAATTATATTGCTTCAATCTCGGCAACTTCAAAGGTTTTCGCATTTGATTTACAACAGTGCCTACCTACACCTTTTCTGCGGTCATTAGTATGCTATTATAAACGACAGCTCTATACATTTAATTTGACAATCCATGATTGCGGTACAGGTAAACTTGAACTTATAAGATATGAATAAATATTTTTATACATATAAATTATTTTATCTATAGGTGGTACTCCTTATTGTTGCATGTGGCATAAGGCAATTGCAAATCGAGGTGTTGATGAAGTTGCTTTCTGCCTCTACGAGCATCTAAAGACATTACCTGCAATGATTAAGAACATTACATGTTATAATGACTCGGGGGGGGGGGGGGGGGGGTGGGGTGGGGAGCAAAATAAGAACTCATATGTAGCGCTGATGTTTGCTATTTTCGCTTCGGTAACAAATGAAATAGACACAATTGACCATACATTTTTGGAACCGGGGCATACCTACATGGAGTGCGATAGCAATCACGCTTTAATTGAGCGAAAACAAAACTAACAAACATACCAATTCACCACCCGCAGATCTGTTCAGAAATCATAAAAATACCGATTACCAACACCGAAAATCTCAACTTCCATTAATTATTATGGTTGTTCGTAAAGCGGCCGAATATAGGCCATTCTCGGTATGAGGAGCCCTTCACAACCTCCTGAAACTTTTATTCGTAAAGACTAGAACCAGATCTGTTCAAAGTACCAGATCTGTCTAAAGTATTTATTGCATTTATTGTAATACACATGTTACTGGCTGGCTACTGCCAACCTGCAGATATCACTAAGCGCACGCAGAGGCCTCCACGGTGATTTTTGCCGGCTACATTCTCAGGGAGAAGTGCGAATGGTCGTGGGGTTTGAGGCGTTCGTGGCACTTGGCTTACACCGTGTACAGAGATTTTTAAAAAAATAGAAGAAACGCAATTAATAATAATACCCGAGTTCCGCCGAAATTTGTCGGCCGGAACCTGAGGAACGAACAGCAGAAAAATTTAAATAAAAAAATTATAACGGAAGGTGCCTTGGTGCGCGCATCCGTCCGAATTCAAACGGTGGTAAACACCGGTTTCGAATCCAGATGCGGGCACCAAGGGACCGCCAACCCTACACCGACACAGTATGGGAATTCCCCCCTCATCACACCAAACCCGAAAACTTTAATAATTCATTTTTTATTTAATTTAGACAACAAAACACAAAAAAATTTCAGAAAACACCACTTCCCTAAAGAGAAAAAAAGATGAAGGAGCAAGAAACCAATGTGCAACGAGCGCGCGACCGTCGACCGTTATCCGGCGCTCGATTACAAAAATTTTATATAAATGTAAAAGTTTAAAAAAAATTAGAGAAAATAAAAAAAATTTAAAAATACCAAAAATAAAAAAATCAAAAAAAAATCGTACCTTAATTAATACCAAAAAATTTACCGGTGCGCGCCCCAGACCGTTGCGGTGCCTTTCACCGATACCAAAATAAAATACCAATGGCCGGTTGGCCACCCGTGTCGTTGCGGGGCCTCTCCCCGATACCAATATAAATTAATAACACCAGCCAGTTGGCTACCGTATGATGCGGCACTTCCGCCGGTATCTTTTAAATCTCGTGGTAAGCCGTCAAGGTTGACAAATGATATGGTTAACAAATTATTATAGGGCGTTGGCTCGCCAATCCCGTAGGCGAAAATTACCTTAATCGGCCACCCGCTACTATAAGAAAGCAGCCATAGAAATGTAGCGACACCACCTGACCATTTGCCGTTAACACCAACTGTTTTGAGGTTGGGGCATCCGCCCGCCGATGAAGTAATTCCGAAATTGTTATCCCTTAAAATGGAGTCAAATAACTTATACACCTTCCAGTTGGATCTCAAAATTTTCCTTTTTATTTTCTTTTAAAATATCCGAATCGAAACATACTTAAGGGATGATCATATAATTACAACATATTTGATATGCCTCCCAATATTAAAAAAAAAAAAAAAAAAAAAAAAAAAACACACCCGCAATGGATGTCAAAACTTAACCAAAATTTTTCGTTTGGATTTCACACACCAAAAAAAATGCAAGTCACGACTAACTAATGTGCTTTTTCTATCCAAAAAAACTTCACAATAATATAGTTTGTTTTGTTTTTTTATTCATAATCATTTTAGAAATAACCTCTCAACTATCCATTAATTATATATTAAAAAAAAAATCTTAATTATTCACAAACTGAACTTAAATAATCTACACCAAAGATCTTAAATGCTCTTTTTCCAAGAAAAATACACACTCCACTTTTTTTTTATAAAAAAAAAAACAAACTCGACTTTTTTTTTTCTAAATTCCACACAAGACTGAATTTAAAAAAATTCTCGCACCGAAAACGACGCGCAAAAACGTTCTAGAAGAATTGTCTTTCTTCTCTGTTTTTCGTTTACATCAATGCGAATTGATGTAAACGAGAAGCATATAAGAAAAACATGTTTCTAGAACGTTTTACTTTACACACACTCGATGCGCATTGGTCTCGCTCTCTCGTCATTCTTCTTACCCCTGCGCCACCACATAATGAAGTACAAAACAAAACGTCGCGAGTGCGTTCAGCGCACAATAAACAAACAACTCCGAAAGCGAAGTCACAAACCGATGGGAATATAAAATACAAATATTGAGCAATCAATGGAAAGTAAAGACATCAACCGGGGAAATATAAAACATAAAAAAATTGTGGTTAAGACCGCACAGTCGTAACACACATACATAATGAGAATTTCCTGTGGTTTCTGATTTAGTGATATATACATAATTCACTAAATCGATATGTTCTTGTTTTGTATTATCGATACAAAGCAAGAGTTGGATTTTTGCAGTTTGGTCGTTGCAACCTGATGAGTAGACCAACTTTTTATCAGTACGAAACCAAGCTGCCAAGAAGCTACCTAAGGGAGTTTTCATTTTTGTAAGGGTTTGCGTATCTATGTGTACACAAGTGCCCTGGGGTTAAAGGTTTGAGGGAGGGGAGTGCATTTTTTCTACTTTTGTGGTAGAAATATTGTTAATAAATGGCCTCTTTGTTTTCTGCGACTAAAACAGTCGTAAACATTGTATGGATGTCCATTAAAATGATATTTTGTCCGAAAAGCCGAAACAATTTAAATTCACGGACGTTTATAAAATTCTTCTTGTATTATTTATATTCATTTCATTCAAATTCATATTTAATCTTTGAATTTATGTGATATTCAATGTTTTTTCAGTTTTCTGTCATGATCGTTAACAAAATAGATGACGGCATTGCCAGCGGCAAAAATATAATTTTTTGGGCCAGAAATTTGGGCCAACTTCACAAATGTTAACTTCACAGACATCAATAACGGGTATATTATCAATCATATAACAGAGATGGCCAAGCTCCACGTGCTTCATTACACGTGAAGCCGAATTCCTATAATCTCTCGTTGCGAGAGCCAACATAGTCGAAGCCGATATTTCCGATTAAGAGCACAAAATAATTTTAATGAATTATTAAATGTTATTTAATTTTTTCATTTCATTTCGAGAGCCGCAATTTGGCCATGTGTACTATAAAAATTTGACTAATGTTTTATAATTTTAACAGACTAATTGATGTAACATTTGACCGCGTTCGTTGTTAAAAATTGTATTAGGTGTGCAAGTAGAAACTGGGCTTGAAGTTGGTCAAATTAAAATATACTTGAACGCATTAAAATATACCAAAACGCCCGCCATTGCAGTTGCGATCCACGTCCAGGGGCAGTAAAACAATTCGAAGACGGAGGATTGCAACATCTGCTTGAATTTGCTTTCTCGCGGTACAAAAGAAAGAATTTATTGCACAAAATCGTCAAAAGCGGATTTTGTACGATAATACTAAACGCAATAACAATGGGTTGATCCAGGCCAGCCATCAATAAAGTGTTGCTGCGTGTGTCTGGTGGAATTGGAAAGGGGCTATTTAATACGAGCTTCTGGAACCTGGTGATGCTGATCAAATTAAGTGATGCTTTGGAAGGAAAATATACCATTTACGGGTCAAGTAAGGCGGTAGGTGATATTACTACATGGTAACTCTCGTCCACATATAGCAAAATCAACCCAGGAACTCTTCTACTTAGGCTGGCCAGCGGTTCACGAAAGTTGAAGATGTGCAAAAATGGCTCGATAATAGCTTAGTAACAATTATATTTTCAATAAAATTGAATTTGACCAAAAAAAAGCAAAGTTCTACTTGCACACCTAATATATTGCAATGATCTTCGTTAGTGTGTGTCAATATGCTTGGTACCTTCTTGCCCCATATCACCCCAACCATTCATTTTTATATTGTATTTTTCTAACCAAAAATCGTTCCTTCTTCTTCTTCTTCTTGGTAAATCAATCATTAATAAATGCATGACAATCATTCTCTGAGTAAAAATTGAAATATTTAATAGTCTTGTAAGATTTACCAAAAACTTACTAGTCATTTTCGTCTAGTCTTAATAGTTCAACTTCCGCTTGAACTACCTTGACTTTAAAGTTGCTACCAAAGCTAACTAAGAAAACGATGTGTGTGTGTGTGTGTGTGTGTGTGTGTGTGTGTGTGTGTGTGTGTGTGTGTGTGTGTGCGTGTGTGTGTGTGTGTGCGCGTGTGTATATGTGTGTTGTACAAGCAACTGAAGGTAATAAATAATCACCAAGAACTACATAATATTTTAAAACATATATATATATATATATATATATATATATATATATATATATATATATATATATATATATATATATATATATATATATATATATATATATATATATATATATATATATATGACCTTGACGGGTTGCGATTTATTAAAGCAAACGAAAAAATATGGAAAAACTTCTAAATCGGATTTCTAAATCACCCATTGAAAATTTTGTGTCATCGATTATTTTAAATTCATATTTTTGGTTAGTAGGTAATTGGGGTTCCGTTTTAAGTGAGTCAACGTTTCGAATAAAGCCGTTGTCAATGTGATAAGATAACGTACTAATTGTTGTTGGTCACGTTGCATTTTATCTTTATGATCTTATCGTGGTGATCTGGGACCACGTGACCGTGTCAAGTGTAAAAATTGCCAGCTCTTTTAAACGCCGCCGACAAAGTGCTTGCTAATGTTGTACTTGCCAGAATCATTTCACTCGCCGACAATTTCATCGGTAACTATCAATATGGATTTCACACTGATCAACCACAAATCAGTGTTTCACGTTGAGGATGATTGTTCAGAAATGTTGGCAATACAATATTACCATTCACCAACTCTTCATAGACTTTCAACAGACATATGATAACATCAATCGCAAAAACCTTTGGGCTGCGCTCATACGTCCAGGAATTCCATAAAAGCTTGTCACTCTGTTTAAACTAACTTTATTTGCCTCAATTTGTAAAAAAAATGCATTGAAACTTCGCGTTGCATAATCAATAAGTTATGCGAAATTATTGGATATGCAGATGCTGTCGTGCTTCTTGGCCGGAAACTAACTGACATTAAAGACCGTTTAATACCGCTTAACTGTAACGCGAAACGACTTGGTTTGAAAATCAATAACAGCAAAACAAAAATTTTATCAACACCACAGAACAACCGTACGGCAAATCTCGGAACAAATGACCGCAACTTTCACAACGTGGAACATTTTCAATATCTCGGATCAATTATAACATCAACGAACGATATCCAGACAGATTTTAAAGCCGGACATCGAGAATTTTAGTACAATTAAAGTTGTTGCGATCAAAATATCTCTTTCGCACTAGTGTAAACTTGCACTTTACAAAACACTAATAAGACCCGTGTTAACTTGCGGTGGTAAGAGTTGGACTTTGACCACCAATGATGAAGATTACTATCTACTTTGGAAAGACAGGTTATGCAATCCATTTAAGTTAAGTTTGCAAATTCGGATGAGTTACGAAATAAAACATCCTCCTCCGAGTTAGATGACTGGTGTACGTTGAAAGGTCCGCATCAGAACGAATGATACGAAATGCGTTCCAGCAACAACCGCAATTGGCATACGCCGCGGGGAATACCTAGAATACGCTGGCGCGAAGACATCGAACAAGATCTTCGTATATTATAGGAGGTCAGAACTTGAGGGAGCGTGCAATGAACCGAGTTATTTGGTGGACCACAGTGCAGGCAGCAAAATCGCGCCATAGGATGTTGAGCTGAGAGAGAGAAAGGAAGAAAGTATGTTAAATTAGTATGGAAATGTTTATGGTATAAACCCGAATAGTACGAATTTGCTTGTACTTTACATGGTTCTTTCTATAGAAAGGCTGTGGTTTTTGAACGCGAATTTAAACGGAATTCCATCCGAATTTCATATTCGGATATAGAACTTAAAACTTTGATGCAATTTGTGCTCAATGATGCGAGTAAAAGAGAATTAGTTAGACAGTGAAATTAGTTGAGAGACACCAATATACTCTGGGGCGGTATGTTGTACCATCACTTCGAATCGAATTCGAAAAAAGTCGAATCGAAAAAGTGAAAGTTGTATCTTTTTTGCTTTTCGAAAATGATACAACATACCGCCATTCGACTTTTTTCGAATTTTGATTCGAAGTGATGGTACAACATACCGCCCCTGGTCTCATAGAAGGCTTATGAAGAGATATAATTCCAGATGTAAACACATATTTCAAAATTCAAAATTTTAACCACAAAAGACACTTATGGATACTATTAAAGTTAGCCGAAAGTTTCCAGCCGAAAGATTAAAAAAATCGATAATGCAGATATTGCTTTCGCTTTCTCAGCAGAAAGTGTATCAATACGTCATAGTTGATCAACCGAAAGTTATCAACCGAAAAATTTATATAAAATTTAAATACAAATAATTAAATCAATCAATGATAATTTGAAAAGCAATATTTAAATGAACATAAAGTATGGTGGGGATGCCACACTGGCCATTTGATATGTCATAATGTTGGTCAACTTCGGTCGAATTGTAGAAAAAATCTGAAGGGGGTACAGGGTCTGCGAAATTTTGCTAAATTACACCCCTGCACCCCCTTCAGATCCACAATTATTATGATTGATTGATTTAAACATTTGTATTTAAATTTTATATAAATTTTTCGGTTGATAACTTGCAGTTGATCGATGACGTATTTATACACTTTCGGCTGAGAAAGCGAAGACACTATCTGCATTATCGATTTTTTTGTCTTTCGGCTGGAAACTTTCGGCTAACTTTAAATAAGGTCATTTATGGCCGGTTGCACAGAAAAATTACTAACGTGCGTTTAGTTGTGCGCCAGTTAAATGTTTTATATGAAAGCAGGGGCCGAATTTTGGTCAAAAAGTGAGAATAAAAATTATGAGAATTACAGTTGTTTTACTTACCTACTAGACCTAATATTACACTAAATCATATAATTGTTTGATACAAACAGCGGAAAAATTCAATATTTATGTCTAGTACGTATGTGAAACAAAGGTTACACTCATAAATTTTATTCCCGTTTTCCGACCAAAATTGGGTCCCTGTTTTCGCAATCAGAAAAAAGTCAACGCAAACTTGATTAAATATATTTTATTCCGTGGAAATATTTAGCTTGCGTATAAATATTTAAATGGCCAATTTTGGTTGATTAACTTTTAAACTAATCGTTAAATATTTCCATAGAAAAAAATATATTTAGTGCGTGTTTTAATTGGTGTCAAAAATGTCAAACTTTTTATCTGCTTCAAGAGCTTATAAAATGCTGTATACGTTCATAATTACACATAAAATAAGCAACCATGATTTTTTTTAAACATTTTATGCGGTGATTAAACCAATTGAAACAAACACTTAATCAAGTTTGCGTTGCCTTTTTTCTGATTGCGGAAACGTTAGTAATTTTTCTGTGCAACCGGCCTTTAGTATACAATATCTCAAACTAAAATAACACTTATTTACACAAATGAACAACTTTAAATAAAACGTAGCTCATCCACCGGGCTCAGTTAATTTTTTTGGTTAACAAATAATTTAAATTGATAGAAGAATATGCTATTGCTATGCATTTTGTATCTATCGGATTTACGGTAATTAGCATCCGTCCCATGTATTCGATCGAACAGGCCGAATACTCCAAAACAATTATTAAATTTAGCATGATGATAATCGTGTGCCTCCGTGTTCCTCAATATCGGAAAATGATATCCCGAATGGTCGGTAAGTGTAGTAAACATGACGATATTAAGCCAAATCCATGTCGTTAAAATATGGCTGCCTAAAATTGTATGGCCGGCTCCTACCGGAATTATATTGCCGATTATATACTCAATTGGATGACAATATATTCCGGATACTGCAATGGGTGCGGTCCACTCATGATGTTTTTTATGAATTGTTTTGTACAAAAATTTTGTGTGTAGCAGCCTAAGCGCATCATAAATGAAATAACGACGTTATTAATATGAAAATATTATATCAGACTCACTTGAACTCACCTATGACTATAGTAGAACATAGACTCGTACATAAATGCACAGAAAAATAGTGTTGCGATTACAGTGGCCGCGGACGGAAGTTTTCTAAAATTCACCTCGTCCAAACCTCTAATCTTTTGTATATAATATGAAACAATGCTCATTCCAAATCCAACAACTATCTGATTGAACAGAACCGTTTTAAACAAATTCTTCCATTGTTCTCGACTTACAGGTTCCGATTTTTGTACTTTATATTTCTTAACCCAGTTTGGCCGTTTTACATCAAAATACACGTAGATTGAGCCATACACCCAATAGAACACACTTGTCACTAGTAACGTATACACTACAATTAATTGAAATGGATCCTCGCCCGTATAATCCAGAAACTTATTCCAATATCGTTGCACAGTTGATTCCATTTATTTTCTTGTGTTGGGCGCACAACCGTCGTTAACAATGACTATAAACTTAATGATAAAATAAGTCTGTATCGTTAGAAAATTGATGAGCAAAAAAGAACCATATTTTGGCAACGTTAGAAATAAGAATAAAACAAAAAAAAAAGTTCGTGTTTCGTTGTACATCAATTTGCGCTGATCTCACATTCGACTAATTTTACATCGACTTAAAATTAACATAATTATTTATTTTATTGTGAGTGATTCAAATCATCAAAAGTTAACCGTTGTTTGTAGTTTGAATTAGACGTAATGCGATGTTTACCCAAATGAAATATTTAATTGGGCAATAAAATGTTAAAGTGCGTTGGATCGCATTTATTACCAGGATGTACAAGAACAAGGGTATCACATAACAAAACAGTATACACTGTACAATAATGGGCTATTAGTTAAGTAAAATTGCCCTTCAATTAACAGTTGGAGATATTCAATATAAATCTCGTAACTAGTGTACTATCGACTGTTTCGTGATGACATCGTTCAATATCCAAATATGCCACGACTCGATCAATTAAGAATTTTTTTCTATAACCTTTGTATACGCGCATGCGATATGACTTTGACCAATGTTTTATAGTTTTAATCGGCTAATTGGCGAAACATTTGACCGCGTTCATTGACAGAAATTTTATATTGCACTGACCTTCGTTATACCGTAGACAGACACAAACTGAATTCTTGATTATCACGATATGTATCCGGTCTGCCATTACAGGATTTTCATCAAAACAGTATTATTACGTTTATAGAACAAGATTATTACAATCGGGTTGTAGGAAGATGATAAATGTGAAATAAAAAAAAAATCCGTAGGATTGTGTGAGGTTGGGGAACATAAGTCATTTTCATTGAATGTATACAGAAAAATTGTTCGATTGTAAATTAAATTTTGAAATTTTTAAACTGTCACAGAAATTATTTATACATTTAGTTTATATAAACTTATTGTAAACTGATTCGATGTAATTCAAAATCGACAAATACGCATTGAAATTGTTTTATTTCATTAATTAAATATGAATTTAAACGTTTGCAGCGTTACAAAATCGAGTTTGTGTCTGTCACCATAATTATGAAATCGCGATTTTATTTGTTTCACATGCAATCGCGATTGGAAGGAATCGCGATAATTTTTGTGTCTGTCTATGGTATTACAGTGTAATTTTATGTTTACGTATTTTCAGTAAAACACTGTAATATGATTATCGGCTTACTTAAAACTTGCTTTGTACCCCCTGACTCTGTCAGCTAATCATTTTTATATTGCATTTTTCTAACCAAAAATCGTTTTTTTTCTTCTTCTTCTTCTTGGTAATCCAGAATTTACTAGTCATGCTCGTCTACTCTTAATATCCCACGTGGATAACCTTGACTATAAAGTTTCGGTCGGAAAGAGCTATTAACGCCAGCTAATAAAATGATGTGTGTTGTAGAAGCAAATGTTTAAAATATATAAGCATTTTAATAGATTTTTAGATCTATTAAAACATTAACAGTGATTTATTTAATATACATATATAATAAAACATTTAACAACGGTCGTTTTCTCTTCTAAGTGATAATTTATTTTAAATTTAATAAAATGAATGTAGAGACTGGTTTCGGAGTATGTATTTTACTTATTTGTCAATCTATTTTTACTTATTACCTGAGATAACAATTTTATTATTTAACAGGTTTACTACCATATGACCCACCGGCGGGTCATGCGTTACTTTCATTATGACGCCACGTGCACCACCGGTGGGTATGTATGTGAAGTTGGCCCGAAAAACAACTTTTCAATTTTGGTGTGTTTCTTTGCTAAATTCAACACCATCCCGAACAAATATCATAATTGTTATGGAAAAGGCATATTTCATCCCGAAATAACATTTTCTTCTATTTAAGTAATATATGTTTGTTAATTAATAAGAGAAAGCTAAATTAATCGCGAAAAGTTACCAAATTGATAACGCCATATTATACAAATAATAATTTAGTAATACTTAAAAAACAAATGTGTCACATTGTAAATCTTGGTAGTAAATTGTTTAGTTGCTTATAACGATTACATATAAGATATAAAACTAATATGAAGTAATATAAACTTATAACAAGACTTGGTTAAATATTTATTTGCATAATGAAAAGTATTAACCTCATTCGCAATGTAACAATAGTTAAATATCAGTACAAAAATTTATACTCAAAATTTAATTGCTGGAATCCAGGAGATATCCCCCTCGAGATTATTTGCTCAAAAGTTAGGTCCATCCATCTCAGATATAACACCAATAGTTCAAGTCTGAACGGCGGATGTAAAGGTGTGATCTAAAGCAAAACCTCAGCACAGGATGCATTGAACTCTTCCATTTTATATAAAAAAAATCGGTTAAATTAAAAATTTAATTGCTGAAATCCAGAAGATATCCCCCTCGAGATTATTTGCTCAAAAGTTAGGTCCATCCATCTCAGATATAACGCCAATAGTTCAAGTCTGAACGGCGGATGTAAAGGTGTGATCTAAAGCAAAACCTCAGCACAGGATGCATTGAACTCTTCCATTTTATATAAAAAAAATCGGTTAAATTAAAAATTTAATTGCTGAAATCCAGAAGATATCCCCCTCGAGATTATTTGCTCAAAAGTTAGGTCCATCCATCTCAGATATAACGCCAATAGTTCAAGTCTGAACGGCGGATGTAAAGATGTGATCTAAAGCGAAATCTCAGCACAGGTTGCATTGAACTTTTCCATTTTATATAAAAAATCGGTTAAATTAAAAATTTAATTGCTGGAATCCAGGAGATATCCCCCTCGAGATTATTTGCTCAAAAGTTAGGTCCATCCATCTCAGATATAACGCCAATAGTTCAAGTCTGAACGGCGGATGTAAAGGTGTGATCTAAGGCAAAACCTCAGCACAGGATGCATTGAACTTTTCCATTTTATATAAAAAATCGGTTAAATTAAAAATTTAATTGCTGGAATCCAGGAAATATCCCCCTCGAGATTATTTACTAAAAAGTTAGGTCCATTCATCTCAGATATAACGCCAATAGTTCAAGTCTGAACGGCAGATGTAAAGATGTGATCTAAAGCAAAATCTCAGCATAGGTTTCATATTCAAAATGGGTTAAATTGACAATTTATTTTCGACAATTTATTTTCTGACAATTTTTCGACGATCTGGTGCCGACATCGTTTTCATTCATCAACTTTTATCAAGCGAACCAGCGGTCGGGTTGTCTCTTCCTTTTGCGGCGGGGTATCATTCTCCTAAATGTAGTACATATATTTAACCTTTTCATTTTCCTAATCATAGCTCTCAAAATACAATTTTTATTTCGATTAATAATAATTTATTTTTGCCGTTTTCTTTCTTTTAAACTATTTTCTGTTATATCTGATACTTGAACTATTGGCGTTATATCTGAGATGAATGGACCTAACTTTTGATCAAATAATCTTAAGGAGGATATCTCCTGGATTCCAGCAATTAAATTTTTAATTTAACCGATTTTTTATATGAAATGGAAAAGTTCAATGCAACCTATGCTGAGATTTTGCTTTAGATCACACCTTTACATCCGCCGTTCAGACTTGAACTATTGGCGTTATATCTAAGATGGATGGGCCTAACTTTTGAGCAAATAATCTCGAGGGGGATATCTCCTGGATTCCAGCAATTAAATTTTTAATTTAACCGATTTTTTATATAAAATGGAAAAGTTCAATGCAACATGTGTTGAGATTTTGCTTTAGATCACACCTTTACGTCCGCCGTTCAGACTTGAACTATTGGCGTTATATCTGAGATGAATGGACCTAACTTTTGAGCAAATAATCTCGAGGGGGATATCTAGTGGATTCCAGCAATTAAATTTTTAATTTAACCGATTTTTTATATAAAATGGAAAAGTTCAATGCAACCTGTGCTGAGATTTCGCTTTAGATCACATCTTTACATCCGCCGTTCAGACTTGAACTATTGGCGTTATATCTGAGATGGATGGACCTAACTTTTGAGCAAATAATCTCGAGGGGGATATCTTCTGGATTTCAGCAATTAAATTTTTAATTTAAAAGATTTTTTTTATATAAAATGGAAGAGTTCAATGCATCCTGTGCTGAGGTTTTGCTTTAGATCACACCTTTACATCCGCCGTTCAGACTTGAACTATTGGCATTATATCTGAGATGGATGGACCTAACTTTTGAACAAATAATCTCGAGGGGGATATCTCCTGGATTTTAGCAATTAAATTTTTAATTTATCCGATTTTTTATATAAAATGGAAAAGTTCAATGCAACCTGTGCTGAGGTTTTGCTTTAGATCACACCTTTACATCCGCCGTTCAGACTTGAACTATTGGTGTTATATCTGAGATGGATGGACCTAACTTTTGAGCAAATAATCTCGAGGGGGATATCTCCTGGATTCCAGCAATTAAATTTTGAGTATAAATTTTTGTACTGATATTTAACTATTGTTACATTGCGAATGAGGTTAATACTTTTCATTATGCAAATAAATATTTAACCAAGTCTTGTTATAAGTTTATATTACTTCATATTAGTTTTATATCTTATATGTAATCGTTATAAGCAACTAAACAATTTACTACCAAGATTTACAATGTGACACATTTGTTTTTTAAGTATTACTAAATTATTATTTGTATAATATGGCGTTATCAATTTGGTAACTTTTCGCGATTAATTTAGCTTTCTCATATTAATTAACAAACATTATATTACTTAAATAGAAGAAAATATTATTTCGGGATGAAATATGCCTTTTCCATAACAATTATGATATTTTTTCGGGATGGTGTTGAATTTAGCAAAGAAACACACCAAAATTGAAAAGTTGTTTTTCGGGCTGGTTTTTCGGGCCAACTTCACATACATCTATACCATGGCAGTCTATGGTGGCAGTAAATGTGTTAAAAAAATAATTTTGCTTCTAGTTGCAGGAAATTTTGTCTTCTTTTCTATACTGGAATCCGTTTTATTTTATTTTGTGACTTTTTGAGTAAAACAAAAATCTGTTGAAAAAAGGTAAAGTAACTTAAGTCGACTTAAGCCATTTTCGACATTTTTGTAAAATAATACTCCTTGAAAAATAAGCTTTTTTTCAAGCTAAGTGGCATGTTTATATCAATCGTCTAACTACAGTTATTAATCATGTTCAAATAGCTTATTTAAAAACGTACCAAAAATTCGAGAGGTAAAATAACCAATTATAAATTAAATTTTTTTTAACTAATTATTATTTCTGTAAAATATTTTATTTGCATTTAAGTTTTTCTGTTTTATATTATGATTTATAAAAACCGCTTGTGTTCAAGTAATTTCCAAAAGAACGAAAAAAAAATATTTTTTTCAAAACAACTTATCTAATCTTTATATATATCCCTTTTTCAACAAATAAAGAATAAAAAAATGGCTAAATTAAAGTCCAAACCACACAAATGTGTGAGTTTTTGATAAAAAATTTCGCTTGATTTGAAGTACAACCAACACAATTGTATGTATAGTTATAGTGTTTTTTTTTCGGACGAAATAAGTTTGAAAGGAATGCGCAAATGTGTAAGTTGGTTCAAAACACATACAAAAATAAATTTTTGACATGGTACTTTTGTCGCACTCGCACAATTGTGTTAGTAAATCACAAAAGGGATATAATTCTTTTGTACGTGTGTTTGTAATTGATCTCCTCCTAAACGCTTAAACCGATTTTAATGAAATTTCGGGTGTGTGTTTGAGTGGGTCCCTGGATGGTTTAGATTCACAATTGGACCCTGTACGTGGCACTGCTTTCGGCTACTAGGATTTTTTTTTTTTTGCTTTTTGACGAAATATTTTTTTTTTTATTTTTTTTTTTGTACTGTTTTTTTGTTACATATCAGAACCGGACAAGTGGTGCAGTGGTTAAAGCTTCGGCACTTGGACCGGGAGGTATTGGGTTCGAATCCCATCAGAGGCTAGATGCAAATCGAATTTTCATCATCGATTACAATCGGTGATGTTAATAAACACAACTAAGACCCTCTGATGGAGTGCAGAATTCAACGCCGACCCACCTTCCATGTCAATGTACAGGTTGACATGGAGCTTGCAATGTGCAGGTGGTATACTGCAATTGTGTGAGTAGGTGAATAGGTGAATGGGTTAATGATGTGGCGTGAATGCGTGGTATCACAATGGGCCAAAAATGGCCTAAGTGTCAACCACTGAAACCTAACCTACATATCAGAACATACAACCCCAAAATTTCACCACCCCCACCAACCCCAATCTTTATAGATATAACTCTTATGTACGATTTTTTGTGATTGTATTCCTCCTAAACGGCTAAACCGATTTTAATGAAATTTTGGGAGTGTGCTTGAGTGGGTTCCTAGATTGTTTAGATTTGCAATTGGACCCGGTAGGTGACACTGCTTTCGGGTTCTAGGAAATATTTTTTTTACTTTCTGACGAAATATTGTTTTTATTTTTTTTTTGTATTTTTTACATATCACAACATATAACCTCAAAATTTCACTACCCCCACCACCCCAAAATTTTCTGTACGTGTGTATGTGACTGAACTCTTCCTAAACGGCTTAACCGATTTTAATGAAATTTTGTATATTTATTTGAGTGGGTCCCTGGGTGAATTAAATTTACAATTGAACTCGGTAGGTGGCACTGCGTTAGGGTTCTAGGAAAATTTTATTTTGTTTTTTGACAAATTTCTTTTTTTTTATTTTGTTTAGAATTCTCTCATATCTGAACATATAACCTCAAAATTTCACTAAACTCCCACTACCTCCAATCATTATTTATATAATTCTTCTGTACGTGTTTATCTAATTAAACTCCTCCTAAACGACTGGACTAATTTTAATAAAATTTCGTGTATGTGTTTGAATGGGTTGCTGGATAGTTAAGATTTACAATTAGACCCTTTAGGATGCACTGTGATCGGGTTCTAGAAAAATTTTATTTTGTTTTTTTACAAAATTTTATTTTTATATTTTTTAAGATTTTTCACATATCAGAACATATGTTTCAACTAAAACATTTAATAAAACATATAAAATATTTATTTGATTTATTAACAAATAGTTAGTGATTAAATAAATTAATTAGTAAATTTAAATAAATTATTAGATAAAACATTTATTTATAAATTAATATTAATGATCAATCATTTTTTATGATTTGATTAAATATTTTAATGATTTTCATAAATTTCCAAGGAAACCAAACAAAAAATTTGTTTAGAACACTGTTGTTCTAAATTAAATTATTAATAGTGGTTTTATTAAATCAATCAAAAATACCAAGAGTTTGGCTTTGGCACTTTGGTTTTCGAACTAATAAGATTTTTGAATACTTTATTTAAAAAATTCGATCATCTTATCAGAAGGTTCGACTGTGAACTGTAAGGAAATAATAAATGCTTTATCCGTATATATATATAAAATAAAAACTCAATGACTTAGCGAATTATTATAATTTTGCGAAACATCTCTCAAAATAAAGCTGCATTCATCCATTTGAATTATATGAAAGAACAAAAGTTAATTCTATGATTCTGTTATTGATTTAGATGATTTATCAATTTGTTTAGTAAACTCAAATAGCCACTTTTAATGATTTTCGTAGAAATCGACCAATGTTTAGCTGTTTTAATAAATTTGGCGTAAAATAAACTTTATCAAATATTTTTATTGTTTCAGCGAAAGATATTACTTGATTTTCCCAACAATATATTGTAATAAATTCATTTAATTAATTATATAATTTGTAATGTAAAAAATCAACTAATTTTGTTTAGAAAAATCATTGAATTTTCATTTCGTATTTTGTTAAATGATTAGTTAATACAAATAAAATATTAAATGTAATTATATAATTCATTATCATTTAATTGAGATTAGATAATTTTTCTATTTCATTTTTTTCTGTGCACTCATTCATTTTGGTATGCCATCGCCTAACCACCCAGCCAAACTATATTGCGCTCATGCTACAAGCTAAAAATGGTTCCGAGTTGTATAAATTTGGGTTCAGCTTTATGTTGACCTAAAATTGTTTCCAGCTGAAAAATCATATATGTAGTGCTTCATGATGCACAATGATTTGAGCTACTTGTGCAATAGTTGATTAGGTTTCGACTGGCTTCATATGGTTCCGGCTGAAATTGTGGTGGTTCCGATTAAACTGGTTATATGATTCCGAGTGAAATCTTATACATATGTTGCACAATCATTTAAGTACAAGCTTGACACAGTGTTTGTCCTCTGCTTAGCAGAAGCAGATCTGCCTCATAGATTTCATTATCGCTCGTTTATGCAGTCCGTGCGGCTTAAATTTCCACAGCTCAAGCAGGTGGAGGTACGTTAGTCGTGGATGATGGAGTGCACGTGTGATAATCTATATAGATTATCGCACATTTATTTAAATAAGACAAAACGGCAGCGAACATACCGTCAAATAGGTACAGAACAGATTGGAGAATTGAGCATACCGGACTCAATTTTGGTGGTTTATTGCTTTGTGATTTCGGGCTTATCCCCCTAAAAATTTTGGACAACATAATTGCCCTAAATAAAACAAATAATAGATAAAAATGTTTAGTTATTTTAGGCTTTGGGCCTAATTTTGTAAGGTGTAGTTCCCTACATTTTAGATCTTCAAAGGCGTTGCTGACAGCGTATTCCTTCCTGTATTCCTTGCAGAACGTTATAGTAGGAATAAAATACAATAAAGCCTCCAATGTTTTGCCGACATTTAGTAGTTTATGAAATATTTTAGTTTTAAGATTTTTGTTGAAAAATGCCAGATTTAACCATTTAAAGTTCGTTCCTAGATCTCTTTTAATAATTAAACGTTCAAAAATACCTAACTGATTTACAACGATCGCTAATTAATTATATTATTTTGCTTAATATGTATTACAAGTTACTTTGTGATCGCCGCTCCAATGTTATTTTTTCGCAGGTTGAACCGGTTTTAACTACATTTACCATTTTTTAACATCTGAATATCTTGACAACTTTCTGTTTGATCTTTATTTTTTATAAACATTAAGGGTCGATACAATTTCGACATGAATGTTAGTTAGTTTTGACTTAACCCACGGAAACACGTACGTTGTTATCTCTCTACTACTTGAACTTTCTTCGAATTTCAACTACGCGGTGTTGTGTCACTGTGTATGCTCTTTTGAGAAAATGGCTTATGCTAATCGGGAATATGCTTATATCATAATATTGTTCAAAAAGAGAATTTGATTATGGCAGACCGTTCAGATTTACGCCTCGCTCATCCCGAGGCGGAACTGTAATGTTTTATTGACGATCCTAACACGTCAATCGATATGGTAACGCACCAGCGCTATCGTTCATCTATCAGTTCGGCAGCGAAAAGACAAAAAATAATATCAAATTTCAGTATGATGGATGTCCAGCACATTCTCGAATAAGTTTCTGTTTAAGGCAGTGGCTGGAAATTATCCAAACCGATGGATAGGGGGGTGAGGTGGGCTAGTTTCATGACCAATTATTTATTTAATGAGGGCAGAGTTTTGATGACCCTTGATCATCAAAAAAAATGCGCGAAAACAAATTTGGCCACATTGTAGCCACATTGAACAGTACATTAATAATTAATAAAACTGTAAGAATTTCTGTATTTGTTTTATTTATTATCTATGTAGTATGTGCTCTACTAGAAAAAATTCCTATACTGTATACAAAATAGTGACGTTTCTGTGTTAGTAAAAATAATATACTAATTTCCGATAAACCGATTAAACCATTGATTTATTCCTTTTTACGTACTAATAATGTAGATTGAACTTGCTATAAATTTGGTAATTTGGACTGTTTGGGAAACAAATAGAAAATGACCACAAAAATTAAATAAATATTATTGAAATATTTATTACAGTTTAATTAAAACAAGCTTAGAGCTTTTGTGTCAGGTCAGCCAAACTTGCCTTGGAGTACTACAAATCGAGCGTATAATTTTCTGAGTATTTCCAGGAATATAAACCAGCAAGCAAAATGACGTATATATTGAGATGCAATAAGGTCCTATCTAATAAAAAACACGTTTGTTTGGTCAATTACGTGTACGGTTTCCGTAAATATCCCGGGAAAATACTATAATCCGCGTCTCTAATTGGCGTTTATATGGCAGATATACAAATATCATTGAAAACATTTAGTGCTAGGTCGCAATCTTCTGGTTTATGAAGGGGAAAGTTCACAAGAAAAATTACATTTGGAAAACCAATTACAGCTGAGTTCTAACAAATTCTTCCGTTAGATGGGCTACATACAGCTAGACTGAGACTTTCCAACAAGGTGGTTAGAAAAAGTCTCCGCGATCTTATAGTAGAATTATAGTTGAAGAGATAAATGTTTATGTCGGTTTAGAACCCACTATAGTAACAATAGTATCTAACATAAATATAGTTTTTAGAGATGCTATAGAGAGTTTATATACATAAGCAGATGATGAGGTCTCTGAAATCAAAACTGAAAGAGATATTACTGGATATGTTGATAAATATTGAATGACAACTTCCAACTTAGTCAGAAAAGCCAAACCCTGAGTGTCTTATACCCGAATAAATGGTGGTTATCTTGTAAAGATTAACAAAAATGTTTCGAGCTATACACCGATTAAACTTAAATTAGTCTTGGTTGGCTGCATTTCCGACACGCAAGGAAAGGTTTTACTCGAGGAAACGAATTAACCAATTTCGAGTATTTATGTTTCTACATCTTTGGATTTACATTATGTGAACATAAATTTCATGTATTGATTTGCTATTTCATCAAAAGAAGATATTATCGAATATAATCTACTAACATAGTATTTGACGCAGCAGGTGGATTGGCCACATATACCATTAACCATTTTACCTTATATACATTTCCTTCCCCTGTTATATAAATTTATAGTCTGCGAATATTTATAGATATGCGAGATGTATGTCGTAAAAATGTTACGATCAATTCAATAAACTCTTACAAAACGCTTCTTGAGTGAAAATACAGAATAACTACATTGAAAAACGTTACCATAAAAATGTACGAACACAAATTTTATGATAATTTAGACTAATAAATGTTCTTACATTATGTTCAAATCATCAATGAATTTCTTGCAAATATACATCATCTTGTTTGCCATTTCAATATTTGGCATGGGTATATTATGCTATGTTTGTGGGTTATGCCTACTCACCTACTCAAATAGGGAAATACGACAAAAATACCTTCGGTTAAATAAATTATGCTCTTTCTGTATACATTTTTGTGGGCTGAGATTTCGTTTTTTACCTTTTCATGCGTAACGTAAATATATCTTTGATTTTTTTATTTTTGTACCGAAAATTGTCAAATTTATTGGCAAATAATTTCGATGTTTGCACATAAATACATAATAATTTATCGGAACAATAATTTTTATGTATTTATGTGCAAATGGGTGCTTTGCACAATAAAATGGTAATTTTCTTTATTTAAAATTTAAATAGAGATTGCTCCTTTATTGAAAGGCATCCAAATCAAATTAAATATTGGTATCGTTGGCGGTGGTCGGCCGAGATATAATGAGTTCGATTGCTTTCAGACTAAGTTCTAACTTATCGTCCATCTCTCTTTAATCTATAAATACATATGCGCAGTTGTTTTAAAGAACGTCCCTAAATATTCTATTAAAAAGTTTGAGCTCCATCCCTTTCAACTAAAATGATGGATTTTGCCAGTTTTAGAGAAAATTAGCAGAACGCATACCAAAAATGATTTAAAAACAATTGGACAATTAAAGGCTAATTTTAGGCTAATTTAAATCGAAAATTGAACCAAAACGGAAATTAAAACGCAAAAACAGATCTATTGACACACAAATAATTTAAGGCTCATTATGGCCTAATTCAATGTTCAAATACAAAATTTTACGCGAGTGAAGCCTTTAATCAAGCTTTAGGTTATTTTAATTAAAGTCAACAAAACCCAAATAAAAATTCAGAAAAAAACAAAATTGGAAGACAATTCAGGATCAATTGACAAACAAATAATTTTGGGATCATCATGGCCTAATCAAGTGCTCTAAGACAAAAGGGACGCCCGCACAATCTCGAAGTATTGCAGCTACACTTAGCGTTAAAGAAATCATTCGTGGCATTTTGAACAATATCCCCCAACTTAACCACATCGATAAACCACAACCGTTTAAACTACATGGGGGCAAAGCTGTTGTTTGTTTGAGAATTGTACCTAGTCACGGTGCTCCCTGGGTAGCCCCAAATGAATCAGGTTGTGTTGTAAAGGCGAGCAAAGAAGATCCTTGTGTATAATCAATAACATTATACGACACGGAAAATCATTGGTATCCTAAAACTATAATAGCAAATCAGCATCTGCCCTACAGGTTGGAGGTGGCTGAACCGGGCTTCTTCAGAAGACATGTCTTGTATCAAGCTCGCTGTCTTATATAAACGTCTTCCATGTAAAATTGGTTGCCTTAAGAATATTCATTAGTAAGAAACTCACGGATCAGTTCGGAATTGTGTTCCAGCAACAACCAGACGATGTACGTCGTAGAGGAAGACCCCGAATAAGATGTCGAAGGGCGTTTGGAACACGAGAGCAGAGGATCGGAATGAAATGAATGGAGGTCCACCGTTTGGTCTGATGAAATGAGGAAAAATCAAAATATTTGATACTAAATACCCTCTCAGTTCACAAAGTTGGTCCACCGAACAAGCACAAGCACCTAAAAATAACAAAAAATTGGGGGTTTTGCAAGACTATGCAAAACCCCCAAATTGTTAGGTGAACTTCAAGAAGGAAAATAATACTTTTCAGGAAAAAGTTTGAGATTGATTTAGATAGTTTTGGGAGATTTTCGTTCTTCCAAAATTTACTCAAAATACAAATTCAGTTTGAAACGAGCGAACAATTAAAGCGAAATTCCATTACTCCGGCTTTTTTCGTGCATAAAACCACAAAGAGATAAAATAAAAAATTCCTATGCGTGTGAGCGGCGCAACAGTAAAATTGTGTATACTTAAATTTTTTGAAACAATTTTTTTCAGTAAAAAATATTGAGAATCCGAAAAAAGGAGAGTATACATATTAAAATTATGTTAGAGTGACAAAGACAACAAATGTTGCCATAAAAATATTGAGTTTCATACTTTTTATGGCAACATTTTCCTCAGTAAATTTTACTGAATTTTTTTTTATTTCGTTTTGGCACGTGGCGAAATTATATTTTTATCTCGCTCTTTTTTTACTGAAAAAATATGTTTCATTATGGAATAAAGACTATACAAACAAAGTAATTTTATGGCAACCAAAATGAAAAATACCCCCCACTCTCAGCAAATTTTAGTTTAGTAATATGTTTATGCTGAGCACTTAACTCATACATATTATATTATATTGGTGGAGTGTGATACAAATCGCGTTTTCATGATAAATTTATATTAATGTTCAAATTAAAATATCTTACAATTTTTAATTTTTATTATTTACTCTGTATTATATAATTTTAATGTATTATTTAGGTTATGTTACAGACGCGGTCAAATATTCCCCTAACTTTTTTCATAGGAAAGTGTTTTCTTAGTTTTTAATTATTAAAAGGAAATAATTAAAGAATATAATAAAATCATCATCATATTTTACAAATAATATTTAGGTTTTTTAGTAATGGAGAAATAAAATTAATTTAACAATAATTTTCATGCAAATAGTTTATTGGTTATATTTTCGTGTTGTCAAATCTTCCCCTTAAAATTTCGCTAGAAAATAAAAATAATCTGTCTTTATCGGATTTTTGATTTTATCTCTTTCTGGTTTTATGCACAAAAAAAGCCGCAGTAATGGAATTCCGCCTTTATTCAACAGTTGTTGTTTTATTTCGCAAAAATTAGAATTTTGAATATTTTAATTAAAAAATTTTGTTGAAAAAGTTAAAAAAATCACTCGTGATCCTGAGTAAAAACAATGAAAGTTGCCGAAGACAATAGCCGTGTTTTATTATTCGAGCACAATCCGGCGCCGAATGGGAAATTTTTACTGAAACTGCAGCTATTATAATCACTGGTGTCGCTACTAATAAAAAAAAGAATGTACTTAACTTCATGCAGTCGAATGACAGTTCTACCTGCTACTTTTGTGTTTATTGTTTTTTGTCACTTGTTTATTTTTTCTTGTTTTTGTTTCGAAACTACACAGAACCCTCGTAAGGCACCTTACTAAAAACTAAACAACTTCATATAAAGTTTTTTTCGAAACCACAAAACAAACGAAAAATTGACATTACATCAAAATTTGTACACGAGACTGAAGTTTGCTTTGGGTTAAAGGTTGTACTAAACAAAGACCTTTTCAAACTTAAAACAAATTATATCGATTTTTAACTAACGAAAAATTTTAGTTTATAGTTTAAACTAAATAAATTAATTATATGCAAAAATAGCGCACCAAATATAAGCTTCGACATAGAAAATTGGGTGTTCCGGATAAATCTATCGGGCGCTAATAAAAAAACACGAAGAATTGCTGTGTTTTTATTCTTAATCCGAACCGAGGTATTGAGTGGTGAATGGGAAATTATGTATCCCAAATTTCGCTGTACCATTCCAATTAAAAATAAATTCATCCTTTTAACGACCTAAAATATCCCTTTTGCTGCCCGGTAACACAATTGTGTGTTAAATTAAATATTAAAACTAAATATAAATTAAATAATATTTTCGGGACAGGCACAATCATGTTATTTCATTTCTATATTTAATTCCCGAAAATAAATAAAAAGTGCTCTGCTATAAAATACATAACCTACAAAATAACACAATCGCGCATTAAATTATTTTTAATAATTAAAAAATTCTTCTCATACACAAGAATTTAGCAAATATTTTATCTAAAATATTTTTTGTGACTTGTACTATTTTTTACACGTATATACGAGACGATAATATACGAGAGTGCAATGTTTTATCGATAAAAATATTTTAGAAATAAAAAGGAGTAAACTTTATATTTTTTATGAAAAATTATGGCAACATAACAAATATTTGCTCAGCAAGCTATAATCGGATGCGCCTTTCTCTCAAATAGTCGATCTATATTTTTGTCTCATTTTAGTTTTGCTGAGAGATTTACTGGTAATATTTTTTCCCCATGGAATAGTACCATTGAAAGTTGTTCAAAACAAAGGCCTTTTCAAATTTCCCATTGAAATTTTGCGGATCCACTTACATAAATTGATGGAGCAAATTTTAAAAGTTGATAGAAAAATCTTAGTTTAAAGTAAATTAATTATATGCAACAATAGTTTCGACACCGAAAATTTGGTGCTCCAGATACAATCTATTGAAAGCTGGTAAAAAACACGGCATAGGTTTCATTTAAAGAGCGAATTATCAGTAATATAATAATTCGCCCTACTCACCTCTAGAGGCACCACTGTCGCTAAAAGGAATAACGGACTTTATTTTACACAGCAGAAATTTTTGATCGGTAATGTATTTCTTACCTAATAAATAAGTAATTTCTTACCTCATTCTTCACAAAAGTCTTCGTTAAATTGTGAAACTATGCTGAAAATCTCATTTTGGCACGAAGTAGCATTATTTTGAATTTTCTTCTTATTTTCTTATTTATATAATTAATATTGATAGATTATATCTTGAGCACCCAATTGTCTATGCCAAAACTTATATTTAGCGAGCAAAAATTGGTGCCGAACGCATTTGACGAAAATATTTTGGTCGCAAATGTTTAAACTGACAAATGCTGGATCGTGTGCGTTAAATCCATAGAATTATATACTATAGAATGGGTGTAAAGATTTTACCCATATAAAATTTTGCTATTTCATGTGTCACAAGTCAGAGTAGTATGGTTATATAAAAAATTGATATGGCTTACTCATATCACAAAATAAAAACCTACCAAAGCAGTTTTTGTTTTCGTATGAAGTGACGACTTAATTTTGTGCTATTAAAATTATTAATTAAAATACATTAAAATAATAAAAATATAAAATATTTAGTGGTTTATGTAGTAGTGATCATTTGATAATAAAAATTAGAAACTTTTAATTAAAATGAAGTGTATTGTGTAAAGCTGCCAAAATAAGCCTAAACAATTTCAGAAAGGAATATCTTACCATCACTAAGTTTATACCAAGTTTTTGGTCGGCGATTGAACGTCGTAGAGGAAAGACGTGTTTTTGTCTCTCCTCTACATAAATAAATGAATAATCTAAATGTGCTTAAATTAATTAAATAAATTATTAATTAACTAATATACTTAGGTGCATATATAAATAAATAACAATATTAATAATAATTTGTGTGTTTTAATTAAAGTGAAAAGTAAATAGTTGTATTAATTTGTGTATGATGCGCTTGCAATGGCGCAGAATATGTATAATATACGTTATATTACAACAATTATGTTGAATATGTTATATTATAACAATATCGTTTATATGTATCTTGATGCCGTTGTTTGAATGCATCATACGCATTGTATGTAATTTTTAAATATGTGTAGGACTTTTTTGATTTCAAAGGATGCTCATGCTAAGTGTTTTTTTTCATTTTTTCATTGTTTTAATACATGTTACAATTATTCCCTAGTCGAGTGGCTGCAGAAGAGAAACTGTATTTGGTGGCAAGACGACGACTTTTACATTTAAAGGACATGCCTTTATCTTGTGACCTCCGAAATAAAAAATTTTTCAAACCACTCATCGAATACTGACTCCGTAATCCAGGCTTTCTTATTTGCCATCCAGTGAACTAGAAGTTCCTTTACATTGACACCTTTTAATGTTCATTGTCGGAGTGATCGATTAACTATGAAAGATTTTAAAATAAAAATTTTTGAGACATTGCTGCAAAGCGACAACGTAATGCTATCTTTTGCCACTTTGAAACCACTAGCACTCGTTTCCGTTCTAGACACTAATGTTCTGCTTGGCATTTTCTTCTAGAATTATTTTGGCAAGTTTAGAAGAATATTCTGTAGTAGCTGCAGCATTCGCCGATGCTGTTTCACATTTAATTTAAATTATTAATAATGGCATGTCTTCGCAGCAGTGCTTGATAAATCATTTTAAACTATTTATTAAAATTTAATTAAATTTTAATTTAAGTAACACTAAAACTAAGATTGAAACAATTGCCAATACATTTTTTTTTCTCTGTGTAAAAATAATCGGTTATGTTTTCACAAAAGAAACACCGTGGGGAACAGGTTTGGGTGTATGTGTAAATATTCAATACTTTTTTGTAGACTGATTTAAAGGAATGAACCCTCATATGTGTTACGGCATGGCAAAGGGAAAATGGTTTTTAATTTTTATTTTCGTTTGTAACGACAAGCAAATCTTTGATGTGTGCGGGCTTTTAATGTTGACTATTTTTTTAGATTGCTCACTGCTGGCACTATTTTCACTAAAAGAATATCGATTGATTTGAGTTCTAAATCCTATTCAACGACTTCCTCATGAACCAATTACGTGAAAGCCTCCCTCCCGTGTGGTCCTATCTTCCGTTCATGCCGTCACTTCACGTAAATCATGATCTTTTTGTTTGATTGTGATGTGGGGAATGGTCGCGTAATCTATTTCTAGACAGTATACTGCAGAATATGCATAAAATAATTTTTGGACTGAATTGGAATTCTAGCAAATTTTAGTTTTGGTGAGGCTGAGTTTGGCTGGACATCTCTTGACTGGTAAGTGGGGCAATAGGATAATTCCTTGGCTGATTATTTTCAGCCTTATTTTGTAAAAAATCCAGAACTTCATCCGGGGTTTGTGCTGGAATCTCGCATCAGCTCAACATACGAGACCCGAAGATAATTAGTTAAAAAAGTGTTTAGCACTGCACAGTTCCAGAACTTCTGTAAAATCAATTTTTAAATTCACATCCAATTTTGATTACCTGTGGCACTATTCTGGTTTTCCCTGGGAATAAGGAATTGGGAAAAATATTTTCATAGTATTTTTGTCTAAATTGTGTTTTTCTAACCTACTGAGAAAATAAGTTTGGTGCAAAAAATTTCAAATCAAAGTGTATTGGGAAACTTTTGTTCCACAAAATTTTTATAGGGAAAAATATTTTCCCATTTAACTTTGTTTCGAAAATATTTACACCAAACTTATTTCCTCAGTACTTAGGCCAAAAAACAAATACAATTTAGTCAAAAATACTATGAAAATATTTTTCTCAATTCCCTATTCTCAGGGAAAACCAGAATAGTGCCACTGATTTGACAATAACTGGTTGGGATATGGCCAAATTCTATTCAGAATGGTCAAATTTTAGAACTTCATCAAGAAGATACGATACAATCCCAATACACAAGTTGAGCCTAGTTTATTAGAATCCTAGCCGAGCTTTCCAATCTGAATTGGAAGAATTTCGGTTGGGAAACGGCCTGGTTCCATTCATTGTAGCCGAATCCCAAAATTTCGTCAAATTTGGCTTTGTACCGCGAATTTGATCATCATTTGTTGAGAGATGGCCTAGTTCCATTGAGCATTATGCTAGAGTTCAAATCCAATTCTGCATACCATATTTGAAAGATATTGGTTGAGGAATGGTAAAGTTCCATTGAGAATGGTATCAATATCATGTGCAGTATAATCATACTTGAATCGAATATTATTTAGTGAACTAAATTAATAAAATATTTGAATTTTTTTCGAAATAAACTAAATTTATTTGAAATATCCAATGCGGAAGTTAATCTGACATTGCAAAACATTGATAGTTTTCGCAGAGCCATTGCCTTGTCTCACATATTTTTGCAACTTTTTGAATTTTTGGTGGTTGCCAAATTCTAGGGTTAAATACTAATGGATTTTAGAGTAATTTTTAATATTATTCAAATAACTATGGTTTCAGGAAATTCCGTGGCACTATTCTGGTAATTCCTCGGGAATAGGGAATTGGGGAAAGAATTTATATGTAATTTCTATCTAAATTTTATTTTCTGGCATATCGAGGCAAAAAACTAGTGTTCATTTTTTTGAAAACAAAATTAAATTGGGAATAATTTTCCCTACCAATTTAGATATGGAAAAATTATTCCCAATTTAAAAATATTTACATCAAACTTTTCTCCTCAGTAGGCCGGAAAAAAATATTTGAACAGAAATTACATATAAATTCTATTCCCAATTCCCTATTCCCGGGGAATTACCAGAATATTGCCACTGCTAGACGAACAATTAAAATGGGAATTGGCCATTGCGGACTACAAAAACATAACGCAACTACAATCTAATTCAAAATTGTTTAAACAAGTAAGTTATAACGTTCTTCACAACCTAATTAATGTAAATATGTTGAATGATGAAGATCAAAATCACTCCAAAGAACACGTTCATTCCATCATAGAAAAATACTACGACATCCGGTTAAATTATTTTTGTCATCATCCACATTAACAAAAAGAAACCAGTTTGTTTCTTTATTACATTTTAAAGGCATGTGAATAGCTTAGTTGTTTTATAATTACTATTTATTATATACATAATACTATATATAAATAAATTATCAATAAATGTATAAATTAATGCACTGTAATGTGTTTAATTTTAACTTCCTAACTTCATTGCATTCGGTCGAAAAAAATACTAGATACGGCCCTGTTGATTTATATGTGTTCTCTTTTACCCTCCGAATTTGACTCACTTGATAGCTGCTTACATTCATTCTATATAATCTATTTCTATGTTTAAATGTGGCGTAAATGTTTGTGTCGTTTTCGTGCGCCGCACACGTCCGCACTTTCTAATTTGCACAATTTTTTGTAAATATGGACCCACCGTAACGTCGTCAAACTAAATGTCAATTGGTATATTTCATGTCGTTAAAAATTTGTTTTATGGATGAATTTATTTTTAATTTGAATGATACAGCGACAAGACGGGTAGTAGCCATTTTCCATTCAGCTAGCAATAGGCCCCTTAGGATAGCGAATAAAAAACACAGCAACCGTGTCTTCCAATGTAAGGTAAATGTGATATTGGCTTATACGTGAAACGCGTTATTTTTCATATTAATAATAACATCGCGTAAAATTAATTTGATGTAAAATTTGGAAAAAGTAATATGCTCACATTACCTTTTCAAATGTGTACTAAGTTCCATAACAAAGAATATATATTGGCCATTAAAACGAAATTTTAGAACAATTTTCTAATTACTCCTGTTTGTTTTTAGGTTATGTCACATAAAAAATATAACACGAGAAATGCAACTTTCCAATTAAGCTCATTTCATAAAATTAATTTTAAACACAACAACACAGCATAATCCTTTAATCTTCAACCTTTTCTCGCAACGAATAAAATACTTAATCGGTTTTTTGTTTTGATTAAAAATTAAGATGAGGAGGCGAACATCTTAATGTAATCTTATTATACCTGTTTTAAAAAGTTTTCTATAATTTTGTCATCCTTAACGATATATAGTCGTACAGTATAAAGGGATATACTCGTAAGTATTATAATGAATGCATGTCACGCTATATTTCTGTATAAAATCAACAGATTTTTCTAAACTCAATGCTTTTAAAGATTTTCTATACGGATATGCTATTCCGCTGCATTTTCACAATAAATTAATGCAAATTAAGGTAAAATATATAATTAATAATATTTTAATGAGAACATGACGTGCAGTTGACGGGATTCAGCATGTGATTTTAATTTTGAATTTAATACGTTTGTACGATGTATGAATTCTTGAAATAAAGATCTTGTACAGGTTTAATTCAATTATATAATTTAATCATTTTATTATTAAATAAGAAGCTTTTCACGTTTTCTTTAAAATCACAAATAATGGAGGGGTGAATATATATTGCTACCAACACCCGACATTATTTTACCATGAATGTATACATAGATTACGAATACACTACACTTGAGTATTTTGCTTAAATTTTCAGGAAATCAACAAAGCCAACCATTTAATTCTGTGTCGCTTTTGTAAATACTATATACTTTTCAACATCATTGTGCGAATATTGAAAAAGCTCTCCTAGAAGTTGCCACTTCCAGTACACAGATTGCCACCAAATTACGTAATGATCCGGGGGGAAAAAAGATCTTTTCTATTTTTTTTTTAGAAATTTGATTTGCAATATTTTTATTTAATTCATTCTTTTGTAAATGCTATACTTTTGAAAATATTTGCAAAACACGAAAAAGCTCATATGAAAGTTTTTACTTTAAAAATCACTATGTTTTCCAAATTTATCACGGAAACAAGAGAGAATGAATTTGATGATGTAAATGTTTGATTTAACTTTGAAAAAAAAACACATCACGAAGTTCACAGTTTTGTTCTCAATATATACTTGTTACCAAAGAATATCCAATACAGCATGACTAGACTTCATATTGAAAATTTTCACCTTGACTGATCTCATCTATTTGCAAACACATGGTCACTCTTCCGAAAGGTGTTCATTTATTTATTCATCTATGTACAAATTTACAAATATGATAACCACCATGCAAGAAAATTTATTTATTACAATAAAAAAGTGAATAAAAATTAACAATAATTAGTGAAAAATAAATGAAACAAAAAATGAAATGAAATATGCAATTAAACATGCATTCATTCATTGTTTAAACAACGCATTAAAAACATTTATAAGTTGCTCCAATATTATAAAAATTACACTGTGCTTGAATCGCAAACTTTTTTTTGTGACAAGCTGGGCACCCAGGGGGTAAACCAAATTAAAGTGCGCTGAATTCAATGGTGCTAGTCTCATTTCAAAGTTAGTCTCCATTTTTGAGATATCGCTTTCGATATGTTTTGGCTCTGAGTCAAAAATTTGTTAAAATATACTCATTTTCACGTTGATAACTCTTGAACCATTACGATTTTCGGCCCTTTTCACGGCCTTTTCAGAAATGTCTCCAAAAATGTGTCTTAACTAAATGTAATACACGCAGTTTTTTTTTTCAAATCAACATTTTTCTTCCAGTTAATAGAAATTGCGTTTTGTTTTTTTTTCTTATTACGTCACAAATAAGTCAGTACAATGAATTGGAACAAATTGACTGACTTATTCAAGATGGCGTCAAATAAGCCAATAAGTCTAAAATATAAGTCGGTAATTGGAAAGGGGCCTTCGTTTTGCTTTCTTCAGCAAAGTTGTTGCGCAAGCCAAGGCAAACCACTTTCCCGAAAATATCAAGACCGAAAACCACATCTAGATTCACAGTTTTGGGTTATTTTTTTCTTTTCATTTCGACGAAAAAAACTTTTTTAGCCATTTTTGTCCATTTATTGAGATTAAATCGATTGAAATCGATCGAATAAACATCTCATCGACAAATATAGATACAATAGAAAATTAAATCGATTCAGTTGATTTTATTGTGATTTTTCTTAAAAATTTTAATCTTAATTTTCTGGTGTTTGCCAATGTACCAATGTTTAAGCCTTGCTGTCACTTGGTGAAAACGATTGCCGTGCTCATCGGATTCGGCTGGTGATTGTTCGGCGAATTTTTCCACGTGACAATGCAAATAATGTGTTTTCAATGACATTCGAACGTTTATATTACGAAAAGCGGTCAGAATATTTTCTATATATTTGCGCCAATCATCGGATCGATTAATTTCGAGAACATGCTTAATAACTTCGTTCTTACTAGTTGTGCCAATTTTTTAAGTTTTTTAGAAATATCGGGTTCGAGAATAATCTCTTCTTCGCCTTATTTTTTACTACTAAACATAAAATATTTTGAAGCTGTCTATATACTGTTGCTAGGCGCTGCTCTTTCACACCTCCTTTGTTTTTAAGTTATGGATAATGGGGTAGATACTCGACCCGCTATGCAAGCAAGCAATTTGCTAGCCAAAATCCTGACTACTCAATCAATCTTACCAAGGAAATTTAAATTTCAAAATGCATGGTACATACAATTTTTGTTTAGTTTTGTTTATTACAGTAAAATGTAGGGCTTCAAAAAATAAACAGCAAATTTTGTGTTGTTCTACTGTGCAATCGCACAAAAAACAATACTGTTAAAGTTAGCCGACTCGCTCCAGCCGAATAATGTCAATAATGAAGATTCGGCTGTAACGATTAAAAAATATCAGCCGAAAAAAGTCGACAATGCAGATTCAGCTGTCACGATTAAAGCACCAGCCGAAAATGTCGATAATGCAGATTTAGCTATAATAACAAAATTGCAGCAGCCGCAAATGTCGATAATGCAGATGCAAATTAACCTATATGTCAAAGTCGGTAAGGCAGATTCATATACATAGTCAGCCAAAAAATATCGATAAAGCAGATAAATAATTTGGGTGTTAAACAGATACTGTTAAAGTTAGCCGAAAGTTTCCAGCCGAAAGATAATGCAGATAGTGTCTTGAATACAGCAAAAATCAGTTATGAACTCGAATTTAGGAGAATTTAGGATCGGGTTACATCATTCGGGTGAAGGAGAAATTATTTTAGTTTATAGGAATTTAAAAATCGATAGGAGCGAGAGTATAAAGAGAGTTTAAAAATAGTCAAGACACTATCTGCATTATCTTTCGGCTGGAAACTATCGGCTAACTTTAATAGGGTGTTAAACAGTATTTTCATTTAAAATCAAAAATATTTATTTCGATTAATTAACGTATATTACTCAAAATTAATTTTTGTTAAAACTACAATAAAAACTATTTTATTACTGACAAAACTAGATGGCACAAATCAAGAAAATCTTCAAAAATTTCAGGTCGATTTCCTTGTGAAGAGTCCGGGAAAACTCGATTGAATATTTCGCACACGCAAAATTTGAAAATTTCTAAAAATTGACCGTTTAAAGTGTCATGGCTGGAAATAGATTCAAATGAAAGGTCTTATAGATGCTCACACCTGGAAAAAAATTCAGGACAATTTCTATGTTGGAAGTCCGGGAAAACTCGATTGAACATATCGCACACACAAAATTTGAAAATGTCAAAAAATTGACCGTTCAAAGTGTCATGGCTAGAAATTAACTCAAATGAAAGGTCTTATTGATGATCATACTTGGAAAAATTTTTAGGTCGATTTCTATGTTGGGAGTCCAGGAGAACTCGATCACCCCACATGGAAATAGACTTGAATTTTTTTCCAGAGGTGATCATCAATAAGACCTTTCATTTGAATCTATTTCCAGCCATTACACTTTGAACGGTCAATTTTTAGAAATTTTCAAACTTTGTATGTGCGATATATTCGATCGAGTTTTCCCGGACTTCCAACATAGAAATCGTCCTGAAATTTTTTTCAGGGGTGATCATCATACTGTTAAAGTTAGCCGAAAGTTTCCAGCCGAAAGATAATGCAGATAGTGTCTTGAATACAACAAAAATCAGTTATAAACTCGAATTTAGGAGATATTAGGATCGGATTACATCATTCGGGTGAAGGAGAAATCATTTCAGTTTATAGGAATTTAAAAATCGATAGGTGCGAGAGTATAAAGAGAGTTTAAAAATAGTCAAGACACTATCTGCATTATCTTTCGGCTGGAATCTTTCGGCTAACTTTAACAAGGTGTGATCATCAATAAGACCTTTCATTTGAATCTATTTCCAGCCATGACACTTTAAACGGTCAATTTTTAGAAATTTTCAAATTTTGCTTGTGCGATATATTCGATCAAGTTTTCCCGAACTCTCCACATGAAAATTGACCTGTCGTTTTTAAATGATATTTATTAGATAAAGTGCCGTTTAAAATACTCTCCAAAGTTGTAACTATAGAGGCATTTCACGCCTTACCTCCCCAAACATCTAATTTGGCATTTAGAAAATTTTGGGTTGGTATATTAGTTTTAATTTTTTCGAATGAAAATTTATTTTACATTTTTTAGTCGGTTTTTATGAATAACAAAATAAAACATTTGTAATATAAATTAATTCATTCCGGCTTTAAATTCTTATCTGCATTATCGACATTTTTCGGCTGGGATGTTACCGACAAAAATCGGCTGTCATTTTCGTTTGATTAGTTTGAATCTACATTATCGACATTTTTCGGCTGGACTCGGCTAACTTTAATAGGTTCAAAAAACATAAAACGCGTATTGAAAATATAATTTGAAATTCAAATTTCCTTTGTAAAATTGATTGAACAGTCAGGTTTTTGGCTAGCTAGCGGATCGAGTATGAGCTTGCTTGCTAGCGGATCGAGTATCTACCCCAATAAGTCGTATATTTTATTGGTTTCTGTATTGATTTTGTCGTTAACTAAATTGTGGGTGTTTTGAAATTTGACTCTATAAACGCTGCCACACGACTGTGATGTTTTAGCCGCACTCACAGACTGAAGTTATTAACTAACAGTTTTTGCTCAATAAAATTCGTCTACATTATTTGACGTTTCCTTCATTCGATTAAAATTGTTGTCATTGTGTTTTTGTTACCATCGAAAGATTTTTTGCGTATTATGTCGTACGATTGAGCTCCCTGTATATTACTCCCTTCCCTCCTCGCCACGGTAATCCTGAAATCTATTGGAATGTTAATTTTGAACACTTCATCAAGAGTTTCGGGATTCCATTATGAAAACAGGATCGAGCGAACAATCGACTTTAATGTTTCAAATATGTTTTGACAAACGATGCACAACAGGGCCTTGAAAAATCATTGGCATTAATACATCAAGAATTCTAGATAATTTTAATCGGATTTTATCGTCCTAGCAATCAAATTCAATTCCGTACGTATAGAAATTAATGTACGATAAAAAATGTTAACATGATTAGAAAACATGCATCACGATCCGTTGAATTTTATTAATAAAGCCAGAGATAGTGAGGCAGTGAATATGTCGTCGACATGAAAGATGAATTTAAACCTTTAATATGGGCCTGTATTGAGAATGTAATTCATGAAAAATTTGGCACAAAGCTGCTCATATCTTTCGAGAGTTAAATAACAAAAGTATGAAGAGGCAAATCTATTAAAACGTATCGATTGTTGAAGTAAACCTTTTTGAAGATACCCACAATTATGAGTATAAATCGCAAATATTAGAAACGGAGACGCCACCCGAACGGAATATTCTGAAGAAAAAATCGACTGTGCGTTAAAAATTTGTACAGTACAATCAATAAATAAGATTTCTAAAGCAAATTATTTTGATTATCTTCAATTTATAAAAATTCGCGAACACAAACCAAACAAAAAAGTTTTTATATCTGTAGGTTGGTCGTCTGCGAACCAAGTAGCGCAAAGATAAAAATATTTGAACTCGCAGGGGAATTTTTATATGGGAAAAAATGATGGAGAAATATTTTCAAGCGTTTTTATTGGTTTAGCATGTGAATCAAAAATTATAAATTTTTGGTCGCGCTCGTGCAGTCGGATTAACTCATGAGAAATTTGTATACGTACAGTATACAAATGTTTCGGGTTGGTATCGAAAGGCCAACAATTTTACTAGCGAAAAAAAATATCTCAAAACCCATAATACTAAAAATATAGATTCCGACTCATTTGCGCAGATTCCGACTCATTTGGTTCTATTTTCGAAAGATTCGAAAAAATGAAATCATTAAATAATTTTTTTAAAATATAAAATAATATATACTACTACATTTCTTTTTCATATTTTCATTTAATAGACTGAAACAAATAAAAAATTATATGAAAATTTTGGAATTCTTTTTTTGAAATTAATTTTTTCGCTCAAACAATCAAAAATTTACAAACGGTGATTTGAGATATTTTTCGCAATATTTCTTTTTGGCAATTTGAAATTTGAGAAACAGCCTACTAGTAAGTTTTTGTTCTACTCAAAAACATCATTTTGGCAATAAAATATTCGGGAATACGATGGTATCCCAAATGTCTCATGAGTCATGAGTCAAATTGTGACCAAAATGTAGACATACCAAGATCTTCTAACCTGCCTAATTTCTGTCCTTTTTTAATTCTGTGCTGATGATTTTCAGTTTTTATGTATTGTGCGAAACTTGATTTTATGTACTTTTTTAAATTTTGTAGTGCGAGATATTTTGCGCTACGTATGTAGTTCCGAATGGTTTTGAACAGGGGTAAAGGAGAAATAGGATCCTGTTGTATCACAACGGGCCACTACTGGTCTAAGTGTGCGTAAGCAGCCAGTCCAACATAACCTAACCTAAAATTGGCCTAAGTTAACCATACATATATGGTGGATATGGGTTTTCGGCCTTGATACGTTCAGCAAAGTGGTTTATCTTGACCTGCGCAACAACTTTGCCGAAGAAAGCAAAACGAAAATCCTAATCGTTCAAGAATTATCAAAGTGAAAATGAGTATATTTTGACAAATTTTTGATTCAATACCAAAACATGTCGAAAGCGATATCTCAAAAATGGGGACTAACTTTGAAATGGGACTAGCACCGTTGAATTCAGCGTACTCGAAATAGGTTTACCCCTGGGTGCACAGCTTGTCACAATTTTCAACTAGCA
Source organism: Nephrotoma flavescens (assembly GCA_932526605.1). NCBI lineage: Eukaryota > Metazoa > Arthropoda > Insecta > Diptera > Tipulidae > Nephrotoma > Nephrotoma flavescens. The sequence continues at coordinate 253,782,934 of OW052220.1, forward strand.
CAGTGTTATGAACACAAAAAAAGAATACGCAAAATGTCAGGTCGCGATCTCTGAGGAGCGTAAATTCAATATTTCTCAACTAACTCCAAACATAGCGCCAACAATTTTGCGCCTACTAGATAGAGTTTTTAAATTCCGCAACCATACACGGTTTACGTAACACTCCAAAACAAATCGCAAACTCAGATTTGGTAAAAATCCTAAAGCATAAATCAGGAATTGCTTTTGAATACTTTACATCCTGTCAGAGTGCACTTTATAATATTAATTTCATGTCACTGAGGCATATTCAAGTACTGACCTAATGAAAGTGATACACTGAAAGGATCGTACAACTCCCTTACATTATATGCTTAATAAAACCCAATAAAGAGTACCCAATCGATGTGGTTATTAAATGTGAGCATACTTGAAAAAATCACTCCAAGGTCACGAATATCACTTACTCCGCTGATTTGAATACCTAAAAAAAACCTGTTCTCATCTTGAATGCGCTCAATATCCATCACAGAATTTATATTAGCTCAAATTTTTGGGTTATCGGCATACATAAGACACTTGTAAAACCCGAAACATTGGAGCAAACTTGGAACATTTTAACACATGGCTTTAAATAAGTAAGGTAAGACGCAATCCATTTAATTGGAATGAAGTCGGATCCGAAATCAATTAACTTCTGAATAAGAATTTGATGATCCAATCTATCAAGAGCTTTTTAACATTTATTCAAGGTCAAGAGGGCGATACTATTTAGACCTGTCCCACTTGTTCTGTTTAAACCTTCTAAGCCAATAATAATTTCTGAGGCATCGAATCGAATAACTGTTTCAGAATTACCGCAGTCAACAAAATTACATGGCAAGCTAAACATGTCAGATAGATCAAAGGAGTTTTTGAAAAAATACAAATGCGTTACATATTCAATGCTCTTAACCTGCACCGACCATATTAGCCCGCATCAATGAAACCTGTACTATAATTTGTTACACATTTATTACAATTTATTACAACAAATCCCGATTTTATTACAGTTACCGTTTTCGAGGAACGAGTTTAGCTTGTAATCGGTTTAGCTTGTAATTAAACCTACACCGCCAAAATTGTAACTTCTGATGTAGCTATGATATGGGGATGGTTCTTGGACCAGAATTTATTACAAATTAATTACATTAATTAAATAGTTCAAGATCAACCCTATATTTTGACTAAGGGTAAACTTCACCCCAAACGATTATTTATGACAAAAACATCGATTTTACCAATATTAATAAATTATTACACCAGACCGCCACCAGACATTGAGTCAAATGTTACTCCTTGGACCTTGTGGAGGGCAGATCAACCCTATCCAGGTGTGTAATAAATTAACTTTGTGTCAGGTTACACGGAATTGGCTCCAAACCGTAAAGGGTTCAAACTTCTAATTTAAAATTCGATTTTATCACGTTCAACAATTTGTTACACCAGACCGCCACCAGATATTGAGTCAAATGTTACTCCTTGGACCTTGTGGAGGGCAGATCAACCCTATCCAGGTGTGTAATAAATTAACTTTGTGTCAGGTTACACGGAATTGGCTCCAAACCGTAAAGCGTTCAAACTTCTAATTTAAAATTCGATTTTATCACCTTCAACAATTTATTACACCAGACCGCCACCAGATATTGAGTCAAATGTTACTCTTTGGACCTTGTGGAGGGCAGATCAACCTTATCTAGGTCCAAGGAGTAACATTTGACTCAATATCTGGTGGCGGTCTGGTGTAATAAATTGTTGAAGGTGATCAAATCGAACTTTAAATTAGATGTTTGAACCCTTTACAGTTTGGAGCCAACTCCGTGTAACCTATGACACAAAGATAATTTATTACACACCTGGATAAGATTGATCTGCCCTCCACAAGGTCCAAGGAGTAACATTTGACTCAATATCTGGTGGCGGTCTGGTGTAATAATTTATTAATATTGGTAAAATCGATGTTTTTGTCATAAATAATCGTTTGGGGTGAAGTTTACTCTTAGTCAAAATATAGGGTTGATCTTGAACTATTTAATTGATGTAATTAATTTGTAATAAATTCTGGTCCAAGAACCATCCCCATATCATAGCTACATCAGAAGTTACAATTTTGGCGGTGTAGGTTTAATTACAAGCTAAACCGACCACTCGTTCCTCGAAAACGGTAACTGTAATAAAATCGGGATTTGTTGTAATAAATTGTAATAAATGTGTAACAAATTATAGTACAGGTTTCATTGAGGCGGGCTAATATGGTCGGTGCAGTTTAAGAGCACTTACATATTCTCCTTTTAACTCGTAAGCTCAAAACAGAACAAGAGCAACAACGACGAGTGTCGGCGAATAAATAAAATATACCGCCGCGATATCGCTGTGGTAACAGAACAAGAGCGTCAGTGATAAAAAAAAACAACCACAAATGACATAACGACGATATATTTTATTTATGTCAAAATGGATTCTAAAAGTTAGCATACTCGATTAATAAAAATTGTTTATCTTTTATGTTTTCATGTGCCAAAAACTACTACTACTTGAGGCGCTACCAACTTCTATACATAAAAAACGGGTGACGGTCTCTTTATCGTAAACAATTTATCGTGTTTCAATTTAACGTGAACATTTAATCGTAGAACAGTTTATCGTGGACACAATTTACCGTGGACACAACTTATCGTGGGACAATTTATCGTAGAAAGGTTTTATGCGTGGTATCAAAAAATTAGTGGGATTCTTTAATGATTTTTGGAAGAAGTTCTGGAATATTGCCATGTGGGACGGAACTCTGTAGTTTCTTAACCGAATATGATGGGATTTGGTATGTTGGATGGAAATGGGATTATTGAATGATTTTGGGAAGAAGTTCTGGAATATGGCCATGTGGGACGGAACTCGGTAGTTTCTTAACCGATTAAAGATCCCGGCTCCTACGCCTCCCAAAATTAAAATCTAAAGAGCCCCGCAGGGCTACGGGGAGGAGCGTAGGTGTCATTAATAGATTCTATATAATCCGCTCCTACGTGCGGCACGCAGTGCGGCTACTACTCTCAATTTAATATATTCATAAAAAATATTAAATTTCATTTATTTTTAAATGAGATTCAATATTTTTTTATTCATTTTTTTTAGCACGTCTTAACGTATTTTTTAAAATTTTAGTTCGTGTTTATTCCAATAGATGGCGCTAGGCCCAAAATGCTAAGCAAAGGCACATTTTTAGTTATAAACAATTCCGCTCTTGGTCAAAGTGGCGCTACCATCGCTCAGACTGTCAAAAAATTTGACTGCGATACTAAAGCTGTTCCAAACTGTTATACGATAAATTGCCCACGATAAACGGTTATACGACAAAATTACCCACGATAAAATGTTCTACAATAAATTGTTCCACGATAAATTGATTCCACGATAAATTGTTTCCACGATAAATTGTTCTACGATAAATTGTTCTACGATAAATTGCTCACGATAAATTGTTCACGATAAACTGACAGTAAATCATAAAAAACACTTGGCAACATTGTTTCGCCGGCGATAAAAATAGAAATAGGCTCTCAACGAAAATTTCGTCGTCGCCTACGTCGATGGTTGTGTTTGTAGTGCATGTTTTCGGTGTTTTGTAATATGACAGGCGATTTCGCTCATCGTATTCGTTCTTGTTCTGTTTTGAGCTTAACTGACTGACATCTGACGGAATATTTTAGAACTAGAGCAAGAGGTGGTCAATTTCTCTAAAACTAGTTTTAATGTAAAATAAACTTCACAGTTGATTAATATGTAAAATGTTCAATTAGTTTACAATTAATGTAACAAATTTTGAAATAATAATAAAATGACAAGCGGCTTTTTCTAATATAAACAAGTAACACCTTTCGCTCGCATTGAAAGTGGTGCTCACTAGGCGGAATTTAAAAGGCCAATATAAATCTAACCCGAAAAAGAAACATTATTAAAGTCTTAATCCTTGTACAACCGTGGGATTTTCTTTTATTATTTATGAATGAAAAAAATCGTTTCGGGTTAATCGAAATTACATTTTCAATTTCTAAAATATATAAATATATGTTTTATAAAGAGAATCATTAAGAAATTTAAATTCGCTACATAATTCGCGATGTTTAGGTTTGTCAATCTCGCTTCCAGAACGATTGAATATCTTGAAACCTCTAGATTTACGGTTTGCAATATTTTTTCAGCAACGATTGAATGAAGGCTCAGCAAAAGTTGGGTGCGCCCTTTACCACTGTTTTCCCGCTCCTAACAGTTCTATAAATCTCCGAGGCAGGAAACGTCCAGGCCGCCCAAATTTCTGAAAAAGTATAGTTAACGAATTGAGATCCGCTTTCCCACAGTCATATCTGAAATCATCTTTAACAAAATCAACCAAATCATAATCTAAAAAATTAAATTTAATCAAAAGTGGTGTGTGATATATACGAAAGTATCTAGTATTGAGCTTCAATAAAATCTAACGATGAAAAAACCAAGTTCGAAAAGCGCTCATAATCATTGAAAACTGCGTTAAATTGTCGCATCCCATATAACCCGTGAAGCTGTGCAACACAAAGTTGGAAGAACATCTGCTCCACAAAGTCAGATTCTATCCAGCCCCGCCAACATTTTAGGTTGGTTAAAATCGCCTGCAACCAATACCTGGTAAACGTCAGCGATTTATTAAACGAGTTAAATTTGGCCTTGAATATAATAGACTCACCATAATCACAGTGAATATTGACTTCACTGGAACAGGAATAACATGGCGGGAAATATTTTCCAGATTTGAAATTATCATTCAATGGAGTTTCTGGGGCCAAAACCCTTCCAACTCTTTCGCGGTTTGCATTTTCCTGCCTTTCTTGTACGCCGTTGCCAGCCAATTCGAGGACTCACGGCTTTACGTCCGATTTTATTACGATCTGCGGTAATTCAGCTATTCGAAAAAAAGCTTCATCGGATATGTTCAAATCCAGACCTACAGTTGTTATGCCCCTCCAAATGAGCAAAGATCAGCGAAAGATCAAAGTCCCATAGTAATTTCCGAAGATTTCTAAACGTGTGGTCTACTGAGTAAGATAGCACTCAAACAAATAAAAAATGTCGATTTCTGATGAAAACCTTCCCATTTCTGGACCTGGCCATTCTGCGTGAATTTCGTCGATCATACCCTACAACCAATTTGCAAAAAATCAACGTGGCACCGCCACTCTGCGACCGGATTCTAGTAAAGTTTATCCAAACTAATTCAAAAATTACAAAATTGTTATAGTATTGGTGTAAGTAAACATTCAGGCGAATTTATATTGTGTAATTTAGAGGAGATTTGATTTTTTAATGAGCCTTAGGGTACATTCCATGGTCATTCTAGTGATATTAGTGGACTACTTAGTCCATAAGGAGTGTCACAAGCAAGTTATATGATTTTGTAACGGGTCTAAAAGGGTGGTCCACGAGATTAAAAAATGTGATTTTATGGATGGGCTTCAGTAGTTCACCAAAACCAATAAAGTTGTCCCTAAGGCCCATTAAAAATCACATTTTTAAATCTCTCAGACCCATTAGAAAATCAAATAATTTCCTTGAGACACTCCTTTTGGTCTAAATAATCCATTCGTAGTTCTGTAGAGAAAAAGGGGGCAAGAAGAAAATACTTATTTGTGAGGTCTATCTTGACTCGGCACTCCGTCAAACTCTTTGAAATGTTATGTCCGACGGTGTTCTCATACTGCAAGTCCCCGAGGAGCTGCCGACAGTTTGCTTTGCTGATGTCATCCCAATTATTACACTCTCTCAGCACAATAACCAGTCGAATAATTGTGGGTGGCAAACATTGGTAACGAGGAACATTTTACGGATTTTGAATTTTCCACTTTTTATAGTTCATGAATACTTTTTACTACGTAAAAGAAAGTAAAATGGAAGCTGTATATGTTAGTGGCCAATGTATGTAGATCACGAATATTTACGTCACTTCCGGTGGACCAATAAAGGGACAAAATGCACTGAGATTTCCTAATTTGTGGGAAAATTTTAAGTATGTAGTTTCATCTGTGCTGTGCATATAGGCCGAATCTTTATTGTAACCCAGTTTTTTCTCAAAAAAAACTCATTACCGCTAGAAAATTTTGAAAACTGATCGGGGACGGTATTGTGGCAAATCTGATTTAGAATCATTTAGTTCATAATCGGTTTTCTCTTAAATGATATACTTTTCAAAATATTGGCAAGATTTCAGTTTAAAATCACTGGGATCTCCCAGTCTGCACAGCACCACACGCACACACAGAGATGATTTTAAAAACCACTGTTTTGACTTGATAGCGAATGGTAAATCTGCAAAAATCTCAAGGACAAAATTTTTCATCATTACTAAACTTTATTTTACTTCGTGCGAGTAAAAGAAAGTTATAAAGAATTGAATACGATGAAAACTGCTACTTGCTTGTTTCTTATTCGTATATGTATATCTACTTACATATGTATTTATACATGTAAATGGGTAGGCGTAAAGTAATTGGGTGTATACAAAAAAAAATTCTATACACCGGATATTTCTGAATGGAGCCAAATTCTGCTAAGGGATACAACAAAATTAAGGAAATTTGATTTGATTTAAAGAAATTTATTAACCTAACGCAATTTACGTGGGTCGTTGCTGCTCGCTAGATATATACAGATCTAATATTAAACCTTATGTACAACACATTCGAATAGTTTATTTAAATCGTTCGTATATTTAACAATGTTCACCATTTAATTCGCCCGCCTAAATGTATTACCTACCTATGCACGTTTAGTTAGACTCCTCATACACAATTTTCCGAGTCATTTTGTTGAATAAATGGCAACATCATTATGTGCATCAAATATAATCGAAGTTGTGTATCGATAAAATTGCTTAGCAGAGTTTGTTGCACATTCTGTGCTATACGAGGCAATTGACTTAATCACAAAGTAGCGAAATTTATTACGTATCATCATAATTCTGTAAACTCGGTGTACAAAGATCAAAAGATTTATTTGTGCTTGCATAAGAAAAACATTATAAATATGTGTATGTGTGTGTGTGTGTTTACTGAAATATGAGAGTTTTCCAATTAATGAGTTTACTGTTAGACAAAATGGGAAATAATAATTTAATATCTGTACGTAGTGTGTCAACAGGTGAACGTGAGTTCAACAAATTACGTTACGGTAAACTACTAATTTCAATTATTTTTTAAAATTGAAATCCAATCTAGAAGTGGTAAGAGAGTCCGACGTGCAATCTATACACAAAATAATTAGGATACAGAAGATTGGAAAACGAAAGGTAACGATGAAAACGTGATATTGAATATCGAGATTCAAACTCTTCTCTGAAGGCCTGAATTCGACAGCGAGGAAGAATTGGTTGCAAGCGATTCATAAAGATGTATGGAATCTTACTCGAACGCTCAATTGATGCTCAAGGTTTGCAAAATCGTTGTTTTGTCCTTTGGTGCAATATGACAGTATAAAACTTTGTTAGCTGTAGCAGCTAACTAATAAAATGGAAGTAATCACTCGTTTCAAAGAGCCTGCAATGACATTCGACGTATGTTGCAATTATCGATGATGGTCTTGCTCTCGGTAGTGAAGTAAAAAATAGTATTGAGTTTATAACAAGTGAGAAAGTTGTAGAAAACCCAGAAAGATTCTGCTGTCTCTGTGAACACCTAAGTATCCGCGTACACGTAGTCTGGTGACTTGTTTCACTGTGTTGAAATTGGTCATCTGTATACTATAACAATACTTCTTGTGTGTTAAGTCAGCTTATCATCTTCTTCCCAACTTAGACACATCAATGGTTTAAATTTGTTTTTGTTAAACGTCAAATTTTCACTCGTAGCGTTTGGAGTTGATTTCAATAAATTTTCAATAAACACAATACCGTTCACGTATCTCGGAATTTTCAGTACGCAGCAATTTTCGATTTCTAGACTTCCTTTCCCCGATATTAATGATTCGGTTGATGCAACCTCATTGATTTTAATTTTTTGTGCTGTGTTTTGCGCGAGTACTGGTTCAGGTAAAGCGTTCATATTTTTTAACATATCATTAGGCGTTTGTATTGTAAATGGGTTTACCCTATTTACGCTATAACTTTATCGTTTTTATCACGAATTTTATTTCGATTTGTTATCTCTGTGTTGTATATGTGTACATAAAGTAAATTATTTTTATAAATTTTGACGACACAAGGAAAACAATTTTTGATGATTTGGATTTCAATTTTGAATTTTTTCCTCTGGAAAATTTTCGTAGTAAAATAAAGTTTTGAAAATTTACCATTCGCTATATCGCGCTAAAAAAAGTAGTTTTTAAAAAATCTCCGTGTGTGATGATCCCAGTGATTTTGAACCGAAACCGGTCTACCGGAAGCAGCGGCTTCGATAAAAGATATCTCGTTTTTTAGAACGACCAAAAATAAAAAGATTCTAAATTAATTGTGCAAAATTGCCCGTCCAGGTCTGTTTTCCAAAATTTAAGTGGAAATAACGCTTTTTGTCAAAAAACTGTTTGCAACAAGAATTCGGAAACTTAACAGCCCAGACGGTTAGTTTGATAGATTGTGATGAAATTTCATATTTAAGCATTTTCCATTAATTGGGAAATTTTAGTTGATTTTTGCCGAAATCGGAAGCTTCCAAAGGAGCTTTTTCGTATTTTGCTAATATTTTGAAAAGTATATAATACTTACGAAAAAACGATTGAAAACAAGAAGATTATAAATTAAATTTCAAAAAAATTTTGGGTTATTCTGCATAATAGCCAGATAGTGTTTTTAATCTCACCTTGGTTCAAAAAAATTGTTCAGATCATTTTTTTTTATTTTTTTTTATATTGTCTGGTAATATTTTGCAGAGATAAGCTGGAGGGCTGAACGTTTCAGATTAAGATAAACACTTAAGTCCCCGATCTGCCTTAATGCTGCGCGATATACAAATTGTGGAGATGTGGTGCCGTCAGAAAGTTATGCGTATTATTCCAAGATCGGCTTACTGGTTTTTTACTATACTGGACCAACAAGTATCGATGAACTATTTATCTTCTTTTTTTGATAAAACGATCATCGGATCAAAACCGTCATACAACCTGATGTTAACTTATCACGTAAACGGAAATTTCACTTTATTTTTTTCTAATTTATTCCAAGTTTTTAGTTCTGCTTGTTAATAACCGTAAATGGTTGCTGTTAAAATCTATTAAAAAAATATTCCGTGTTTTGGAATATTACATACGTGTTTGTATTAAATATTTAAATTCATTTTTTTTTCTTTTCTTTATAAGCATTTCTTGATTTTCCGAGAAATCGGAATCAATTCGATCAACATTCATGTTGAAGGGAAAATCTGAATATGAAATATTCCAATATTTTTTCAATTTCACAGTTGTAATGATCACCCTACATACGATCAGGGTTCCCCATAAACACATATTCCCACCCTTAGGTAGTATTGATGCACAAAAATTAGAAAATCCATCACAGTCAATGCCAAGTAGTTATTAATTTTCGCCATATATTTCGACACTAAACAGAAATATCATTCGAATTCTATCATTGAAACGAAGGTGCTGCCATTCAAATTGTGGCACGCATATTTACTATAAGTATGCCCAATTGAGCAAAGAATTTACATAGTTTTTATGTATAAATCTGTGTTTAAATTTGTGGTGTATGTAAAGTTAGCCCAAAAGGTCATCCCAAAAAAAATAAATTATTACATCAGCCAACAGTAAAGTTATATAACAGCAGGTCGATTCTGGTTTTCCCCATGACAGAGGAATTAAGAAAAATACTATGATAAACAGGCGTACTATGATAAACAGTTGGTGTAAATTTTTTCAAAAACAAAATTAAATTGAGAATATGTTTCCTAGATTACACGTGATTTCTCAGTAGGCCAGATGTTGATAGTTTTGACAAAACATAAACACATATTCACACATATTTTTCCTAATTCATTTTTAATAAGGAAAGCCAGAATCTACTGCAGCCCAGGGCGCGTATTCTTGAAATCGGTGGAAATTTCCGCGTGCGGAATATAATTTGCTTTAAAATTCTTTATTTTATTCGAATTTTTCGTCGGCTACTTTAATCGTTTTTTCAAATTTGCTTGCCAGTTTTCTATTATTTGGGGGAATAAATCCGCATTAAATTACCAATTCGGAAATTTCCACTGATTTTTGTTGTTACGACTCCATTGTCCTAAAATCCATTTCCCTTCCCTATGCGTGTTCTTTTTGGGTGTTACGCCACCTGTGTACGAACACGTGTCATGTGTTGTACTAAAATATTTTACATCGTGTGAAAGGTTTTTTTTTATTCTCGTCTTTCCCAAAACCAACAAGGTCGCGCGATCGTGAGTAAAATTAGAGAGCGAGACCACTGTGCATCGGGTGTGCGTGCGAAACAATGCGCTCCAGAGGAATGTTTTTTGTTATATGTTTCTCATTTGCACTGTAAATTGATACAAACGAAAGACAGAGAAGAAAAAAAATACTTCTAGAGCGTTTTGGCGTACGTTGTGTGGTGCGAGAATTTTTTTTAGAGTAGTCTTGTTTTGGAATTGGTGAGAAAAGTCTCGTTTGGATTTGATTAAAGGTAATCTAGTTTTTTTATAAGTGGAGTCAAGTTTTTTTATTTTAAATACAATACTTGATATAATAAAAATCGCATTAAAATTTACTTAGTGGTAGACACTGGATAACACTATCTAATATCATATAGTGTAATGTTTTTATGACTTATCCAATTAATATCGATGTTATATATTTATATAGCTAAAATAAAGTCTGTAGTTATTTTGAGCAATATAATATGTTTTGTTTTTGGTCCTCGTCGCAACGATTTATTTATGAAAAGGAAATCTAAAATTCATTTTTTGTGTATGCAACTTTGTTTATCGAAAATGAAAAATAAAAAAATTGAGTGAAGTAAACTTTTACAAAAGCATAAAAATAAAGTGAATTTTCGATAGCTCCGATAAAAAAAAATATGTATAAAACAAGACACCATTACTGATCTGGATTGCGTGGCTGAAGTTATATAAAGCCGCAACGTACGGGGTGGCCAAACGGGGACGTTTTGTATTTTGTAACGACGGCAGTGGTCTACGAGTGGCTAGTTGAGGCCACTTCATATGTTTCCGTTTGTGAGCGAGGCAACACCCCAAATCAACGGGTGTTTAATTTTTTTTTACCAAGGCTCGTTCGTTTTTATTATCAACGGAAAAGCTGCATTGTGTTACGTGCACCATATTTGTTACGATGCACCATTTTATACGGTATCGGGGAGAGGCCCCGCAACTAGCGGATAGCCAACCGGCTGTTCGTTTTCTATTGGTATCGGGAAGAGGCCCCGCAACTAACGGCTGGCCAACCGGCTATTCGGTCCTTTTACATTTTGGTATCGGTGAACGGTACCGCAACGGTCCGGGTGTGACACCACCTGTGGCATGACGGCCCCCTTATAAGGTCGCAACTCGACCGGGACGTAACCAAACCGAATGACCGTGACAAGGTCAAAAAGGTACCATTGTAATTTTAAGTTAATTTTTTTATTTCTATAATTTTATGTCGTTCATTTTTTTTATTTGGTAAATTGTATTTTCATATATTTTTGTAATCGAGCACCACCAAATTACGGTGTTGGTTGCGCATTGGTCTCGCTTCCTTACTTGGTTCGGTGATTTTTTTTTTGTTTTCGCTTTGATTCCTGTTACTATATAAAATGCGCATCCGATTACGGAACCGACGCTTGCGTCGTTTCAATTCAAGCGGATGCGCGCACCAAGGCACCTCACTCGGTTATAATTATGTTGTTCGTTCCTCAGGTTCCGGCCGACGAATTTCGGCGGAACTCCGGGTTTTTTTATTATTGGCGTTTTTTTTATTTTTTTCAATTTTCTGTTATCACGGTTTAGACCAGGATACCCGCAAGTCTCTAACCTCACGACCCACTGCATTTCTCCCTGAAATTTAGCCAGCAAAATCACCGTGTGAGGCCTCTGCCGTTGTGTGAGGCCTCTGGTGTTGAACCATTCTGTAACATTGTTTAGTAGTGAAATAAATAATAGAAGACCCAAATTTTAACCTTTTCGCAAAAAGTGTATATACCGCGGTACGTCGAATTTTGTTGCGTTTTATCCTAAGTAGAACAAAATTTTTGAAAAATAGATACACTCATTTTATTGCGAAATTTATTGTTTATCTCTTTGTCTGACAGTTTATTTTAAATAGAGCGGCATAATTCATCTAGTTGTAACTTGTATGTGGTCTAATCCCATATAAGTAATTCCAAATTGGAATAGTTTTGAAGCAGCTTTTCTGCTGGTATAGAATAAATCTATTTGTTTTAATGTTCACCGCCAGGGCAGTTTTAGTAAATAATTTATTTTAAATTGTTGGAAATAGGAATGTAAAAGTGATTTTTGTAATTTTGACATCGCAATTTTCTAAACAAGACGAGATACTAGTTACGATTTGTAATAATATTCAATAATGTTCTAGCACACTACTATTTAATTAAATATATTTAGGATTGGTAAACACATTTGACGTTTGGTCACAAATGACTCATTTTTTATTGTCAAAAAACGAAATCAAATTGTATTAATTCAATAAAATCATATTTGTCGTTTATTTGGGAATTTCTTTTTAGAAAATTAACAACAAATCCAATTCGAATATACCATTTGGAAAAAAATATCTTCTTTCAAAAAATGGTATCTAAAGTGGAAGACATGTTAAAACCAATTCAATTTTATGGGTTTAGAAAATGTATTTTAAAAATATGTATTTTAACGAAGGGTTGACCAAACGAAGGCAACTAAGGACCAATCGCCACCTTCAGTTGAACAAACGAGCCCGATCGTTGGATTTACAAAATTAGTAGTATTGGTAAACTTTCAAGGCTCTAACGTTCCTAATCTGAGGGAAATATGAGTTTTTAACGTATTTCGTAATAAATCATTAGTTTGGGTGATTAAACGAAAACAACTGCACCTTTTCCAATTGTAACTCGGAAAGCGTCAATTGTAATTCAGAGAAACCACTAACAATTCTCTAAACAAAAATTATATACATAGTAACCCGTGTATTTTTTCAGCTAAAACAATCGAATTCATTTCTACCCTTTTCCAATTTTAATTCAGAAAGCGTCAATTTTAATTCAGATTAGTCAATTGTAATTCAGAAATAAAACAAATTTTATTAACTATTTGTTTTTAATTTATTATATCAAAAAATTGCTATGAAGATCCGATTATCAAAAAATCGCGATATAGTATTTCGTAATATAATCAAGCGCAATCACCTCCAGTTATGGTGCTCGTTGCATGATCTATATCCAAGTAGATCAATCTTTGTTCCATTACACCAGGTCCTGCAACGTTTGGAACAAGAATGTTACTTTTGGCAGAGGCTTTTACTTTAGACCAAATATTCTCAATGGGATTTAGCATAGGAGAATAGGATCCTAGCCGCAAAAGAGAAGCTGGCAGGCATTTTTACGTTATTTTCAAATTCAAAATGTAATTGTTACCAACTAATAAAAATAAATTAAAAAATATCTTTGAGTACATTATTAAGAAGGAAGACCCATGGTAGTGTGATAGGTGTGCGTCAGTGTTGTTACTGCGAATCGTGCAAGCAAAATCAATCTGCGAAGGAAGAACTAACATTTATTGTGAAATATGGAAGACACTTACGCTGTTTGGCCAAGCGGAATTGTTGTTTTGATTGATATTTTGTGATTTAATTTAAATCTTACTTTATTTTTACTTATATTTTTTGTGATTTTTTTTTTTTTTTTTATTTACAATGAATGAATTATTATTTATTAATATCAAAATATAAAGAAATATTACGAAAAAGATTTTTTTTTAAATTCAATGTAAAATTTTACACCACTTTCTTACTTACAATGTAAATTTTATAAATCATTAAAATTATTTAAATTGAAGTTAATTCGTCCCAATAAATATTAAAACATCGTAATAAAACATATTGTATGGAAAGAAAAAAATATATTCAAAAACCAGTATATCGATTTTGTCTCGAAAAGTGTGAAACGAAATGAGTGTAACCGGAAAGATATACATTTTGTTTATTCATATTAACCCTTTGAGTGTCAACATGATTTCGGCTACTGTATTGAGAAGCACGATCGTGCTTCTTGGCACTCAAAGGGTTAACCATTGTAAACGCCATATTTTTGTGTTGTTTATGTATTTTCGATTTTTTATAGTTACATTTTATTTTTAAAATTTATGAAATTTAAAATAAATTTATTTATAAAATTTTATTAATACATATAAAATTAATTTATGATAAAAAAAAATTAAGTATAAATAAAAAAAACTAGATATAGCATGTTAAATAATGACATTCCACAGCTCGAGAGCAGACGTATTGTGCTGAGAAAAGGAAATAAGCACCATCATAACAATTAAAACGATTCGCCCGCATCACGTTATTTTGGTACTGTTTATCATACAAATGACACAAATTCGAACAAAAGAAATATACAAATACAAAGACATAATTGTGTATTATAACACTGTGACGATTTTTTTTTTGCTTCACTCATTTTAAATGAGTAACTCACGAGACAAAATAGATATACAGAAAGAAATTTCCAAATATAATTATATTAAACTAAATACATGTGAGTTTATAGTGCTACTTAGTCACAACGAAGTTTTGGACACACCATACAAATTTCAAGTCAATCGTACTGTTCTGATTGGCACTACAGGCTCTGAGACGAAATAAAATCTGTTCGTGAACGTACCCGATTTTAGTACATTGTCAAATTTTTGTTCGCGTACGTGTTTCATTTTTATATAGAAATCGTATACAGTGTATTGTGGAAGCCATTTTGGATTTTTTATTTTGAAATTGATTTAATATAATTTTTATTGATCATTTTATTTTATTTTTTGTTTTATTGTAAGTATAATTTTAATATAATTAATTCAAAACATTCTAAGTGTAGGGTTAATTTAATTAAAAATGGATAATAAAGCGTATTACGCCATAAGAAAAGATATCGAGAATATCTGTGAAAATAGTGCTCGACGAACAAATAGAGGCTTCAATACTAGCTGTTTAACAAATAAAGATACAGCGGCAGATTTGGTTGGGCATAACGAAGTAGCCGAAGAATATTTGGAAGAAATGTCTTATGTTGAAGAGAATTTAAATCCTAAAAGACTTTTTTCCACTACAAAACTGTTCCACCTTAATATTATAACAACATTCCGCATTGTCGTGATAGAAACATTTCATTTTGACGTTATAAAATAAGATCGCTCTAAGTGTTATGAATGCGTTATGTTTAAGCGATACGCTTTTCATTTTAAAATCCATAGTCCAAAATTTACGCATACGATTCGTTTTCCTACCGCAAAAACGCTACGTTTGCGAAGTCTTGCATATGACATTTACTAATTTTTTGTTACGCTTGCGTTGCGCCTTCCTTAGAGGGTATGAACTGTTTTACTTGATGTTTCCCAGAAACCGAAAGTTCCGGAAAAAATAATTTAAACAGAAATTGAAATAATTTAACTCAGTAGCTGGGTTTTTTAAACTCAAATAAACAACAGTAAGACCTCCAGAAAAATATTTACAACAGGTGGATTTCAATATATCATATGTACTCAAATTTATTCCAACCTCACATCGTTAGAAATATTTGACAGATAATGAGTAAAGAGTTCCATTTTGTTTGATGTAATATTAATGAAATATGTACATAACTTATAAAGACGTGGTCGAAATAAAATGAAAATTGCGTTTTGGAATTTCAAAAAAAAAACACGTACCTCAAAACAAAAGTTCCCGGATGCGAGTTTTAATAAAGCGTACGAAATCCATCTATTGGTACGTCTATTGGAACGATCTTGTGACCAAATCACGAATCGCGTTTTGCTATGAAGCAAATAAGGGGATCAATATTGTCGTTGAAGCCAACGTTATCTACTTTCGACGGAAATCACTAATAAGATTTACTTTAACTAATTATATACAAAAAATATATATACCTGGTAATTCGGTTCTGATGCGTTCTGTAAATTATGTTATATATTTATCTTGTTGTTATTTTAAGAAAAAAACAAGATGTAAATCATTGTGTACAGCATACATATTTTGTAATGTGAGATTTTGGTACGAGTACATTACCTAAATAATATAATACCAAAGTAAAATAAAATTAGTGATTAGGAATTTTTCCAACTACATTAAAACTTTCATCAAGAACTTTTTTTTTTTTGTGATACACTTTATACAGTTTTAACAAATTTATAAAATGAAATATTATTATTTCTGGTAGATTAGTTTAAATTTTAATTAATTATTTGTATATATATATACACAATACTTTAAAGCCGAAGTAATTAATTTTTATAGAAAAATAGTAATAATAGAATTTAGTTAAAAATCCATTTTCTAAATTCTATCGAGAATATCAATTTATCGGCCATTTATGTTTATTTGACTAACAAACAATTTCATATAAAGCTGCTATTTTTAAAGTTTTATTTTGTTTTTGTCCGGAAGCTATATTTTTGTTGGTATGATATTTACTTTCGACCCAAAATGTGTATCTTTTATCTGATTAAGAAAATATTTATTTAATATAATATTAACTGAATCGTAAATAGGTTTTGAACAAACAAACTTACCAATTTTTTGTACGGTGCTAGACACAAATTACAGCATTTTTTTCAAATAGCAAGTTTAAATGGATCAATTTTATTACGATAACCAATTATTTTATATTGTACAATTTTAAACACTTAACAGGAATAAACATTGTCCACTCGATCAACAACAACATCAAATTGATTATTATTCCTGTATATACATACGACAATATATCCCCTACAATATTCATCCATCTCTATCCATTCGCCTTCCTCACACGATGGTCTAAGAATATAAAATAAATGAAGCATGGAGTCGTTTTAAGCAGGTCACGAATTGTTTTGACTATAAAAATAATCTCGAACGAATTAGGTTTTTATTGAAAACAAATAAATTTTTTTATGGTGTGGTTGACAGAAATACAATAAAAAATTTTTCATCGTACACAACTGGAAACTGCCAACGAAAATTATTTATTTGATTAAAATATTTATATTCACAATTTGATACAAATTATTAAGCAAATTAACGTAAATTAACGTAAATTATTATGTTAATTTGATTGGCACTATTTTCTATTAACCGTAAACAGGGCTGAGATGTTCTAACATCACCCCTTTTCGATAATTTATCGAAATTTATTTCTCGTTTCTGTAGAATAAAATTTAGCTGTTTTGCTTTCGCAAAGCTCGCTTAGCTTTAATGTTAGAGGCCAATTTTGCCTTCAGCAATATTTGTTTGTTAATTCCCAGTAACGGAAAATAATTGTTCATCATAGTTGGCGTATTTATCAGTGGTAATTAAAGTTGAGTTGGCTTTAAATAAAACTAAAAAAAAAAGATTTTCATAAAACCGATTCAGATTACAATAACTAGTGACATAAAAACCAATTATGATGAACAATTATTTTCCGTTACTGGAAATTAACAAAAAAATATTGCTGAAGGCAAAATTGGCCTCTAACATTAAAGCTAAGCGAGCTTTGCCAAAGCAAAACAGCTATTGTCTCTGTATCAATTTTTATATCATTAACCAGCTTACTAGATTTCAACATTGTGATGTTTCTACTACGTTTCTATGGAAATTACACTATACAAGTTCTTTGACAAAGAACAAAGGTGTTTTATAAAATATTTGTATCAATTTTTTTTTAAAACAATTTTGATCAAATAGTTTTTGAAAATTACACTACATAAAAGATTTTATCAAAATTTATTAAATGAGCTACAGACTCGTGGACATGACCCATGACCTGCCACATCAAATATTTAAGGATGGATGACAATTCATTTAATTTTATTGTCCACAAAATGTCGCGATTAATTAAGCGACAAGAAACAATTTTACGAAATTCAATAATTCAATAAGTGTGGAGGACAGGGTCACACTTCGCTTTCTATCAAAATTTATTGGCCTCGTATTCTTGAATTAATATTTTTGTGGTGCCGTCCAATTGTGTTTTGTCTCCATTTTGAATAAGCAATGTCAAAAATAATTTATCAAATTTACCTGCATGATGCTAAATTTGAAATAAAAAAAAATTATAAAAGTGATAGTTTTATAAAACATGCATATTACACTATCAAAAAAAATGATAAAAATGTTTTATAAAACACCTTTGACAAAGATATTTTATAGTGTAATTCCGGCCTATCACCAATTCGATCTAGAACGAAAATAAATGAAATAGCTAGATATTGGACGAAGTGAATAAAAAAAATATTGTGTGAAAAATATTTTACTTTAAAGTATCAACTGGGAAATCTTCTAGAATTTACTTTGAAGATATTTAGCCTCAAAAATATTTTGAATTGACATACCAGTATAATATAATTTTTATTATTAAAAATACAGTGACAAATTGGATATTTATAATAATAAAATTGCTTATGCATAAAAATGGGTACTTTCGAAGTGGACATTGTAAAAGAAAAATGCGTGCTACAAAGCAATCAAATTCTGCTAAGTAAATCACAACTTCCGAACATAAAATAGGCAAAGGAAGAGGCAATGGTGAAAATGATCGATGATTCAAGATCACAACGTTCGTGTAATCCAATAACCTTCGGAATCTTAAACATTTTCAACCATAGATCTTTTGCATTAATCATTTCTCAATCAGTTTTGGTGGATACTACAAATTCATGTTATTTTGCAATCACGTTATCTAGCACTTGAGAAAATATTTAGACCCGGACCACTCAAGCAGCGTAAAAATATTTGTATGTTTAATTTTTTGTTTATTTTACCACCTTGTGTTTCATTTGGTAAACCGATAAATATTTTTATGATGTCTAACCAATTATGTTTACGCGGACGATAATTTTATTTCCTTAAATTAATACTAACTCTTAAAAAAAGGCTCATTTTCCCTTTAAAAGTTGCTATCTACTTTACTTGTATTTTTCAAGTGTTGAAATGCCATGTAAAAGTAGAAGGTAGTCTTTATTCACATAATTTTAAGTAAATGCTGGGAAATTTTTGGTTAAATTAGCAAAGTAGGTACTTGCTTTAATCTTTGCTAGTAAGTTTTATTCACTAACTCGGTATTTACTTGAAAAAAGTATTTACTTTTTTTATTCACTTCACCTATTGTTCAAATATATTCTAGTAAGTTGTGATAGCAATAGAGAAGAAATAATTGATAATGGAAAAATAAGTCAAACTAATTCTGGCGCAGAAAGAGACGTAAACTTCGATAAAATATCGAAAAATGGAGATGTTAGAACATCCCAGCTCAGTTTTTCAAATCTCAAAAAAGTTTGAAACATTGGAATATACGAACACAATATCGGCCACTGTAGTTTAATTAAAAAACACCATATAGATTAGAATCCATCTAAAATCTGTCAAAATCTGTCGAATAAGTACGTTTCGTTTTATTTTTGATTCTGTCCACATAAAATGTCTGTATGAAGTTGTCGATTCATAGTTTGAAGGAAACATTGGTTGATCTAGCGCAACATAATTAAATGGCAAACAATCCTTATATTGTTACTTCGAATACAAAGAAATTACGAGACTTGGAATCCTGTCTGATCAAAATTTCTAAATTGGGGGGATACTTTAAAGTTAAGGTCAAATTTTCAAATTTTGGGTAAAATGCCCCAAAAAACGGGAAGTTTGTCTTTAATTGACGTTAGCTAAAATAGTTTTCGGTTGATCTTCCAAGCAAAGAGCATTTGGGAAAATATGTGTTGGTTAATGGCGTTGGAGCGTGGTATTGCAAATACAAGGTTGCGGTTATATTGGATGCGACTCAGTTCGAAAATTTATTCCCACCAATTCGTAAAAAATTCAGTCGTACAAATTCATAAGTTAAAGTGTTTGCATTGTTTGCGAAATTGTAGTACAAAAACAAACGTATTGCTGTCAAGTCAATTAGTAAACAATTAATTTTTCACAACCCATTTTGTATTGGATTCGTACGAACAACTAATAAAAAAAACAAACTATTTTGCTCGCGTTTAAATACCGTAAGAATCGGTGAGAATTCGTACTAAATAAGCGTAAGTAGTGTAGCCGTACCTACATAAACCTACAAAACCTCCGTGTTTCGATTGAATTGATTGATTGTTTAGTAAAGCAACAACGTACGAAACTTCTTTTGTTTCACTGCTTCTGGCAATTTGTATTCAGTTTTCTTATGCCCGGATGCACAGAAAAATGACTAACGGCCGGTTATAGTTGTGCGCCGTTAAATGTTTTATTAGTTAAAAAGTTATTCAATAAAAATTGGCCATTTAAATATGTCAGTATACGCAAGCTAAATATTTTCATGGAATAAAATACATTTAATAAAGTTTGCGTTGATTTTTTCGTGATTACGAAAACAGGGCTGGGCGGTGCTGCCACTATTTCTAATCAACAAGGCATTAGAATTCTCAAAAAAAGGAATAGATTGTAAAAAAGCGGAATAAAAACAAAATACATATTTTTGTTCAATTCAAGATATCCCTTTTCCGGCCAGACAAAATGTATGTTTTTCTTAAATATAAGTCCACCGTACACAAATGTGTACATCAAAATGAACAGGTTGTAATGTCTTCCAGATTTTAACGGATCTTAGCTAAATCGGAATTGCGGCAGGTCTAAGCATGTAATTACAAATTTCCTATTCCCCTAACGGATTTTTAAGTGATTTTAGATTGATCCAAAACGTCACACGTCATTATTAGTGAATTGCTTGAAAATTTCAATATTACCAATTAGTCTTCGAAATGGGTTATTTAAAATCTCCTCGTCGCATTCATGAAATGGAAATTTTTTTAATATTGGTAAATTGTAGGCATATCTCCAGAAATAATTTCATTAGTATTAAGATATTTAAGTAATTCCAATTTACTATTTTTAAAGTTAAATGTTTTTTTTATTTGGTCACATAATTCTATATATAGAATGAAGTAAGTGGTAGTTTTAGGGATGTTATTTTTTCTTCATCAAATTGCTGCGTATTTAAAAGTTGGTCTAATTGAATGCCAGAATGCATGGAAGTCGGAGATAAATACAATGAAACATTCTTGGAGCCAGTTTCGGTGTTAACAAATCCTATTTTCATAAAAATTTTAATAATTGTAAAAAAAGTTCTCTCGGCTTAAAATAGAGAACATGTATTTGTGTATTTTAGATTGAAAAACTTTGTTAGCGTCATTAACTAGCTTTAAAACGTTAACGAAAGAAATAATAGATACATCGTTAGAAGAGCATACCCGTTAGTAAACGGGATCAATTAATTAAAAAATCATAAATATCACCCTCATAGTTGTATGAAGTTTTTAATTCAATTAAAGTTGCTGAAAACTACTCACAAGAAAAAAATACGTCTTTTTAGCTAATGAAATTGGTTTAAAAAAAATTAGAAGGAAGGAATGAACGGAGAACGCAACATTGAATCCGCCTTTACGTTCATCGTAAAATCCAGCAACAATGTCCAGTAATTGTATTTACCATTGCCGTTGCTTTAGTTTTACCACACCTCAATTGTTTTTTTTTCTATATTCTGGACATGCCGCCTTTAGAAATGCTGGTAAAGAATCCATTTGGAAAAAAGGCAGGTCGTACTGTATGTAGTACATTACACACATGAACTCGATTCCCTTTTGTTTATAATGCATAGTTTGGTAGAATTGTGGCAATATTGTTCAATGTTTGGTGTTGTATTCCTAGTTTTAATATTTTTCAGGTGTAATTTTGTAGTCAAATGTCTATTTAAATGGCTTTTATAATTTGTAAGCATTGTGAAGTAAATTGAACAGAGAGCCCTTCCATCAACTTTTCTCAACCATGAACACTCCACTTCCCATTCACATTAATATTTTTGTGAATATTCAACGGGCCAAAAATTGAAGGGGAATAAGCACAGAATGTACTAAAACAACAACAAAGTTAAAACAATTTCAACTCGAGTTCGGAACTAGTACAGCATTTCACGTAATTTGATTGGTTTTGAGTTCGGAAACGAGGATGGAACTATTTATTTTCGATGTCATGTACGCGACTTAAAGTACTTTGAGTATTTATAAAACATTTTGCAATCCACGAACGAATAATGAAGCTGCGGTTAAATTTTCTATGCGGGATAATTTCTTTCGCGAGAGTCATTCAATAAATTGAAGCGGTTGGTTAATAGTATGGGTGCCTTCTATGTATATTGTATCTTTTTGGTTTTGTATAGTGGTCCGTTTTCGCATTAGTCTACTTTCATTACGTATTCATATTTTTTGGTTGATTGTAATTGATTGTCTGCTGGGCGGCAAGAATAGATATTCCTGGTTGTGTTGCCGCTGTTGTTAATCGTTGGGCCTATCTTCAAGAATAGCTGCGGTGGTGATTGGAGTGAATTTTATGTTTCTGTTTTTTTTGTACAATTATTGAGTCTATTGCGTTGGTCGTCTTCGTTTTGGATTGGTGTTTAGGACTGAAATTTGTTTTAATTTCTGCATTTAGTTCGGCTTTATTTTGTGCTCTGACTGTCGATTTTGTACCAAAAATGACAGCGCGAGATGAGCAAACCGGAAAACCATAGTAGTGTTTATTTTATTAATATTGGTTTACTTGAGCGCATGCGTGTCATTTTATTTATATACATTTTATAATTGATGTGTCAAATGTGGGTTCGGTCCCACTGCTCAAAAGCAAGCGAATGGAAAAGGTAAGGTATACGTCATCATCATAAATATTCAACCGGTTCAACCGGAACTATTTATTTTGCTACTTGCCTTTGCAAAATTGACGAACAAAATGCACAGACTCATGAGAGATAAAATACAATACAAATATAAAATTGTATATTGTACAGTGTATATATATGTACACAAAATTATTGTTCACCTCGCTAGCTCGCGCTCTAATTCTTGGTACAAAATCGACACTCTGGTAAAAGCCAATATTTGGTTTTGCTGATTAATTCCACTGAGTGCACCAGCATTTCTATTTAGTTTTCCTGATTTGTGGATAATTTTAAATTTGTATTCTGATAATTTGAGATGTCACTTTAGGATACTCTTGTGGATTTTTGAAAGGTGTTCGATGAGTGATTTGTGATTAGTAATTATAGTGAATTTTCTACTTTAGAGGTATGCCCTAAAATTGTTTACTACTGCCCAGCATAAGGCAAAAATTTCCTTTTCGATTGTACTATACTTTTTTTCTGATTTTCCTAGTACTCTACTGGCATAGGCTATTGGAAAATTAGCATGATGGTAAATTTGTGAGGATATTTGTAATTTTTTTGAGAAGATGAATTAAGTGTTCTTTCCGGTTAATTTTGTACGTGGACCAGCGATTTTTGAGAATTTAGGTATGAAGCGACAGTAACAATTTGCGAGGCTCAGAAAGGATTGTGTTTCTTTCAAATTTTTGGTTCTGGGAAATTTTGGACAGCTTTTATTGTCGATGGATTTGGTTTCATGCCTTCTGAACTTGATTTCGTTTCTGAAAAACTGACGCTTTGTGCATGGTAGTTGCTTGGTTGTTTTGTATACAAATTTCGAGAACTTCTGAGTTTATTATTGTGATCTTTTAGATTCTTGCCATAGATTTGTTGTGTGCAACGTTAGAATTCATTTCTACCGGATGATAACCGCTATATCGATTATGCTATGTAATGGAAATGGATCACCTATTATGATTGTTGTTTTGATTTTGAATGTCGTTTCCTGTTTTTTTAGGGACAGTTAGGAGTGGACCAACGAAACGACTGGTATTGAGATGATTTTTACCTTCATCAAGCATTTCTTTTACTTGACGGTTTATTTTGACTTTATGTGTTTGGGATAATTTGTACTTTTGGACATGTACTGGTATTGTGTGTGACATGTACTGGACATGTACTGGTATTGTCGTGTTGTGATTTACCGGTTGTGTATGTCGGATAAATATTCCCGGTTGTATTTTCGATGCTGTACAGATTGATATTCGTTTGTGGGTGTTTGAATTTCTATTATGGTTTGACTACGTGCAGGCAGTACAATTTTGTTATTAGTTCGGAAAATTTTACAGGTGGTCGTTAATTTTAATGTTGTTTGGGCTCATTTGATTTTTCACTGAGACACACTTGGTTTTTTATCTTTAACGTTAAATTTTGTTTCACTTAATTTAGAGAATTTAGAGATTTCAATTTGTTACTTTACTATTCGGATTTGCGACCATTTGGGGTTTTTATATTTTGGGAGAATGATTGTTACGACCCAGAGATTTTGTATTTTGGATCGATAAGTTTTATGACCTAAATATTTCGTGTGAATACTTAAAATTATATTACCAAAAATAGTTCGAATCCTGTCTACAGCCCCAATATAGTAATACAGAACCTATTGCACTCTTAAAAATTCGATCTATGATACCTTTTCTGGATATAGAGGTGGCCTTTATAAAGTCAGACCAAACAAGATCACGCAGGCGGTCTATAGGAACGTTACACTATCCCGTCACCATCTTTTGATCAGAGGTTTGTGACTGATATTCCAACCAGGAAGGACTAGTTGAGAGAAGCATTTTTGAATACCGAAGATGTTAATTTCTTGACTGATGGTACAAAGCTTGATGAGAAGGCTAGGGTGCGGTTTTCTGTGAAGAATTAAATGTAAACTTGTTATTTTGGCTCCTGTACTACTGCAGCATTTTTCAAGCTGCACTGATTGAGGTATAATATGTATATATCTACAAGGGAAATTTGCACTATTACGGATAGTGAGGATGAAAGCTTTCATTCAAATTTCCTTACATCAGAAGTAGCCCAGAATTGGCACTCATCTCTTAACGAGATGACACATTAGTTCAAAATCCACCTGATATGGGTGTCAGGGTATTTCAATAATGTAAGGAATGAAAAGGCGGATGAACTCACTCGATAAGACACAACCTGCCTTATTTCACCAATCAGGGTGGAGTTGATATGGAGCGCAAGCAGAGCAAAAGGAGCGCAAGCACAAAATGCTTTCGACTGGAAAAATTCTGGTTCTGCCTAGTTGTGCTTCGTGTGCCTTTATTGATTTATTTCGAACTAAGGTTTTAGAATCTGAGTTCACAATAAGCTAGAATGAATTGTATTTATAGTGCAATGGATCTTATCACTTGCACCATATAGTTTTTGCGGGTAGACCCATCAACTTTAAATCCTTAATATTGATGTAATATTAAATTGAAAAAATTCAGTCGAGTTCAGTATGTACATTATTATACACACATACATGTATAAAGTGTACACGTGTCATTATTTTAATGAATTTAATTAAAAGTTTACTAGATACTTGTTGCCAACGTGTGTCCTAATTAAGTGGTGAAATACACGATGCACATAAAAAGCGCATATAATATTTTTGTATCAAATTCATTTTAAAGCATTGAAAAATATTTCCTTCCCCTTCATAAAATGGTTATATGATTTTAGTACACGCAATTAAAATTTATGTACCAACTTTCCGGAATAATTTAAATTACGAAATAATTTATTAATTATATAATTATAAATTTTCGATGTAATCTGTGGGTTTTATTTTAATTCGATTTGGTTGTTTCCTAAAATGAAATAAATTCAAATTTGTTGCCAAATTTGTGTTTTTTTTTCTCGTTACTATAAAACTTGGGGTGCCCAAATAAAAGCTTTCAGTTTTTAATTTTTTAGATTAATTATTAACACATTAATTATTAAAGAGCGAATTTTCTGTACTTTTCTGTATTATACACAAAAGATAATTAGTAAGATAATTTTGAGGTATACATGTTTTGGGTAGAAAATCACAAACAGGAACCCAATTTTAATAAATAAATCTTTTTTGAGGTACAAAAATAAAAATCGCCAAACTGTTTGCAGTCTACAGATACAGCCTTACTAACTATCCAGCTACTCACATAAACAAAACTAAACGTTTTCTCACTATTTCTGAATGTTGCAACAAGACAAATCTGTATAAAATATTTTATATGAGAAAGTTTACAATTCTATAGAATGTCTAGAATTGAGAAATAGTTTTGAATTTTGCTCATTAGTAATTTAAATGAAATTATTAAAGAATGCATTTAATCTGAGGGAGAGTCTGAATTCTAGGACGAAAAATTAAAATTTTTATAAAATTTTATCAATGAAATTTTCAACTAATCGAGACGTCACAGAAAAGTAGCCATAAAATACTTAAGCAATTCTTATGAAACTAATTAGACTCTTTAACTAATTGTAACATACGAAAGTTGACGAAAGACTTTCGAAGATTCAAAGATTCGTCTATGCCACACTCATTTAGAAATAGTAGATTTATAAAGAGAGGAGGTAAAATAGGAGTTTGTTGCCAATGGCGTCAACATTTTACAAATGAATTTGGAGAAAGCTACTTTGGAAAATAAAACTCATGTCAAAAAACACTGAACCGATTGGGAAGCAACCTAACCGCATGAATAATTTTACATTCCACGGTATTCCACTATCGATAAAATTTATAACTTTTTGAACATTTTGCAAAAACAGGATTTACCAATAAGAAACAGAATAAAGTAAAAGGCAAATTGGCTATTATGAACAATTCCATATAAAACAAACGAACTTCGCTGTTTCGGAGACGTCTTTTTAATAGGCATGTGTATGAAGCTGGAACGAAAATCATCCCGTAAATTTTTTTTTATTAGAATTGTTTGCTCGCTTAATTAAAGTAAAGCCTTTCATCCCGCAAAAATATATAAAAAGTATTGATCGGGACCTCAAAAATTTGATTTTCTGATTTTCAGACTGCGTGGTAGATTTATTAAAAACAATAATCGTTTAATATTCTATAAATTTTCAATTAATTTATACAGGGCCCGTCTTAAGTAAGTACAAGTTAGTTATAGCGATAATCAAGGTTCTATTGTAAAATTAGCCACTTTGAATTTCACTCATAACTTAAAAACGCTTACTCCAAAATTTCTCAAATAAACGCTTTGTTATCGCAAACTAATTAGTTTATAAAACACATGGTCAATAATAAAATAAATTGGTAAGTACACCCCGCACAAATAGTATGCAAATCTTTAATTTTTTCAATATTTCTTTAAAAAATGCTTTATTAACGTAATCTTTTTTGCGTATTTTCAAAATATTTTAAAATTCATTGTAATTTTGAGAGGTATTATCCGTACTGATCAGATCAGTAACATATTTTCCAATCAAATTCAATTGCAGTTTGATGTTATACAAACTTCAATAGTTTGAATCGTAAAATATAAGAAAAATGAGAAAACTTCACTACTCTCAATTCACCACAGACATACAACATATAGAGGGCAAAGACAATATGGTAGCCGACACACTTTCTCTCTTCTTTTTTTTACGCTTACGTTCGCTACAACTCGTTTCAATATGACGATCATCACAAAATGGTGATTCACAATGGAAGTTGGAACAATTTCCGTTCCATCATCAATTTAAAAGTTTTACTTTTTTTATTATTTTTTAAAAATATATCGTTAACAAGAGAGAGAAAAAATGTACCCCGTTCAAGCAAAGCCAACTTTACGAAGGCTCATCCAGGTAAAATAACAATGAAATATGAAATGAAAATTACAGTTCAAAATGTATTTAGTTGCAAAGCAATTATTTCATTGAAGCGAAAGTTGGCGGGTTTTATAAATAATTTTATATTGTCAAAGTCAGCCGAAAGACAAAAAAATGGATAATGCACATAGTACCGCGACAGCTTTAGCCAAAAAAATATATTTTAAATTGAAAAATCCCAGCTAAAAGTAACCATCCATAATTGTTTGTAACAAACAACAAATAAAAATAAAACCGACATAAATTCATTAGCTTCAAATTACAAAAATTTTCAAAAATTTAACATTTTGTCTGGAAAAGGTCTCATTTGAATCGGTTACTTTTCCAGACAAAACACTTAAACATTTTGTATAAATTTTTGAAGTTTGCACGTGTAATTCAATACCGCCAATCCTTCCAAACTCCAACCAAGAAACTTGGCCTGGAAAATTTTCCAGCGATAACCATAGATGAACCAATCCAAATGCGACCTTTTCCAGACATAACACTTTAAACGTTAAGTTTTTGCAAAATGTTTAAATTTGTGTATTACTTTGTAGTCGTAATTAAATTCGGTCGTTAGTTATACTTTAACCAAAGTTAAAACACAAAGATTTTAAAATTCTATATATTGGTGTGACAACAAGTAACTGTATTCCAAAGCAAATGCGCTTTTCCAAAAATCTAAAAAGATGCGGAAGGGAGAGCGTGTAATCGGCAAATGTAGTTTTGATTATTGATCCCAATTCAATCGAAATGTCGCACTCAGGTTGACAGTCTAAAATCCAGGAACCACGTGTTATAAATATTATTGAACCGATGGACGTCTATTTTTCTGTCCCTTGTGTAGCTGGGTTGGAGGGTTTTTCGGATTTTTTTTGCGCGGGTGAAAGATAAAATTTTGATTACTTATAAAACAACAAGGATAACTTGTCAAAACTATTAATTTGTTTAACACCCCGATTACGCTAGTCGAGTCGATTGTCGTTTCAAGTGACAATAAAAATTTGCTATTTGTATGAAAAAATAGCCAGTTGCTATGCCAATAAGTAGCTTGAGACGAAAAAAACAATTAAAAACTGTCATTTCGAGTCGTGTGAAATTTTGAAGTGACTAGAAAAAACATGAAATACGCCGGTTGTCGTTTGAAGTGCCTACTATAATAAACATATTAGATATGTTGGCAAGGCAGGCGACTATGGTTTCATATTAAAAGAGTCACTTGAAACGACAATCGACTCGACTAGCGTAATCGGGGTGTAATAAGGTTAAAATCCTACATCAACTAGATGCGGTACTTGTGCATTTTTCAAATTGCAGATGGTGGTTGTCCTAAATAACTGGCACTATAATTATTCTTGCTTCCCAACCTGTTTCCAAGTATACCAATTTTATTTAAAGGCAATAAGTTTCACTAAATGGCCCCAGAACAGCAATTGAGAGGACTGTACAAAATTGCTGAATTCGTCAGAGTTGGATTCACTTCAGTGTAACAGGAAGTTGGCTCCAAATCATCACATCGCATTGTTTAAAGTATCGAGTTTATTTGTAATGTCATAGACAAATTATTAGTTTCGTAATTATGATTATCTCGCAATCATGATTTCGTACTAGTATGTCATGTTTAGCCATACTTTCAAACTAAATTTGAACTCAGTTTAGAAAGGAATTTTTGATGTGTAAACATCTTTACGCGCGCCTACCAAAATTTTTTGTATTAGAGTAAACTTGTAAATGAAACGAACGGAAATGACGTATACCTACTTCGTTTGAAAAAAAAGCAAGAAACTCAACAAAAACAATTTTTACTATACATGACATGCTTTTATGTATATGTATAATAGTAGGGAAAATTAAAAAATTAATTTAATGAATGAAATAGAAACCATCGACATTTCCATCGATCAGAATAAATCAAAAAAAAAAAATTACGATACGAAATACGAATTACGATTACGAAATTGCATACTCATACGATTAAAAACACAGTCAACAACTGCTGTATATTGCTTTAGTCTCTAGGCGCTGTTCATCACGTCGGCTATCAATGATCATGTCTTCTAGTGAATGGGGTTATAATGACATCTCGTTTTTAACATTGAACTGCCAGAGTCTCAGGTCACAGTCACGCAGGTATGCTCAATTCATTTGGTTTTCGAGACCTGGCTGCGCAATGACGAACTTGTTAATATTCCTACGTTTGAATGCTGTTTTCAGTTCAATAGAGATGGTCAGTGGGCTGCCGGAGTAGCAATTCCGTCAAAAGATCCATAAAATGAGCATAGTGGACACAAATAATTTGCCGTACTTTTTCAAAACCAATATTGACGTAACAAATGGACTGGCGAATGGAACTATGGGCTGTCTAAAGTATATCGAATGCATAGGCATCCTAACCAGGACAACGAGAACGGTGAAAACGTCGACAGTAAAAAATATCAAACGACTCTGGGTGGATTTCGGTTCTAATTCACAAGTTGGCAAGAAGGTCAGGTGGCTTGAAGCTGGATGGGCGCAAAAAACGAATATCGACCGATGTTTGGTGCCCATTTCTAGAAAAAGCTGAACTATTAATCGAAACAACAATTAATGTTAAGCATAAACAACAATTAATGTAAAGCGTCGTACCTTCATGTGCCACCACAATTCATGCATCACACGGTGGTACATACAACGAGATAGTCAGTATATACTCTTACGATAAAAGACACAGTTAACAAATTGTGTATATTGCTTTAGCACGAGTAACGAGTCTCGAAGGTCTGTGCCGACGTGATGGGCTATCGATGATCATGTCGTCTACCATGGACGTAAAAATGGGACCTCAATGGGTCTTCTTCAAAATTATAGCTATCGCGCCTCACCACAAATCCGCTTTATCCGTTGTAATGGCGAATTTTGTACGAGATAATAATGACGTCTGGTTTTTAACATTGAACTGTCAGAGTCTTAGGTCATACACATCACCTCGACCTAACTGACACAGTCACGCAAGGATGCTCAATTTTCTTGCTTTTCCAGATCTGCGTTCAGTTCAAGAGAGACGGTGAATGAGCTGCCGGAGTAACAATATATAAAAATTCAAATAGAATACTCATACCATACAGTCACCTCGCATAAAGAAATCATCGTTGGACAAACAATTGGTATGAGCGTAACAACACAACTCATTGATGATATATATACGGCTGAACTTCAGCTTCTCAATGGGAATAAGATGCTTTCTGTAGTTGTATTAACCTCGCCGAATAAATCTTTCGAAGACATAATGAAGTTCATACATTTCGTCCTTGCCCCATATCCTAAAGAATTTCAAAAATTCTCCAAGGAGACTATCATCTTTTGCCGGTGATTATGAGAGAGGATTTCAATATTAATGTTGCTGTTCCTCAAGCTGAACCACTTATAAACTTCCTGCGAGACGAATTCGATTTGCAGATGAACTCAGATCGAAACATATTTACTACTAGATATGGGACGACCATATTGTGCAGTTTTCAATGAAAATTTTTAAAGTTAGAGTCGACAGTATAAAATATATCTTATTTTAGCTACCAAAATCCAATTGAGTCGATTATACCGAAAGAGTAATAGACCAATTTAACGATAATAAACAAATGAAAAACTCTGGTTAGTAAAATTGCATTCCTTCTTCCTTCAAAGTAAACTGTACCCACGTACTTTACACACGCCATGTTTACACATCTCCTTGAGAGTACTAATGGACTCACTCATTTTTTATTTTTTTCAGTACAATACAGCCCTATCCTTCATAATAAGCCAAGCTTAATAGTGAAACATTATTTGCACGTAACAGTACATAATAACAATCTTAAGAGTTTATACAAAATAATAAGAAATCATATAGTGATTTAAACAAATAATTAATCGTTCGTTAAGAGTTAAACTTAATAACATCACAATACTGTTAGTAAGATAAAAATTAATTTACATTTAGTGTTCATCTTCTCAGTATATTTCATTTGTAACTTATTTATTAATACTTTAACTTATGAAAGTTTATAAAATTCCAGGAGATGGTAATTGCCTTTTTAATTCTCCATCAGCTACAAATGAAAGAAAGAAACAACGAAAGAACCCCAGAAACCATCCTGCAGTATTAATCAGTTACGTACTATCGTAACTGAGTACCTCAGGAATAATCTTAATGATAACATTCCAACTTTGCTGGATTCTTGCCGTTCTATTTATTCATCTAACCTTACATTGTCTGAAAGTGATTTAATAACAAAATATTTAACTAATTTACAACAAGATGGTTTCTAGGGTGGTGCTGAATGTCTATCAGCAATTTCAAAATTAAAAAAAAAAATCATAAAAATTAATGTGCATTACCCAAATTCCCAACACCAAGTCAATTTTGTTCCTGAAACTCCAGAATAAAATTTTGAAATTAATTTATTATACACCGGAAACCATTATGACAGTTTAGTTCCACAATGTAATTCATCTATCTGCACATTCTCTGAAATTTAATAATGAATTAATATTTTCCTGCTACATGTCCTACCTAAATGGAAAAAATGTCAATAATAGCAAAAAATCATATATATTAGCTGTTCAGGTAAAAACTTATTTATCCCAAGAGTATTTATTCCTCGAAGCTTACAAAATAAAAACAATTAATTATAAACATTAAATATAAACATAAAATAATAAGGGCCCTCGGATTGACCCGAACAAACAAAATCATTTGAATTAACTGAATCAACCGAAGGGTATTGGGCGCTCACCCCGTCAGTTCAGTCAAAAAATTGAGCTACTAAATTAACTGAAGAGATAATTTGCTCATGTACTTAATTCAGACAAGTTGTTTTTCTTTTATTTTTGACATTTACATAATTGTTTTACGCTTATTTCATTTGCGTTTTTGATGTGTAAACATCTTTACGCGCGCCTACCAAATTTTTTTGTATTAGAGTAAACTTGTAAATGAAACGAACGGAAATGACGTATACCTACTTCGTTTGAAAAAAGCAAGAAACTCAACAAAAACAATTTTTACTATACATGGCATGCTTTTATGTATATGTATAATAGTAGGGAAAATTAAAAAATTAATTTAATGAATGAAATAGAAACCATCGACATTTCCATCGAGAAAAATCACAAAAAAAAATTACGATACGAAATACGAATTACAATTACGAAATTGCATACTCATACGATTAAAAACACAGTCAACAACTGCTGTATATTGCTTTATCACGAGTGACGAGTCTCTAGGCGCTGTTCATCACGTCGGCTATCAATGATCATGTCTTCTACTGAATGGGGTTATAATGACATCTCGTTTTTAACATTGAACTGCCAGAGTCTCAGGTCACAGTCACGCAGGTATGCTCAATTCATTTGGTTTTCGAGACCTGGCTGCGCAATGACGAACTTGTTAATATTCCTACGTTTGAATGCTGTTTTCAGTTCAATAGAGATGGTCAGTGGGCTGCCGGAGTAGCAATTCCGTCAAAAGATCCATAAAATGAGCATAGTGGACACAAATAATTTGCCGTACTTTTTCAAAACCAATATTGACGTAGCGAATGGAACTATGGGCTGTCTAAAGTATATCGAATGCATAGGCATCCTAACCAGGACAACGAGAACGATGAAAACGTCGACAGTAAAAAATGTCAAACGACTCTGGATGGATTTCGGTTCAAATTCACAAGTTGGCAAGAAGGTCAGGTGGCGTGAAGCTGGATGAGCGCAGAAAACGAATATCGACCGATGTTTGGTGCCCATTTCTAGAAAAAGCTCAACTATTAATCGAAACAACAATTAATGTTAAGCATAAACAACAATTAATGTAAAGCGTCGTACCTTCATGTGCCACCACAATTCATGCATCACACGGTGGTACCTACAACGAGATAGTCAGTATATACTCTTACGATAAAAGACACAGTTAACAAAATGTGTATATTGCTTTAGCACGAGTAACGAGTCTCGAAGGACTGTTCATCATTTCGGCTATCGATGATCATGTCGTCTATCATGAACGTAAAAACGGGACCTCAATGGGTCTTCTTCAAAATTAGCTATCGCGCCTCACCACGCTTTATCCGTTGTAATGGCGAATTTTGAACGAGATAATAATGACGTCTGGTTTTTAACATTGAACTGTCAGAGTCTTAGGTCATACACATCACCTCGACCTAACTGACACAGTCACGCAAGGATGCTCAATTTTCTTGCTTTTCCAGATCTGCGTTCAGTTCAAGAGAGACGGTGAGTGAGCTGCCGGAGTAACAATATATAAAAATTCAAATAGAATACTCATACCATACAGTCACCTCGCATAAAGAAATCATCGTTGGACAAACAACTGGTATGAGCGTAACCACACAACTCATTGATGATATATATTCGGCTGAACTTCAGCTTCTCAATGGGAATAAGATGCTTTCTGTAGTTGTATTAACCTCGACGAATAAATCTTTCGAAGACATAATGAAGTTCATACATTTCGTCCTTGCCCCATATCCTAAAGAATTTCAAAAATTCTCCAAGGAGACTATCATCTTTTGCCGGTGATTGTGAGCGGGGATTTCAATATGTTGCTGTTCCTCAAGCTGAACCACTTATAAACTTCCTGCGAGACGAATTCGATTTGCACATGAACTCAAATCGAAATATATTTACTACTAGATATGGGACGACCATATTGTGCAGTTTTTCAATGAACATTTTTAAAGTTAGAGTCGACAGTATATAATATATCTTATTTTAGCTACCAAAATCCAATTGCGACGATTATACCGAAAGAGTAATAGACCAATTTAACGATAATAAACAAATGAAAAACTCTGGTTAGTAAAATTGCATTCCTTCTTCCTTCAAAGTAAACTGTACCCACGTACTATACACACGCCATGTTTACACATCTCCTTGAGAGTACTAATGGACTCACTCATTTTTTTTTTTTCTCATTTCGATGCATTTTAGTGCTCACAACGCCGAATGCATCATAAATGGAGATTCCTGACACTAATAAAACATCTAGTTTCCTTTGGGTTTTTTGTTTGTTATGGATATTTAGTTGGCGGGAGCAAATTTTTTGCTGTTCTGTCAATATGTATAATCCTTTCTGACAATTTGAAAGTCAAATGTCAATCTTGACATTTTTGTCAATGCCTACTTCATTACTGTTTAAAACCAAACGAGAAGACAAAAGAAATTGTAGTATGTCTTGAGTTCTTATCTCATCTCGCAAACCATATAGTTTCTTAATCCTAGTTATGAAACCAGGGGCGGTATGTTGTACCATCACTTCGAATCGAAATTCGAAAAAAGTCGAATGGCGGTATGTTGTATCATTTTCGAAAAGCAAAAATTATACAACTTTCACTCTTTTTCGATTCGACTTTTTTCGAATTCGACTTTGTTCGATTCGAAGTGATGTACAACATACCGCCCCAGATATGAGTTTATGGTATAAGATGATAACAAAGTTTCTACCATTTCTAGTGAGTTACTGTTTTGCTTGATTTTTTATTAAGATTTAGCATCAAATGTTTTTCTAATTCTTTATCCATATGGAATGGATTAATATCATCATCGATTGCAGGGGGCGGTATGTTGTACTATCACTTCGAATCGAAATTCGAAAAAAGTCGAATGGCGGTATGTTGTATCATTTTCGAAAAGCAAAAATGATAAAACTTTCACTTTTTCGATTCGACTTTTTTCGATTTCGATTCGAAGTGATGGTACAATATACCGACCCAGGTTTAGGTCTCGTCCCAAGTGCTGCACATGTTTGAACTAGTTTTTTGGGTTCTTCATTCTCTTTCTCTTAAATTGCAAATTCTTCTTTCAACTTACCTTTAAACTCATTTATTTTGCTTCATTGGTCAAATAGTTAATCGTTTTTCTTCTCGTACTGAAAGATATTTTCAGTTGAAGATCTGGGTGATCTGGATAAACGTAACAGTGGGTCAGGTTTTTGATGTAGAAACAACTACGGTAGTGTCTGAACATACTCAAAAAAATTTGCATTAGTCTCCACTTAAACGTGAGTAAAACACTGAAAACTTAATTTAACAACAGAAAAGTAAAAAACACATACCGAAGTATTTTTTCAGTATGTTTCCGGTTATTTATTGGTAAATTTCTTAAAATACTTTATCATATATGTGATTATATTTCTATCACGTGTAGTAAGTTTACTTTGTTTGGCTTATTAGTTTAAGCACAATTAATAAAAATGTATCAAAAATCGTGGATCGGGAATTTGAAACATTTTTCAAGGTGGTCGTTTGTAACATGTTACGATCGTCCACAATATTGAGAACAGACCAATACGAAAAGTTGAGAGGCTAATCGTAGTTCATAAGCTGGGAAACATTTTGACCGAAAAGGGGAAAAAGCAAGGGAGAAGCATCGCATCGGCGGAAAGAGGTACATTAGTTACCATGTTCCTTGCTGTTAATGCTATTGGAAATTCACTTCCTCCAATGTTTATATTTCCTTTAAAAACTTTTCATGGGCATTTTTTGACAGGCGGATCGGTGGGTTGAATTGGGGCGGCAGGTAAGTGTGGCTGGATGTAGACGGAATTTTGTAGGTATACACAAATCCGAATTCACGACATTCCCGATTTGGCAAAAATTGCTTTATTGTAGGCCGCCATATCGAAAAATATATAATATCAGGATTCTGGAATTTGGCCGGTTAATCCTGATATTTTTGGAGATGGAGGATTTTCTCCAAGACAGGGCATACCAACAACTACCAGTAGAAATACAAGGGCCATCAGGCCACCCACTGGATTCTGTTTTTTCTACCGATTTTGTTAGTCCATACCCAAAATCGTCTCTTGTAAAAAGCACTCCGGCTCATGGAGGCAGAAAGAGGGGCAGAACTATGATATTTGCTGATAGTCCTGAAAACAGTCCTACAATCGGTACAACGTGAAGGAAGATTGTAACATTTAACCTTCTCTATTATTATGATTAAAACGTAATGCTTAACGTAACAAATGTGGCAAATGGCATTTTTATGGTTTTAGATAAAGAAAATGTGTGTTTTTCATGAATGTCACTTTTATTCCTGGAAGCCCAAAACTTTTCATTTTATTTTATTTTCACCCTCCCCTAGGCAATGATTTGCTCACCACAGAATGTATAAGACTATCTTCGAAGAGTGTGAATTTAGCCACACCGATGTATTCTTTAATAACCTAAAATTCATAGAACTAATTATAGTGAACATGAGCCTATTAATGAAATGACAAAAATGTTTAATGGAGTAGGTAAGTATTTGAATGTGAGTTATTATGGGTCCTTAGAAAATTATTCCGTGATATCCATTTTATTTTCAACTTACTGCGGTTGATGAAAGTTCTGTTTTTCTCCGCAATATTGAAGCTTTTAATTTTAACTTTTTAATAATATTTCTTATTATGAATCCATAATTATAGGTTAATAATTAATCAGCTCAAAAGTTTTGTTTTATGTTAATGCACGTTCGTTTGAAATTGTTCAGGCCCACAAAAAACACATAAATATTTAATCAAAAATTTAGCGGATCTTGTTAATTCAATAATACTACGAGTATATCATTCATTCTGTTTTTTTTTATTTCAAAACTCCGCTCCCGCATATATATCCAATATTGATTTCTTAGAATATTTCTTATGTTTATCATCTAATAATGCCTCAGGCATTCATGATAAATGCAAATTTTTCTAATATCAAATTCTGAAATAAATATGTTTCTAACTTAATATATCGATTACGAAAAATTTCGGCCACCACAGTATATAAATACGACTATCCAAGATATTATGCGACAGTTTTGTTGAACGAACCCACGCCTCCACATCAATAAAATAATAAATAAAGCACACAAAAAGTAAATTACATGTTAATTTTGAAAAAGAAAATTTAGTCCTGAAGACTTTTTGATTTTCTTTTGGTTTTTTTTATTCATCCATCGGCCAATACCGGCAGGCAGGTAATTCAATTTTTTTCACGCATATTTTATGTATATTGAATGGATGACAAAGTTCATTCGGCTGCTTAAATTATACTTTGTAATTTTAATCAAAAATTCACTTTTATCTATGTCAGCGGGATTAATCTAAATTCGAAATTACACACGAAAAATTGATTTCTAAAACAAACAACGATTTATTATTTCAATTTGGAGTCATCATGTTCAATCTATTTTTGATCGAACGTATAGGTAATAGAATATATTTATACTGTCTGTAGTTCTTATCTTTATTTATATGGCTCGATGAAATTGTGATACATTTGGAAATCGGATTAAATCGTTCGTATACCAGTGGCACTATTCTAGTAATTCCCCGGGAGGCGGGAATATGGAACTAGGGAAATTATTTTTATGTAATTTCAGTTTAAATATTTTTTTTCTGGCCTACTAAGGAGAAAATTTTGATGTAAATATTTGATGGAATAATTTTTCCATATCTAAATTGGCAGGGGATAGTATATTGTATAATTAGGAGGAAAAGTACTGCATTCCCGGACGATATAGTAAAAACCACGGGAGTCCGGGAATGCACTTTTCCTGCGAATTGTACATACTATTTTTCTCCGATCGGACTTTAAAACGAATATAAACCGAAAATAATTTTTAGTATTATTCATTAATTATCATATTAAGAAATCAAAACAAAGTAAAAAATCGAAAATAACACTTAATTATTGCTTAGTTAGCCATAAGACATAAATACATTTTGTTTTTTTTTTTTCAAAAGTTGTCAAGTTTGTGTACCTATTTGATTTATAAAAAACGTGTGAATGAAATTTAAGGGATATGGACAGTGAAAGCGAATTATCCTTATCTTGTACCCCGCCGGATATAGTGGAAGCAGCTAGTTCAGCTACATGTGATTTACTCCAGCAAAAATCGAAGGCAAAATACGAAAATGCTTATAATCGCTTTATGGATTATCGTCAATCTAAACACATCAAATCATTTTCGGAAAACGTCATTTTTTCGTATTTCGCTGATTTATCTACAAAATTGAAATCATCCACAT
This sequence comes from Nephrotoma flavescens, assembly GCA_932526605.1. NCBI lineage: Eukaryota > Metazoa > Arthropoda > Insecta > Diptera > Tipulidae > Nephrotoma > Nephrotoma flavescens. Next base: position 253,821,657 of record OW052220.1, read on the forward strand.
TATGGTCAAACTACTCAATGATCAGGTCGATGCTAGTGGTTAAAAATAATGTGAATATTGCTATATACCAAAAATTACGTGTCTTCTTGAAATGCAAATCCGACGGATACAAAGCGAAGAAATATTTTTTTGTATGTAATACATATTATGATTGTTTTTTGTAGTTTGCGTTAATTTTTGGAATCGCTAGTGCTTGTCGACGGAATGAACTAGCCCGCATGGAAATTACTGACATTAGTGATTTGGGATTTAAACTTTTAGTTAAAATTCCGAATACCAAGACAAATAAACCACGATCATTTATCGTAAACTCAACTCACTTATTGTAAATTCAACTTGACCCCATTTAATTTTAAACTAATTTTATAAAGGGTTGCGCAGTTCCAATTGATCAGCAGATCTATGGTTAAGACTGCTGCAAGACTGAGCATTTACCCGCCCTCACAGCCTGAAGTTAGTATCTTAGTTGTTGCTCAATAAAATTTGTCGAATTTGTCTACCAATTTGTCTTATTTTTTATTTAACAATTATTCTAGAAATATTAAATTCGGATCAGGAAAGCGGCCAGTAATATTTTTCGTACATTTTAAACATCATTCATTTATTTCAAATTATTTTCGTGTCCTACGATTGAGATCCCTGTATTACTCCAGCTGCAGAGACATGAAGATACCAAATTCTCAGATTTATTGGTAAGTGAATTTTGAACGCTTCCATCAAGTGTTTCGTATTGGGAATATAATTGGTGAAAAATTTAGACAAAAGCTGCTCTCTTTCGAGTTGTTAAACAACATATATAATGAGGCAAAGCTATGTACTGACTGTTGAAGGAAAACATTTTGCAGACACAAACAATTATGAGTATACATCGAAAATTTTAGAAATGCTGACGCCACCCGAAGTTGGTCTGTACGATACAATATTTTTTTACAATTGTTCCATTTTCACGCCATCATTAAATAAAATGCTCAAATCAAATTATTTTTATTCCCTTCATTTATGAAAATTTGGTGAACACAAGCCAAACACTAAAAAATATTGAATATATCTCGGGCTTGCGAACAGAGTAGCGCAAAGATAAAAATATTTTATTCGCAGAGGAATTTTTATTTGGAAAAAATTGAGGGACAAATTTTCAATCGCTTTCACAACACACATAATACAAAATAGATTGTATTTTAGGTTGTAAAATGGGTTTGAGAAAACTTTACTCGTAATCGTGTACTGGACTCAGATTGACTCCATAGTGTTTATATCTGTAAAATAATAGGTTTTCTAACAGTGTGAGATTGAAATAGGATTACGAGTATTTTATTTTGATTTTTTATTTTATGGCCGTGAAATGCGATTTAAAGAGACGTGTGTTTATGCAATATCTGAGAAATGACAATTTGCAGATGAGTAATTCTTAGATTTTTCATTAAAATTTTCCAATATGAAAATGGCATCAATTAGGCACTACACGGTTAGTGTAATTTTAACACAGTAACTGGTTTTGCCCGCGTTCCCTCATATGAGATACATTTTTTATTTTGGCTAGCGTTATACGATCGAGATTTAGCGTGTCTAAGCTAGTTCAAAATTTTTGCGGGACGTTTTCTTTCCGAATTTCTTCATTTGTAATTCCACTCAAATTTTTTTCTGTACCTAATGATAATATTTCACTCAAATTTGAGCCAGCACATCCAAACATTAATTTAGATAAATCAGTTATGGTGTTAAGCTTCATTCAACGGACCTCATTGAATATAAAACTCAATTTGAAAAGGGTTGTGCAATTTCAATTGACCAGCAGATCTCTAAGGTGAGTTCAATAATTTTTTACACATACTACAAAAAAATCAGGGCAAAATCGATTGCATTTTAGATATTTAAATGGGTGTGAAAAAAACTTTACTCGCAACCATCAATGTTGTGCTTATTTTCTACACCGCGTAGTTAATTAATATTCTACGTGTGTAGACAATGTATGTAGAAAATTAATAAAATGGGTAGAAGATGTTGAGACATTTTGAGATGGGAAACTTCGTTTTTTTTACCCCGCATTTGAAAAATTAAGTCCCAAGTTTTTATACGGTAATGATTATATGGCAAATCAGAAGTATTTACTAGATTTTTGAGGAACAAAGTACTGAATTCAACTCAATTCATTCATTCAGTACTGAAATTACTATCTGTACCTTTACCGACCCCACCAATATTCCAGCAACTTTACAAACAAATTTTAAGGCGACTTGAACTAATTTTGATTGGACTCACAAAAAATAGCATTTTTCAGGCAGCAAGTAGCAATTTCAAACATTGAATTCTTGTACCGCATAGGTTAGGTAACAGCGTAACTACGAAAAAATTGCGCAACGTAAAATTTTTTTTGCAAATCTATCATAATTTTAGGTAATTTGGATTCTACGGGTTTACTTTAAAGTAAACCATGAACTCCCAACAACCTCATTTCCGACCTCATTCTCGTACTATTATTACTTGTTGCTTAGCAACAAATACAACATACTGGAATCATGAGGTTTTCGTGTCGAAAAAACAACGGACAGATATATTTTTTCCTACGATCGGAGAAAAAATTATTCCCAATTTAATTTTGTTTTCAAAAAATTTAACACTAGCTTTCTACCCCAGTATGCCGGAAAAAATATTTGAACAGAAATTACATATAAATTCTTTCCCCAGTTCCCTATTAATTGGAAATTACCAGAATAGTGCCACAGTTAACAGGAGAAATATTTAAGGAAAACTTTAGTTTAAATTAAATAATATGTACAGGGTGTTTTATAATTCATTCAGCTTTGTTCACAAAGCTTAATTCCGCGAAGGGCATCAATGGTTTACCTACAATAAAATGATCATCCAATCAAAGTTATGGCTAGAGGTCTTTCTCCAACCTGCGCAAAACAGAAAATTATTGATGACCTCAAGCAAAAGAGCATGAAATAAAAAATGCTATAAACATTATTAAGAAAAACAATACGAATTTAAACAGGAGGAGGGGGGGGGGAGGTTTAAAAATCAACAAAGAAGGGCTTCCACTCTTTATAATCACTTTTAATAACAAAGACTTAAATCAAGGCAAAAAAAATGGTTTTAACCATACGCAGAAGTATTGCCAAAGAGGGACTAAATGCGTGAAATGTGCGGGCAAGCAGCACGCTCAATTATGCCCAGTCAGTAAAGGTTTTGCTGCATAATGTGTTAACTGCAAGAAGCCACATTCCACTAAGTAAACAGGCGATGTGAAATAGCTAAAGATCTATAAAGATTAAGAAATAAAATGCGAGAGCAGAATCCAGGAATACCGGAAAAAGGAGAACCAAAACTATCCTAGCAAGTGGCAATGCCAAAACCAGTTATTTCGAAGAGCACTGCCCTAACATTCGGCTATCTAAATAAGAGAAATGGCTTGAAGCTATGAGCAACAGATTAGAAAGGCAAAACTTAGGAGGAAAGTTGTTACTGGATCATTGTACAAGCGCATGTAATAATTATTTTTTTTAATTGGCAGATTATATCTTAATTTTAGGGCCCATGACTTTGTCATGAGTGTTTAGGATCAGATATTAGATTTATCCCATAAAGGTATATACGCGCATTCCGCTAGTAAAGAAATCTCAAAAACTTAAATAAGTTTATATTTTTTGTTATGCATTGTCATACGCATGAATATGTATCTTGGCTTCATGCTAAATAAGTTATAATAAAGTTGTGAAAAATTATTCCCGGTTTACATGGGACCAACATTTTTCTCCTGCAAAATGTGAAAGATATAACATTGACTTTTTGCACATGACAAACAAGAAACGAAATATATCCCAACAAAATTTTACAGGAGATTTTTTAGTCAATACACAGCAAAATTTTGCCATAAAAATAAAATGTTGCCATAAAATATATTCGATTCGAGTATTTTTATGGCAACATTTTTAAAATTAACAAGAAAAAAAATTATTTCGTATTTATAAATGTTGAGGATTCATAATAAAAACTGTGGCGTCTATAGATAAAAATGTAAATTTCGCATTTTAATTCATTAAAAATAAATTAATAATGATCCTATAAAAAAAATTACGCCATTACTATATATGTTTATTTCTTTCTGGCATATTGAATATTTTTATATAGCGGATTCTTTCTTATTTACCTGCAAAAATTTGTGGAAGAAAACAATTTTCTACATGTAAACCGGGCATTATACTGATAAGTGCGAAACGTAAACTTTGAGTTTTTATGAACATTTTTTGGTGTCGGAACCCGGAACTTATTTAAGTATTTCTTATTCATTTACCGTAATTATTTCGTGTTGAAAAAAGCCCAGTAATTAAAACGTGTGTTATAAAAAGAAACTTTTTCGTATGTGCTAATAAAAATAAGTTCGTAATGAAATAAAAATCAGCTATATTGGTTCCAATTTGAAAATCGTGCTTTAGTTAATAAATTGATAAAAATCATAGTGAACCGTGTGAGACTGTGGTAACCCTGTAGTGGACATTATTTTGTACAAAAAAAAAATGAGATTTAATTGAAATTAACTGTATCACGGTGTTGGATAGTAGTGTAGTAAACATTTTTTTTTGTGTGGCAAAAAATCGAACTGTTGTTATCAGAATTGTGGCATAAATATTAATTTGATAGTGAACATAGTAGCGTGATTAATAAGCGTCCGTGAATAACATTATATCGTGATGACCACGAGAGATAAAGGAAAAATTATTAGATTTTCCATAGATTACACGTCGCATTACAAATGAGCTTTGAAGCTCAAAATGTGTGTAATTTGTACCTAAATTGTATTTGTTAAATAGTTAAATAGTTAGTTATATAAATAAATACGAGATATGATTTTGTTAAAGATTGCGTGCAACGAAAATTCGAATCATGCGTGTATTGCTGTTCAGTAGATATGTTGGCCGATTTACTAACAAAACCATTGCCGGCAAAGCGGCATATCATGCTACACGAGCGATGCGGATTAAATTAAATTAAACAAATAATTAGAATGAGGAGTGGAAGAAATAATTTATTGACAACTGTTACAGATCCACTTATAGTTGTATATTCGCCTTTTAACGCAAAGTGGTTGACATCTGACGGAATATTTTAGAACTAGAGCAAAAGGTGATCAATTTCTCAAAAAACTAGTTTTAATGTAATATAAACTTCATAGATGATTATAATTCGACTGGATATTATATATTAAATGTTTAATTAGTTTACAATTAATGTAAGAAATGATGAAATAATAATACAAATGGAATGAGGCTTTTTCTCGTATAAACAAAACACCTTTCGCTCGCATAGAAAGTGGCGCTAACTAGGCGGTGATTAAAAGGCCAATAGACATTTTAAATTATTTGTTGAAGTGAAGTAAGCGTTTTGCTTTGCATTTATTTTTTGTGTTCTCTCTTGTTTTTATGTTGTTTGGCTGATTGGAAGACATAAGAGAAAAAGTTAATTGCAACAGTTATTTGGGGTTCTTATTAATAAGATGGATAACATCCTCATCTTGCACGATTAGTATGATGAACACACTTATAATTCCACCACAAATAAAATGCAATCTATGCCTTCAGCGATTCAGTCTCATCTCTATTTAAATTGCTCACTATACGTAAGGAAGAAATACATCAGGTGCCATAGAATCAATTTTACAAAATTTATATTTTTCTGTGAATGTTCTGACATTTAGCTGCACTGTTAACTTAATTTATACACGAAAAAAATTTCTGTCAGTTCTGTGAACAAAATCTTTATAGTTCAATTCGGAAAGTACAGTTACTCTTCGGAAACTTCAACATAGGATTGTGAAATCCAGAGTGAGTAAAACTACTAACGATGACCCTATAATTGTCAAACATGGGCGGAGTTATAATAATAATAATAATCGGGCAATCCACTTCCATAATATAAACAGAATGTCTTCAAAAGCATCACAATATCACGATCTTGTACTATAGACTTATTTCCGGTGAGTGATGTGAGACGCCCTTGAACAAAGAGATCCAATTAACAAATTAATTCTTATCCATCTGGTAAGGATGAGTTAGAGCAACGATCAAGAAAATTTCATTATTTTTCTATGTTGCATAATTATATTCCACCTGTCTCTCCATTAACTGCAAAAGAAAAAAGTGTTTTTTCACCAAGAACAATGCTCCATGTCACCAGTCGATAACTACAATGGCAAAATTGGACGAATTGAAGTTCAAATTGCTTCCTCTTCTACCATATTCTTTGGATCTGTCTAACAGCGACTATTGCCTGTTTGCATTCCTCAAGAACAAACTCGTGAGAAACAAAGTTGCTTCTATTGTGCGACCAAAGAAAAATCGTTATACAAAAAAGACATCGAAATGTTAGAAAGTCGTTGGAATGAATGTATCATTATTAACTATGTGGAGGAATAAAATTAAATTTTCAAAAAAAAAAGTTTTTTAGTAGTTGGCCTCGGTACTTATTGACCGACGTTATAAAGGTTATTTATGGAACTGTACAACTGGAAGCAAGTTGTTTTATAAAAATTACATTTAAGAAATGTGTGGTCATGAAACTCTTGCCGAGAGTCAAAAATATATTAAAAATGCTCAAACTCAAAAGTTTGTTGGGACTTTTACAGAGGTCCAAACAAGTGAAGAATCATTTTTTAGGATCAGCTTTACAAGTTGTTAGAGAATATATTAAATCATTTCCAATCAGTTCGCACTTTTATATTGTAAAAAATTGAGAAGGAATGCCCAAATTGTGTTGTCCTCAACACAACAATTAATTTTATAAAGAATAATTCGTTAATTTTGAAATTAAACGGTGATTTTCGACTTGAGGTCGAACTGTGACTAAATCGGGTATTTCGCAATCGGGAATTCATTTTACCAGCTTCCTTATTCGAATATTAACAAAAATTTGTCAAAAAATGAAGAATAAATTTGTAACATTTCAGAAATGCGATTTTAACCGATTCATTTCGCTAAGTTAGTTCAGTTGAAGTTGGTTGAGTACATCAGAGTAAATCTAAGATACGCACATCTTCCAAATTTTAATAGACAGAACTTGATAATTAAAATTTAAAATCATTCAAATTTATGATGAAATTCATGCCCTTGAGTTCTCACAAAATTTAACAGCAGTATTCAACCGCTAAAAATGAAAAAAAATCATATTGTACAATAAAAACACATATACATATTTGTGGAACAAAGTTTTACCATAAAATTAAAAAAAAATATTTTAATTATAAAAGAGTTTTTTATGGATATAAATCATGAACTTTTATTAAAAGCGTAAGTTGAACTTTCAGACAAACCACTTCCCTAGAGTAGAAATCATATAAAATTTACATTGAAATATTTTAAATCGTAATTCCAACTCCAATATCCCACTTTAAATTAACAATATCGGCATCGATCACAAAGCTTCGTAAAATAGCAGAAAGTAGTAATATTTAAATTGTTAAACAATGGCAGTTTCATATTCTAAGCACACACTAGCAAAAATAATAATTATTCTTAAATTAAACCTAAAATTCTTATTTTAAGCATATTTACTCCCAAGTGGAATCTGATTTCTCCGAAAGAGAAATAAAAATTAAATTTTCTTGAACAATTCATACATTTTATTCAATTATATCTTCTTAACTGATCGCATTTTATGAAGTATAATATTTCTTAATGTATAAAAAAAATATTAAGATATTAAATTCTATTATCAAGAAAAATATTCTATACTCTCCTTTCATGAAACAAATCAGAAATACTTTTTTAAATCATTGAGGGAATTTAGTATGAAAGTGGCCTATCTATTAGCCAGCAATACACAAAAAATAGTTGTTAGGTCGGTTGTAAAAACAATCAAAGGAGAAACATTCGAGAATATAAGTTTTTAAAATTTTTAAGTAAGAAAAGCGTATTTGTTTGATAGAAAAATGTACGGGTTAAAAAAATTACCCTTAGATATATCAATTGTTCCTTACTTCAAGAAAATAAAACAAAAAAAAATTATATTGGTGAAGAAATTACCATCGATTAAGAAATAATAATAAAAATTGAGGAAAACAAAATTCTTGAATCAATCACTTATTTCTTGATTATTGATAGTATATTTTAGATTATGATTTTACCTAGATATATTTTGGCAACATATTTTTCTATCAACTTAAAATGATTTAGTTCACTGGCAGACGTTTAATATAATATGTTGTATACAAATAATATTCGTGTAAAACAATTTAAATTTCTTACATAAATAATTTTAATTTAAATAAAAATAAAATTCAATTATTTTTTTCAGAATTCCAACAAAACAATTTAAAATTAGTTGTACTCACATTTAAATCACAATTTATAATTAATTTTTTTCCTACACTTTTTTTTTTGTAATATAACAAACAATAAATATTATTTTATTTTATTTAATCCAAAAAAATATTTAATTTATATTTTTTTATTTGATTTCAATTTAAAGATAAAATATTTAAAAAAAATGTATAACAAAAAATCACTTGTGATGCACACACACTTAATTTTTAATTTAAATATTTTTAATAAATAATATTGTTAGAAATTAAAAAATATTAATTAACAGAAAATATAAATATTTTATTTATTATTTTAGATCTGTACGAACAAACTGAAAGTCAGCTTAATACTTAAACTGATAACTGAACAACGCGTTTTTATATACCGAAGAACCATGTGTATCAACAGTTTTTCCAGTTTTTCCGACTTTTATATTTTTTTGTTTTTTATTTTTTGTTTTTTTTTTTTTTGTAATTTTGGTTTATGTTTGTGTGTTCATATTTTTCTATCCCGTTCTTCGAGTTTGTGTTGTTGTTGTATTATGTCTTGTTGAGGAAAATATTATTTTACCATTTGCTACTGTATCCGCAATACTATATAGTAGCATCGACGAAGAAGCAAAGAAAATTCGTCTTCTTTCGCACGATTCTTCTGTGTGTACCGAGTAAAGCAATATTTTCGATATACCCATTGGAATATTTTCTTAGGTTGGCGTTAATCAACTGTCTCTTAAAAAAATTCAATATATGTAATATGAAATAATTTGATATTTTTCATTTAAGGGTTAAAAACGTTGATAATTATACGCAAATTAAAAAAGTTTTTCATTTTTATATTTTATAACAGCATAATATACCAAACGAAACTATTAAAGTTTTGTTTGTACAAATAATGATGTTTGACAGTTGTGGGTTCGAATCAGGTTCTTGTATATGTATGTGGTTATGGTGTCTTATTGAATTATGTTAATAAGAAAACGTTTGGGGTGCTTAACACAATCTAAGAATGTATGTGTGTTAAAATGTTGTTGCGGAAATGAGCTTTTTTTATCGATATACACATATATGAAGTCCTTTGTTGGTGAGACTGAGATGAGACAAATTGGTTTAATGTAAATATTCCATTTATTATTGAGTTTGCTTATTTATTAATTTCCCGGCAAACGAAAAGAATAACCGTTGGTGTGTTGAATTAGGTTCCACTATACAATAAACTGATATTTGGAAGACGTAATAGACGTTAGCATTTTGGGACTTGTAATTATTGATCAATTTTTGGTATAACATTTTTGATGATAAATAAATGAAATTGCCAAATACATTTAGGTCATAAAACCAAATACATTTTGGTAGCTTGTGCGATAAATAGATAAAAAACCTATCAAAACCTGTAAAGTGTGTAAGGGGCGGCTTAAATAACTGAGCTTGCTACTGCTTGTACAGCGATAATTGGGGTAACGTCTAGCCGGATCCCGTTTACCACATGCAAGCAGCTATCATTACGTGATTTAATATGACAACTGTGCTAGAAACTAAGAGGAAAAAACACTAAGTGCTTATGGAAGGCCTGAATTACAAATCCCTATTGAATCATATGTTAGCAAAAAAAAAAAAATAATAATCATTGCAGCAGTAATATACGTGTGAACCAAAAACGCATGGGGATATAACAAACCGACACAAAATAATCATTCACAAGAAGTACGTACATAACTTAACCCTTAGCACTAGCAGTCACAAGCAGTCTATAGCCAAAAACATCCTCGTTGTTATATAACCGGCTACCCGGGGTGCCATAGACGCATTTTCTCATTTATAATGGAAATGTTTGAATACATTTTGCGTTATTGCATGTTTCCTTTAATTTTGTGTTGTCATAATGCAAAAATACAAAACAACGATGAGATGAAAAAATGGGGTTCCCCGATTTAGATAATACGGCAGCTTGATAAGTCAGTGACTTTTTCAATTTTCCGCTGATGGAGTGCAGAATTCATCGCCGACCCACCGTCCATGTCAATGTACAGGTTGACATGGAGCTTGCAATGTGCAGGTGGTATACTGTAGTTGTGTGAGTAGGTGGATAGGTGAATGGGTTAATGATGTTAACATGAATGCGTGGTATCACAATGGGCCAAAAATGGCCTAAGTGTCAACCACTGAAACCTAACCTAAAAACCTTAAGTTCAACACTGATCGCGTTAACTGCCATCTATTAATAGATTACCGTCAAATTTTGAGCAAGCTGCGTCATTGAGTTTGTGTTTGGCAGCAATTGGCCCATTCCACACGGGATTTTAAAGAACCACTGCTTCAAGGCTGCCGCATGAAAATTTTCTACGAGATTGGTGCAACATAACAAAGTTAAGAATGTATGATATATACTGCAATTGTTGCTGTAATGCAATTGTTGGTGTACCGCCGTTTTGAGATCACACATTTTTGTTGCACCTAGTTCGTAGACAATTTTCATGCGGCAGCCTTCACGATTCAAAATAAGTCGTAATAGATAATGTCTATGTACGTATAACAAAATTGTTGAAAAAATCATTTTTGAAATGTTTTCGCTTCGTTCGCATCATATAATAATTTTTTTTTTTTTTTTTTTTTTGTACGATGCAATTGTTTTGGGGCTCAAGGTTCACCTAGCTCTTTCGCACGTATGCATTTTACGTCCTTGCTTTACGCCTACTCAGCCATCTCGGAGTACGGCTATAGGATCGATTTAAGACCATCTGCCAGCCTATCATGGAAGATGTGCCGGCCCATGGGTTTTGCACACCGACAGGGGTCATAGATGTGTTACATTTCACCACAGATTATAATCTTTTGATGAAATTTCACTTTGTATTCTGCCCCTATCGGGATACGAACCCAGTACCTCCCGATCCAAACACCATAGCTTTAACCAATGTGCGATTTGATTGCGAGCAATATAATTTAAGGATTTTTATGTACATAAAAATATGTTGATAATGGATGAATTTACACGGAATGAAGTCGTTTGAAGTCGTTCGCCCGAATTTAACAAAATCCTGAAATCAAAATGTTGTAATTAATCAATCAAAAATCCCCACTTTCAAAATCCCGACATTTGAAATCACAACTTTCAAAATCCCCAACTTTCAAAACCCCGACTTTTAAAATGCCGACTTTCAAAAATCCGATTTTCAAAAGCACGATTTTTTAAATTTTTTTATGAATTCGGTCACCCGCGGACGGCCTAAATTCATTAAAAGGGGATACCATCTTAGTCCCGAATATTTTATTACCAAAATGATGTTTTTGACTAGATCAAAAATTTACTAGTAGGCAGTTTCTCAAATCCCAAATTGCCAAAAACAAATATCCCGAAAAATATCCCAAATCACCTTTTGTAACAGTTTGATTGTTTGGATTATTATTTTCGGGATGGCATTTTGGGATATTTTTTTCGCTAATAAAATTATTGGCCTTTCGATACCAACCCCATTAAAAGATTTAAAACATTGCTTTTGGCCTTTCGATACCAACCCCATTAAAAGATTTAAAACATTGCTTTTGAAAGTCGGGATTTTAAAACTCGGGATTTTGAAAGTCTGGATTTTAAAATTTGGGATTTTAAAAGTCGGGATTTTGAAAGTCGGTATTTTAAAAGTCGGGATTTTGAAAGTCGGTATTTTAAAAGTCGGGATTTTGAAAGCCGAGATTTTGAAAGTCGGTATTTTTTTTCTCGGGATTTTGAAAGTCGGGATTTTAAAAGTCGGGATTTTAAAAGTCGGGATTTTAAAAGTTGGGATTTTGGAAATCAAATTCGGTATTTTAAAAGTCGGGATTTTGAAAGTCGGGATTTTGAAAGTCGAGATTTTAAAAGTCGAGATTTTAAAAGTCGGTATTTTAAAAGTCGGAATTTTGAAAGTCGGAATTTTGAAAGTCAGGATTTTCTTTTTCTCGGGATTTTGGAAGTCGGGATTTTAAAAGTCGGGATTTTAAATGTCGGGATTTTAAAAGTCGGAATTATGAAAGTCGGGATTTTAAAAGTCGAGATTTTGAAAGTCGGGATTTTAAAAGTCGGTATTTTAAAAGTCGGGATTTTGAAAGTCGAGATTTTGAAACTCACGATTTTTTTTCTCGGGGGGTTGGGCTCGATTTCCCGAATTTCAAAATCCCGAAATCAAAATCCCGACTTTCAAAATCCCGACGCTCAAAATCCCGAATTTATCAATCCCGACTCTCAATATGCCGACTTTCAATATCCCGACTTTCAAAATCCCGATTTTCATAATCCCGATTTTCAAAATCCTGATTTTCAAAATCCCGATTTTCAAAATCCCGATTTTCAAAGCCCGATTTAAAAAAAAAATTGAATTCGCGGACGAAAAAAAGCAATATTTTGTTAATGCAACATTTTGAAATGCAATAATTGTTGAGGCTAACGGCTTTGACAACACTCACGGGCACGCAAGAGGTCACTGCGCTCCCCCCGCTTAGCCCTCCGAGGGGCTTTAGAAATGAACTTCGGGGGACGTAGGAGCCGGGATCAGCAAACATGTCGCACTGCGTGCCGCACGTTGGAGCGGATTATATAGAATCTATTAATAATTACACGAATTTCATCAAAAACCCAGACGTTCTTTTCAGAACGACCAAAAATAAATTTTAATAAAAGAACATATTTATACAAATCCAATTTTGTAAATTAAATTTTACAATTATTGGTTGTGGAAAAGCCTAGTTCAATTGAGCAGGCCCAATTCTTAATAAAAATGAAGATAAAAAACAAAATTTAATATTTAATATTTTTTAAAAAATCCCGAATTTGGTCGGGATTTTTAAAATTTCAGCAAAGTCAGGATTTTGAAAATCGTGATTTTGAAAATCGGGATTTTGAAAGCCGGAATTTGAAAAGTCGGGATTTTGAAAGTCAGGATTTTTAAAGTCGGGATTTTGAGAGTCGGGATTGATAAATTCGGGATTTTGAAAATCGGGATTTTTTTTGTCGGGATTTTGATAATTCGGGATTTTGAGCCGATCCCAAGTCGGTATTTTAAAAGTCGGTATTTTAAAAGTCGAGAATTGGAAAGTCTGGATTTTAAAAGTCGGTATTTTAAAAGTCGGTATTTTAAAAGTCGGGATTTTGAAAGTCGGGATTTTGAAAGTCGGGATTTTGAAAGTCGGGATTTTAAAAGTCGGTATTTTAAAAGCCGGGATTTTGAAAGTCGGGATTATGAAAGTCAGGATTTTGATAATTCGGTCTTTTGTAATTCATGAAGTCGAATGCAATATTTATAGAAAATAATTTACACATACATTGATAAATAGCAAATTGTGGATATAATATTATAAATAAAAATAATTAACTATTAATTTATATATTATTTATATTATAAATAAAAATATTTAATTATTTATATCACAATATCACCCCAAATTTTTTTTTTATTGTTTTATTCTGCTCGCTCGATTTAAACTAAAATCTGAACATCTAAAATCTAACATGTCAAAAATGGCCTTGATTTTTTTTTTATTTCATGTTTGTTTGTGTTAGGGCTACAAAAAAAATTTGTTGGAAAATAAGTCGCAATTAAAATCGGTATCATAGATAAACGAGGAAAGAGTTCAATATGAAGCTGCTTCTTTGACATCCCGTGTAGAACGGCACATTGCAAGCATACAACCTCATGAATTTCAAGGAAAATGGAAAAAGTGAATTTGATCTGCTGATTAAGCATTACTTTTTGCGTAAAAAGGCATCACCGAAACCAAAAAAAGGCTTGATAAATACTACGAGGACTCTGCACCGTCAATTTCAATGGTAAAGAAGTGGTTTACTGAGTTCCGTAGTGGTCGTACCAGCACGAGTAACACCGAACGTTCAGGCCACACAAAAAAGGTCCTTACGTCAGAAATCGGAATAATGATCGATAAAATCGGAAATGGCTGGGCGATAAGTGATTTGGGTCTTGAAGAAGTCACAACTGAAAGAAACCTTCAATATAGCCTTGAGAAACCCTATTATTTAGAAGGAATAAAAATATTCAAGAAACGCAGGACTAAATATAAGGAGACTACATTGAGAAATAAAATGCTTTTTTGCCGAAATGAATATCTATTCAAAAAGTCAGTGATTTAACAAACTGCCCTGAATCTGAAGCTGAAAATGAAGGTTTTAAAGCGGACGATTGCTCTGATGAAGAATGGTGTTCTGCACTACTGGACAGAAATAATGAAGATTCTAATGTAGAAGATATACGTGAAGAGAGTTCAGTCAGAATTGAGGTGGGCATTCTAGTGATGACGAACATACAGAACAGAATGATTTCAACTGTGAGGTAAATATATAACAATAAATAGTTTATAATTATACCCGCCATCATCACTATACGACTATACAAATTAATAACCGAGGAGTAATTTAATGCCTACCCAGTAATTGCGATAAAAGTAGGAGTTCACCAGTCAAACCATGAACACGCAAAAGTTTTGTGGAAAACGACTTCGAATCACGCTTTGCATCACGCTAGTATGCGGTTGAATCGTTTCTGGGAACTAAGCAGAATTTTTTGAGATTCAACAACAAAAACACAAGACAATATCGCTTAGAAGCTGGAAAAATCGCGGTAATCAGCGAGCTATTTGAAAAGCTAAACTCCAATCTTTCCGTTTGAATATTTCCGTTCCGAGGTATGTATCTAAGTAATTTCTAATTATTATTTTATTTTATAGGAAGAATGAGATTAACACAATACATCCCCTCCAAACTGATTTGTGATGCGTCCAACGCCTATCCCATAACTAGATAAATTTATACGGGTAAACAAGCGTCAGGAAGAGAAACGAATCAAATTGAAAAGATTCTTAACCCATAGTTTCAAACAGAATTTGAACTCTTTCATTTCGATGCGTTTTAGTGCCCACAACGCCGAATGCATCAAAAATGGAGATTCCGCTCACTAATATTTTAAAAAGAAAGATCTAGTTTTCTCTGAGTTATCTGTTTGTTATGGATATTTAGTGGCGGGAGCAAATATATGTCTGTTCTGTTATTGACAGACCATTGACAGACCATTTAAAAGACAATTAAATGTCAATCTTGATATTTTTGTCAGCGCCTACTCCATCACTATTTAAAACCAAATGAGAAAGGAAATTGTAGTGTGTCTTGTGTTCTCATTTAGGAAATCAAGATGCCAAAATTATGGTTACGAAGGTTTAGTAATGTGTCAGTATTACGCAAGACTTTTTTTAAGGCTTTTTTTAAATAATTAAAATGTTTACTACTTACCTGATTTTCTCGATGTACACGTAAAGTAAACTTTAGGCTTGAGAGATACCAGTATAGTACATTACATTTCGATATGTTAGTTTGAGCAGCAAAAAATCCTTCACTTGTATTGCACAAATTTGATTTTAATTTATGAAATTTAATTTATTTTTTTGTTGTTTTTTCACATAATATTTAGAATTATTTAATTATGCTATTTATTGTTATTTTTAATTTTTAATTACTATAAATCACAATATGATTAAATCTATATCAGTTTTTTTGTTACATTTATTATCACTATCACTATCACTATCACTATAACTATCAAGATATATTTAACTAGGCACAATATTCTTGCAAGCTTGCATTTTTATTTAAACATAAGAATTTTTTTTTATTAATTATTTTTTTAAAATATTTTTTTACTAAATACATTATTTAACACTTTTAAATTTGGGTTTTCCCAAACTCATTAACAACTGTTTAACAACTGATTCTCTCACATTTGTTTGTTCGTCAAGCTTTGCTACATTCCCGTTTTAATTTATTTTTTTTTCTTATAACTCGTTTTCCTGCTGTTTTATCTTGTATACTTATTTGTTTTGTTTTCGTTTATCGTTTACATATTTGTCCCTTCCGTTAATCAACATGTTTGAGAAAAAATACATACAAAGAAACACAATTTATCACTATACATATAAGGGATGTACAATAATCCAAGAGCGGGCTAAATCACCGCAGACGTGTAGAACCGATATTTGTTACAGGGCAGGTTCAAAATCGGTACTTCCTGAAGTAATGATTTGAATCTAAAATGAGATTTTGAATTTAAAAGCCATGAAGTTTTCATCCTAAGCAATGCTCATTTTTTTATATCCATCGAGTGGAATGTGCCGCTGCTATATTAGTTTGATCTCTTCGTGCACTATCGCTAACTGATCTCGTATCTTCATCCAAACTAAATAGTTCTCGCCTACTAAATTCACTTCATGAGTTATAAGCATCTTACAGTTCATTGCATGTAATATCTTGTGGTATCCAACTACCAAAAAGTGAGGTGAAAATTCGTGGATTGGTGAATTGCATTCCTAAGAGAAGAGCTCATCCTACCTCTAACACTCACCTGAATTCAATCTTACTGGCGGTAGCTTCTGTTAACGTTTTACAATAAATGAATTTGGTAAGATATTATCATGATCCATGATAATGAGAATGGTTGTTTTCCCGCTTGAATGAGGGTCTCGGATATAGTTTCTACTGGCCCACTAAAATCTTCTGCCAAGCTCATTCAGATACGGGTTGTTTCCCTAGTGGTGGGCTTATAAATTGCTTCGACGATTTAGATTATTTGCATTTGTCACAATTAGTAATCTACTCGTGAAGGTGAACGTTCATTTTAGGCCAATAATACAGTCAGCTTAAGCGATCAAATGCGTCTTAAATATATCTACATGCGATCCTTCAAGATTGTACCACTTAACACTCTAAAATTAGCTACAATTGATGATCATATTCAACTTGGAGTGAAGGTCAAGAAAAGAATGGTTATTGTAGTATCTGTAAATTTATTTCCCACCTCGTGTAACTCTAAATCCTGTTCTTTTTAGCAAGGGTGTCGCATTGTATTCGCAGCAAAATGTTTTCACTTCTTTTTTAGTGAGCTTGTCGTCGCCGTGCGAGATAACTGTACCGGCAAATCACTCGTGCAGAATATCTATCATGGAATGCGCTGTCCTGTTGGAATTACATATCATCGGTATACAAATCATCCTGTTTAGGGCACCACAAGAAGTTGCTTGTCATCGATTTGTAATGAGAAATTGACTGCCTCGTGTTTCCCCGTACACTCCCACGCACAGCAGCAATGTTTTCAGCAGATATTGCTTTTTGATAATGTGCACATAATTTGCACACGTTGTGTCAACGCTATTAATTTGCCATACACTACTGCACAATTTACAACAAATTTAACAGATGTTTAACAGATTCAATGGGCCATTCTACACACGGCTTCCGCTTCTGGCTTCAAACTAAGTCGTAATAGATAATTAATGTCTATGTATGTGTAACAAAATTGACAATTAAAAAAATCATTTTTGAAATGTCTTCGCATTTGTGTTAAAACTTTTGTGTAGCAAAACGACATTAAATCGGATTTTGTAGGTAAAAAGGGAAAGAAAGGAAGATGAAGCCGGTCTTATAAAGCAGTGTGTGGAGTGGGCGAATAATAACTTGCCGAGTTGAGAATAAATTTGTTTTCTGGCGAGAAGACAGAAAGGCAAATTGAAAGATTGTTTTTACCGGAATTAGATTCCACATGATGAAACCTCAATTGCCGATTATAGGAAAATTAGGTAATGTTTTGATCCGATTTAAACGCCATTTTATTCAAAGTTAACTTAAAATTCACCAATTATTTTGAACCTACATTTTTTTGGAGGATTTTTCTTGCAAAAAAATAACTAGGGGTACTCCTTGGTAAATTAGATGAAAAAAAGTTTCAAAACGTAGAAGAAAGCTTAGAAAATGTAAGCATTGTTTAAATAGGAAATTATACTCAACCCAGAATTATGAAATGAATAGCTATGTTTTAAAGGGTGAGTGGCTTTAATAATTTCAAATTCGTTTAGGATGGTAAAAGAATGAGCCACAACCATAATCCGTGTCAAAATTCATTAGATTTCTGTTTATAACTTGGACGCTAGATTTCAAATTGGAAGCAATATTGCCAATGGCTCTTCTGTAATTTCAATTTATATAATCAGTCATCAACCGCTAATCTAACCTATTAAATCTACATTGATACCAGGGGTGGGCGAGGTAGATTATGCAATGTAATCTACGAGGTTGTCGTCACATAATCTATTGTGAAGGTAACATAGCGTTTTTTCGCGTTGCTGACTTCGACCCGTGCACCTACAATACTACAGGCCACACTGCTTGCTATGTCATCAAATTTATGTCTATAGTTTATTCTCAGTAGATGGCAGTCATATTCAAAGAAAGAATTAACGAAAACAAACAGTTTTTTTATACGAGTGCAAAAAGTAAGGTTATGTCTTCTCGTAAATTACACAAAATGTGTACACATTTTATACGTGTTTACATATTTAATACAATTTAGAATGCAATCTTACGAAACTTACGAATAGCTTTTTATTAAATTTTTAAATATACATATTATTAAAAAAAAAATCTTGTTGTTTTTTACAATTTTTTTATCAATATGACAGCTTAAGCACAAAAAAAATCAAAACAATCTTTTTACTTTTCGTGCTGCCTATTTAACGCGATATTTCAAAACGAGATATTACAAAACGCGATATCTCAAAGCGCGACCTGGTACAAAACATGCTGTATAAAATAGCAGAATTTTGACAGCGGAAAATAAGAGGCTACTCGCCGCAAGTGGCAGCACTATCACTAAAGAGAATTAATCTTGTTATGTAATTACCAGCGGAAATTTTTTATTAAATAAAATATTAAAAGTGATCCATAAAATGGCAAATTGAGTGACCTCCGAAGTAAAGGAACTCGGTATATGAAATGTTGGCATTTAACAATATTCCGTCTTTCCGGCATTTCTTCCACTAGTATATACTATATCATTTGGTACACTATCGCGTTTTATAATTTCGCGTTTTAAAATATCGCGATTCAAATGGGACCCCTATTTAAAGCAGTGTGGCCTGTAGTATTTCAGGTGCAATGCTTCGACAATAGAAGGTCAATAACCAGAGAAAACGTATAAAAAATTATCAGGGATATTATTGTTGATACCATAGAACTTTTTTGATACTTTGGCTGTATGAAAAATACTTCGATCGTTTTAAGCAATATTAGTACTGTTGACAAAATTCGTAATTCGATTATGAGACAACTTTTGTAGCGAGAGCGTTTAACAGCTCTAACCCAACTAATATATTTAATACGTCTTATGATATTGTAGTTATTGCTTTGACTAAAGTGTAAAATTTGTAGAGGCTCCATGCGAAATGCAACTCTTTTTTATGGAACTCTGTGATATAACAAAGTGTTAGTCTTTTATTAGTTTGAATGTAATACATTCAGAAAATAATTTAATTAATTCTGTGTTTGTGTGTTAATGTCTGATTTATGATTAGTCATTAAATTTAGCCCTTCAAACATGTATGTGAAGCTAGCCCGAAAAGTAGCCTGAAAAAAATGTGTCCTTGCTATAACTTTAATATTTTCGGAAAAATTTATAAAAACTGCATTACGTTAAATACTCATCCCGAAATATTTTTACATCAGTGTATTAAGCTATTTGATTTTACATGCCGAACTAAATTTGCAACAAAAATTATATAATATAATAAAAAATAATAAATAAACATTTTGTTTGCCACCACGTAAATTTACCAAAAATATATTAAAATTTCAAAAATATATTAAAATTTATACTAAATGTCTGGTCACGTGGTCGCTCTCGCAGAAATTTCTAAAAAATACTGCAAGTCCTACGAAAACAGGATCAATATCACGAATTTAAATATATACACTGATTATCATATCAGTTGAATAAAAGGATTATATAATACCGAGTCCGCACCTGAAGATCGAAGCACGAAAATTCAAATTTTCACTGTTACATTTTCTGCGCTTTCTGTTACAAGGTATTACTTATTTCATTCGTTTTATATATTATATCTTTAAGCATTAATGCTAGAAACAACAGACTTGTGAAATTTCTCATGCGGAGAATTTATAATCCACTACTTTGCAAGTGGTCTCTATTTATAAAAAAAAATGCACTGCAGCTGTGTTGAAATAAAAGCCCGGATTGCTGACGAAGAACGAGTTTTCTACGCCCAATCAAAATTATTGCGATTTAAACACCTATCGCTGTCGTACAAGCTCGCATTTTATAAAGCACTCATAAGACCTGTGCTGACTTTCGGAAGCGAGAGCTGGAACATGACCTCTAACGACTGTATAGATTATTATCCACCTTCCCTTCGAAAGGAAGGTTATCCGTTCAATTTTTGGTCCTATTAAAGTTGCGAACAATGAATATCGGATTCGCATGAACTACAAAATAAAGCAACTTCTCGGAGGTAGCGATATTATCGGCTTCATCAAATCCAGCCGAGTTAGCCGTTGAAGTCTCCACTTCAACGAATGATCTACAAAGTGTTCCATCAACACCCAGCTGACGTCGAACAAACCTAGTCGTATTAGGATGTCGAAATTGGAGGACGAGAGCGATGGACCGAGACGGATGGAAACCATAGTGCGGGCGGCAAAACCCCTCCATGGGATGTAAAAGCTAGAGAGCAAGAGAGAGCGAGAGAGAGCTGTGTTTACAATACAACAAAATAAAATATCACGAATTTATCTAACATCATGTTTTGACAGAAATTCAAAGCAAATTGTATATTGTGTCTTGAAGACTCTAACGAATTTACACTCATGAAAATACGGTAATGTGGTTGCGTTTTCGCATACGTAAATTTCGCACGTCTGTTTCCAACATAAAGTAAAGTATCATCAACATATGCACTACATTTACAAAAGGAAACCAAATAAGAAATAAAAAATTTAATTCAACAATTTTATTATTCGTTCTTTAATACAACTATTTTTGAAATAATAATATTCAAGATCCTAATTATGGTAATTATTTAAGCTTGTTCGGCGTAAATTATTACATGCGGATCAATCGCCTATATATTCTTATTACGGATTATGGCAACATAAGGATTGATGTCATCATATTTCTCCCACTTTTCATTTACTTTTCCGTAACTGATAAAATGTCCTTCCCCCAGTTGCTGATAGCTTATAAGTGAAACAAGTTCATATGAAACTTGATTTAGTAAAATTATTGGCTCTGTATCTCCTAAAGTTGGCTTAGTTCGCTCTACCGTAGTTCGTTCAGAATATATGCAAATAAGCTCTTGAAATTCGCATTTTTCCACTCTCATTTTGTTTCTGCAATGTATGGAATCTTTTATCAGAATTTCTTGAAAACAATCACTCAATTTCGGCAGTCCAAAGAAACTTAATTTTTCCATGTCCAGTAATATAAGTGATCGCTCTTCTACGCATACCGCCTCACAATTCTCGCATTTGAGCCTTACTATAATACTAGGCATATTTTTCAAAACATGGTGGGCTATAGCCAAAATACTGCTGTAGCAATCTTCTAATATTCCGTAAATATTAATCAGTATTTCTTTGCGTATCTTATACACATCTTCTAAATTACGGTCAAGTAGTTCACAAAGTAGTTTTTTTTATCTTGCATTCGCCTTGTAACAAACAAGTTACTCACTTCAATTTTGTTCATTGACAAAACGACCAAACTTTGTAGTACCGACATTTTTAGAATTTTTCATCCTGCGCTTTATTGTAGCAT
Source organism: Nephrotoma flavescens (assembly GCA_932526605.1). Classification (NCBI taxonomy): domain Eukaryota; kingdom Metazoa; phylum Arthropoda; class Insecta; order Diptera; family Tipulidae; genus Nephrotoma; species Nephrotoma flavescens. Next base: position 253,843,581 of record OW052220.1, read on the forward strand.
TGTAATTTTTTATATGGCTATTGCTGTATCGTTTGCCATTCTTCAACAACCCGCTCCACAAAGGTAAATATGTTAGATACTTTTTTAAACTTAGCTCGAAAAATGCTAAATTGTAAAAGCTGTTTGCCCCTCCAATTATATGTTCTTTAGAACATCCTTGCTCTTCACCGAAGCACCTGTCACTTATTATTTTGAAATCCAAAAAAATGGTCATTGTAAATATAATACATTTTTAAATGTTCAATAGGGTCGTCTTTAGAGTACGGAGTGGGGCCATCTTGTCCTCCAATTATTTTAGTTATTTCCTCTAACGACTTTTGTACTTTAGTGGTAATATGTTTCGTTTTTAGTAAAATTGAAAAATATTCCCATATTTGCTTTATTATTTGATAATTATTCATCATGAAAAATGACGCAAACATTTCTTGTACTACATTTTGCGTAACAAAATTTTTTTAACATCCTGCGCTATTGTATGAGCGAAATGAGAACAGCAAATATATAACTTTACAACTTGAGATAAATGTTTGCTGGCTTCCAAATTATTAACCCACTTATGAACTATTTCCAAATATCCAATAAGATTCATATGCTTAAACGCGTCCATAACTGAATTTATCTAGTAAATGAAAAATCAATCGCAACTGCATTAAAGATTGGCGATTTTAGGAAAGATCTCTCTGCAAATAAACGATACAGCTACGACAAAAAATGGTCGGTAACCAATTTTTTGAATATAGCGATTCTCAATATTAGTTCTCATCATTTCTTTCGATATATCTAAGAGATTATCAGACACGTTGTCTTGCGATTTGATTGCCTCCGAACGAATTTTCCGTAAAACAGCACTCGTTTTTGATTTTTGAATTGTATTATATTTTAATACAAAGTCTGCGTTCTCCTCATCAACTAGTATTTCGCCAACAGTTTCTGCCTTGTTTTTAAGTAGCTTTTTCTTGTACATATCTCGAGTATGTTTTGATGTTTCGCGAAACTTGGTTTTTTTATGTACAATTTTGTTGTGTACACGGTGAATGCACCGTTCTCTATATCACTATTAATCAGTTTGTATTTTCTGCAAGTCCCCTCTTCACTTTTGTGGCCACAATAGGCTCGGATAGTAATATGAAGTTTGCTTACATCATAACCTTTAATATTTATTTGGCACCCACTTAGCTCTGTCAGTTTATCCGAAACAAACGAAGATGAATTAAATTTATTTTCTGTTTGCAAATAAATTTGCGCCCAAACATCAGTTGGTAAACTAAGTTCATAATCTGTTTTATGAAACATACTTCCTCTCAATGTTTTTTTTTTGACACATGGTGTAATTGTAATGATTTTATCCATTTCAGCAGTGGTTGAACCAAATCCTATATTACGAATTAGGCTAACTTCAGCCACATTTTCTTCCAAAAAATCATTATTGTTAAACATGTAAAGATACTCCGGATCCGTTTCTATGTTTAATTGAAGTTGGTCATTATTTTGCATTGTACTCGTACTTAGCCCCTCTTGTTCAAAATAATTATCGCTGGTTGCATGTATAATGGGGTTTTCGGTTGGTGAAATCGGCACACTACTCATTGGACTCATGTGTGAGAGTACATTCGTTGCAATGACATTATTTGTCAACTTTTTTCGCCAAATGTCATAAATTAGGGTTCGATTTCCCTTATTATTTGTTGTTCCAATTAAACTACAATTTTTTTCATTTGTAGTGAATCGGATGAAGATATTTTAATGTAACATTCATTTAGAGAGCGCAATGTTTTAATACTTCATGTGAACGACCGTAGGATGCATATATGTGTAATATAGGAAAAAATTACAGCTACAATCCAAACTAATGATTTATTTCTCCAAATTAAGTGGCACACGTGCAAATTTTAACTATAAAAAACTAATTTACTATCCCACAAAACAAGTGTACACCGTGTAAATATAATTAGAACTAGGTAAAATAAAATAAATTAAATTACTAAATTGTTTTTGACATGCACAGTTTGGCACAATTAAACTAAAGCGGAACACATGCTTCAATGGTTAAATAGATCTATAGGATTTCTGGTTTGATAATCACATCAGAAAATCCCTTATCTCCCAAAATACATTACGCACAAATTTTACAGTTAGACGCACAAAATTACACAATCAAATACTACTCGAAGAAATATGAAATCCGTGGGTTTTCCAAAATGGGATTTCTGTCGTGACTCACACAACAAAATTAGCTGCATTAAACGAAATGTTCGGATATTCATGTGGAAATTAAAGTACAGTAGGAAATGTATCAAAGAACTTTTCAATGTTTGTGTACCGATTGTCATGCACAGACTCGGGTACACAAGCCATCTATCCAACTGATATGGTAATGAGATAATGAGGATATATGTTTTTGATTTCTGATACCCAACACAAACTCGCAGTGTTCCTTGAAGTATTCCGATATCCCTGTGGAATCTGTTGCTAAAGAAAATATAACAGTGAAAATTTGAATTTTTCTGCTCCAATCATATTAGGACTCGGGTTATATAAAAATTCTATCAAACTGATATGGTAATAAGGGTATGTGTTTTAGATTTATGATGATGATGACCAACACTATCTCGGGGTGTTGGCCAAAGTAGTTGGATATCCCTGTGGAATTTGCTACAGCAGTGATAGTAATGATAGTAACAGTAAAAATTTGAATTTTCGTGCCTCGATCATGATGTGCGGACTTGGATTATTATATAATCCTTTTATTCAACTGATATGATAATCATTGTATACATTTAAATTTGATCCTGTTTTCATAGCACTTGCAGTAGTTTTTAGAAATTTCTGCGAGGGCGACCACGTGACCAGACATTTAGTATAGATTTTCAACGATCTCACGCGTGGTGGCAAACAAAATGTTTATTAATTATTTTTTATTATATTATATAATTTTTGTTGCAAATTTAGTTCGGCATGTAAAATCAAATAGCTTAATACACTGATGTAAAAATATTTCGGGATGAGTATTTAACATAATGCAGTTTTTATAAATTTTTCCGAAAATATTAAATTTATAGCCAGGACACATTTCGGGCTACTTTCAAGCTACTTTTCGGGCTAACTTCACATACATCTTCAAAATATACCGCTCAGGTGAAGCCAACCGGGTTCCAAATATATATTGGATTTTAAGACGCAACAATTAACGTACCAAAGTTGAATTGAGTGTTACTTAACGCCACTTTTTCCAGTCCCAAGTTCCAGGATTAGTAATTGCTGAGAATACGGTAAGGTTTTTAACGTGAAGCAATAAGAAGGTTTAATTACCAAACGAGCAATGCGGGTCTACAACAGCACAAAATCGAATGTTGAGAGTGCGCAGTTTTAATGCTTCTCTTGGAACTTGCTCAATAATAGCACCAGGGGCACTCAACAGTTAAAATTCCACTGCTTGCCAAACAAATAATGGTGTTCATGGTTCCCATTCATACAAAACCCGGAGAATCCAAATCACGGAAAATTACGATAGATTTACAAAACCTTTCTGACATGAACATGGTGGAAATTATAAATAGTAGAATGCTTTCAAGTTGGTTTCAGAACTTTGTTCCTCGAAAATTCAGATTATTTCGCATAGATTGGCCGCGCGTTTAAAAAATCAGGGCAATGGAAGTTTAAAGATCGTGAATATCGTGTTAAAAATGTACAAACTCTCCACAACATCTGAGTGTGATGAAACGTACATGGATAAATAGGATGCATAAATTTACAGAGAAACCTGGTCAGATTAGCAAGCAGGTTGTACCACCATGCACATTAGGTATGTGATATAATATGCTGGCCTTAGTAAGACGTATGTACATACACGGCGAAAAGCGCTACCTACCATTTTAACTTTTACTTTAAAACCAACTCAATGACTCGAGCAACTATTAATTGTTGTAGGTGTCTGTGATAAGTTTAACAATTTGAACATGAATTAATCATAATAAATAACTATAAAATACAATTATATCGGGTGTTGACATACTGGTTCACATTTAAAACTCATAAAGTAATCGAAACTTACTCAAAATAAAATAAAGAAAACTTTTTAAATTGAAAAATTATAATTTCAAAGGAATTGATGAAAACGGTGCGGTATAAAGAGATATTTATAATCTGGTGGTAATGATGATGATGTAATGTCAAAGGAAAAGCGAAAAATAATGTTAATGAAAATATAATTTTTCTATTTCTACCTATAGCCTTTCGTATATATTATAATAGTTTTGTAAATTTATGTAATATTTTTTATTATCCAGATTTCGTTCGGTTTCCCAAATTCATAGAAATAATTTGTAATTATATTGATGCGGCCAATAATAACACGTGGAGGAATTTTCCCGGAATTTCAAACAATTGATTCAAACAACAATATACAATGGATTACTCTTCGTAACCGTTATGTACATATAACAGATATAATGTTTTTCATAGCATAATACATAATATCATCTTGTAACGTACCATGTGTTAAAAATAGTTTTAAAAATTATTGCTCAATGTACATAAATAATATTATGTTCTGCACATTATTAATGACAAACGAGAGTTTAATTATTCCCAGGTCTAATCTAATTTTACCTCTAATTATTCTAATTTGATTTAAACATTTTAATCTCACTGAAGGTAGATTAGTACAAATTGCATATTTTATGTATGTATTTATTAGCTTCTATATCATCTTTTTGTACAGTCCTTCAATACAAGGTAAAGAGACCAGGAACTGGGTGGCCGCGCTGATACAGCTGCATGAAAACCTATACCTTCACCACTAGTAATTTCTGAATGTGATGCATTACGCTATTTGGGAAATTGGGTGAAAAAATTTAAAAAAAAAAACCAGAATTAGTTCGCACATGATTTCCGGTGTTTAGTCTGTCAACCTCACTAATTAATCATGAGCAAATTATTTACGGAGATCGCGACATTTCAATTGAATTTGGATCAAAATTCAAAAATTCAATTACCGGTTATATGTCGTAATTAATCAAATTATCCGTTCATAATTGGCCAAATATTCCGAGATTTGAATCTAAAATATTTGTTTGGGATATTTCTGGCGAAAAAACAGTCAAGAACTACACCTTGGCAAACTGAGTTTACTCGAATAGATGGAACATGGTTTCCGGTGTTTAGGCTGTCAACCTTACTAATAAACTATACAATTATTTACGGGGTGTGTTCAATATTTCGATTGAATTTGGATCAGAATTTGGTCAACGTTTTCATTCAATTTGAATGCCGATGGATTCAAACTTGACTTACTTTTCACATGTAGTTCACAAAATATTTGAGAATTTGGTCTAATACTATTTTTGAAATTTTTCTGGCAAAAATATATCACGAGGTACCCCTTGGTAGATTGAGCGAATAAAATGATTTTTTTTACCGAAATTAGTTCACAGACTGTCAACCTTACTAAAACTTATGAGCAAACTAATTTGTGCGATATTTCTTTTAAAATTGGATTAAGTATTGAAACTTCAATCGTCCATTATAGGAATGGTTTGATCCAATTTAAACGCTGCTTTATTTAAAGTTAACTTACCATCCATAGCTGGCCAAATATTCTAGGAACTTGAAGCACTTGAAAAATTTTACTTGTAATTCCATGTTAAGACACGGTTTAACTGTAAACGATTTTTGCAAACAATTTTACTTGCCGTATTTATCTGTTTATCGCTGTCCCAGAATTTAGTGAAAGTTCAATTTATAATGTATGTTTTTTTGTTTGTTGATCCCGACCACCTTCCTCACCTAAAATGCTATCGTTATTCAGTATTCATCTTCGTACTTGATTGCAAGAATCGATTCTCAATCCGAATTGGATTAATACTATATCCTGAAATGTGTTTTGCTTTATAGAATGATATTCGCCTAATAAACCGGCTATCTTTGAACATGCTTCAGTTTGATAAGCCGTGGTGGTACACTCCATAACTGGTCGTAAGGTGTAGGCCGACTTTACTTTAATAAGTAAAGTTCCATTTATGCAAAAATTGTATAAATTCTATAAGGTGGCAAAAGGACACTTTTAAACCCTATTAAAAAGTTTTAATGCCAACAATAACGTTATCCGCACGAATTACGAAAATGCCCTGTCAACAATTGTTCAAACGACACCTAGGGCTAAAAACAATTTTTCGACAAAGATTGCTGTGAATGCAATTGGAGAAAAATATCGCCCAAAATACCAGGAACATGGCACAATCATCGAGTGCTACACATTAAACATTGGAGCCTTATAGATAGATATCACAACATAAAAGAGATAATTAGCTGGACATCTGTCAGCTACGTTAGGGACAACATTTCCAACAAATTTAGAGAGTTAGTAAAGGCCACCAACAAAGTCTTTCAACTGTGTCTGAATTATTTCATCCTTTTTAAATCCTGAAATGACTCCAACACTTACACCTGCGTAGTTGAGTGCCAACATGATTTTTAGAGAATTAGCTAAAAGTGCCACGCTGTTATAGTGGAACATAGAAATTTAAAAATATATTTGCTTTTTCGAAGCATTTTATTTACGAAAAGTATTTCAAAAATATTTTATGTTTGGTAGAACATTTAGCGGACTAGTTTTGGGTTCATACACGCTGCGTTAAATACACACTGTTATGTTAAATGTTGCGTTAAATTGTTGCGTTTACTACGTGATATTTTAGCCTAAAATGTTATACAGAAAAACCTCGATCCTCGATTTAACAGACTAATTGGGGAGTCCGTAAAATCTGATTGTCTTAACGGATCCGAATATTTTTAAATTTAATCTATTCGATTGTATTTAATCTGGGACGGATAGCAGGGACGGACATCTTAACCGATTATGTTGGGATTGGGTATGTTTGATGGAAATGGGATTCTTAAATGATTTCGGGAAGAAATTCAAGGTTATAGCAGAAAGAAGTTCTGAAATATGGCCACCTGAAAGGGAACGCGATCAATTCTAAACCGATTGTGATGGGATTGAGTATGTTGAATGGAAATGGGATTCTTAAATTATATTTTTGTGTCCAGCAGTATTTATTAAAACACATAAACGTTATTCAACACTTTTACTACGTTACGTTTTGTGTATTTCTACTTTACAATCGCAGAACAAATTTAAATTTAAAAAATTTTTAAGAGTATAATTTTGGTTGCCCTAGTAATCATTAAACCTTCGGAGTTGAGGAATTATCCGCCCTGACCTAGTCACCCTGTCTTCATTGACTGTAACTCTGCCGTTGTCAATATGTGAATATGCATTTTGTTCGAGATTCCGTTGTCCTATACTTAAATCAGGAGTCTGATCGCTATGTTTACTCTCTCTTTTATCGTCCAGTTCATTTCTAAATTGAGTTCTCCTTGAGTTCTCCTTGAACGGCTTTTTCTGCTTGCCCATTACATCTGGGGTACCTAGGACTCGATGTTTTAATTTGAAATTCCCAACTTTCACTAAATTCCTGCATTTCTTTAGATGCGAACTGCATATTGTCACAGATTATCGTTTTTGGAATTCCGTGAGTGGTAAATACATTTTTAGTTTTTTCAATAATTTCGACTGACTGTTTGTTTTTCACCGGAATAATTTCAAGCCACTTGCTGTAGTAATCCGTAACAACCAGATACTCACTAACTCCTACCTGCATAATATCACATGCAATCTTTTCAAAAGGTAAATTTGGTATTTCATGCGGGATCAACGGCTCCTTTATATTTGATATCTGAAATTTCTCACACGTTCTACATTTGCCAATGCCACCCGTCCAATATAATATTTCTCTTGCTCTGTGTTTGGTCTTTGTAATTCCCATATGTGCCTTATGAAGTGACTCTAGCATTTCTCGTCTTAATTTCCGGTCTCCGAAATATATACCAGTCCTTCCTCGCAAAATATTTCTCCTTTATATTTCCAGAAAGTTTTAATTTGATTATCGAGCTGGCATTTAGCATTTGGCCATCCTTCTTTATAAATTTTTAATATCTTGGACAAAATTTCATCCTTTGCCGTTTCATATATGAATATTTCCTTTTTATGATTAGACATGTTAATCGTATGTATCACATCTTCATACTCTTTAAATTCTTCGGTATTTTCACACAGTAAATAACTCCTAGATAAATGATCGGCTATGTGCATTTCTTTACCTGGTCTGTATATTACATTTAACTCATATTTTAATAATTTCATTTTCATTCTCTGTAAACGAGAAGAATTGACTTTATGGATTTCGTTTTACATTATATGCTCATCAGTGGTTTATGGTCTGAATGAACTTCCACTGGCCTTCCAAAAATATAGTTGTGAAATTTCACACATGAAAAAAATATTACGAGAAGCTTCTTTTCTATTTGTGCGTATTGCTTTTCGGTATCTGCTAAGCTTCTTGATGCGTACGCCACAGGTTTTCCACTTTGCAATAAGACACAACCTATTCCGTCCTAACTTGCATCCGTTTGTATGATTATCTTCTCTTTTGCATTAAATGTCTGTAAAACTGGTGCATTTGTGAATATTTCTTTTAGTTTTTTAACACATTGAACGTGTTGTTCCACCCAGCTAAATTCTATGTTTTTTGTTAGTAATTGCCGTATAGGTTCCGTTAATTCTGCCATGTTAGGCGCAAAACTTCGTAGATAGTTGACAATACCTAGAAATCGCTGTATTTTTTTTTTTAGATGTTGAGTCATCCATTTTGGTTATGGCCTTTATTCGGCTCGGATCTACACTTTTGCCATCCCGATTGAAAATATGTTCTAAGTAACTGACTTGTTTTATGCTATACTGAACTTTATTTTGATTAAATTTTATATTTAATATTTTAACTCTCTCTACTACTTTATTTAAATTACATAAATGTGAATTCCTGGGATATTTCTGACATTTTTTTCGTTTAATCTTTGAAACGTCTCTGGGGCTTGTAGGAACCAAAAGGCGTGCTAAAAGCGCAAAGATTTTTCGAATTATTATCCAGTTTGATTTGATAGAACCCATCCTTTAAGTCTAAAACTGTAAATACTTCAACACCTGCTAATTTAGTAGTTAGATCCTCTAATTTTGGGATTTCATAATAATCTATCTTTAATGCCTCGTTTAAAAATTTCGAGTCTAAACAAATTCTTAAGCTTCCGTTCGGTTTTTGTACTACTACGATATTACTACTCCATTCGGTCGGATCAGATAATTTCTCTATTATTCCCGTTCGTTCTAAATTGTCCAATGCTTTAACTGCTCAGGAAATCTACCCAATCCTGCAAATACCGTTTCGTTATCTTTTATAATCGTTATCTCGCTCTTTCCCTATTTGAATCTCATTAATATTTTTAATCAAATCAAATTTTCCAATTGTCTTTAATCCAATTATAGGGGTTACATCGGAATCTATCACTACAAAATGTTCTAAGATTTCTAAATGTTTATGTTTTATTTTCAATTTAACCATACCGTATGACACAGTTCTCGATCCCCCAAAAGCTCTCAAGATCACATTAGATTTTTCTATATAATGCTTAGCATTCAAATTATTCAAGATTTTTAAAGGTAAAACATTAACTTCAGACCCTGTGTCTATTTTAAAATTTAATTCAATATTTAAAAAAAAAAACCTTTCGTACCACCCTCTTTTATCGGCAATAGTATCAATTTCCACTTCAATTACTTCTATATAATTATTTTCATTATCACAATCAAGGTTTTCACAATCAAGATCCGCAACATTCACGTTTTTTGCTCGAAAGCATTTTGTATAGTGATGCTTTGCATGACACCTAGCGCTTTTACTAATTATTTTATTAGATACATTATTACATAAAAGTTACAGATGTCTCTTTATATTCTATCCTTTAAACTATTCGTTACATTCATACCCTCTACTTAGGGTGTTAATATTTAAGGTGTATTCATTTAGTTTATTTCAAATTAACTTCACTACATAAATGATTTTGGAGGAATTTCTGGAATATGGCCACCTAGGATGGAACCTGATCAATTCTTAACCGGTTGTGATGGGATTGAGTATACTGGATGTAAATGGAATTCTTAAATGGTTTTGGGAGTAAATTATAGAATATGGGCACGAGGGATGAAACTCGATCAATTTTTAACAAATTATGATGGGATTGTGCATGTTGAATGGAAATGGGATTCTTAATTTATTTTAAGAAAAGTTCTGGCCATATTCCACAATTTCTTCCAAAAATCATTTAAGAATCCCCAAATCCATCCATCATAATTGGTAATCGAAAAATGGAAAATGAAAAATTGTTAACGGACGACGGTCTGTTAAATCGAGTGTCCGTTAAATCGAGGGTTTAATGTATATCACTGAAAATGATTTCAAATTTTTCCATCGCCCCCAAAACCACACTCCCAAAATGCCTGAACTCCGCAAGGAACTGCAGTGTTTAGATAACCATCAACTTTTTGTAATTGGCGATGACATACGTGGTTTATAATTTTTGGCAGTATGTTTTACCAAACATTTGCGGTTCAGGTGGAGCTTGAACCCCGTTCGTTGGTTTTATTCTAGTTTTCGAGTGTGTAGTAATAAAAATATGAAACAAATTTTTGTGTGATATATCGACAAGTATGAAATATAGTTCGCATTAGTTCGTGCGGGAGGAAAAGCGCGATTGCGCTCTTGGCATTTTCGGCTAGTGTATTGAGGTGCACGATCTCGCTCCTTGACACTCAAAGGGCTAAAAAGTACAAAAAATCTCCTGGTTAAGATGAAATTTCCTGCGAATTTAATGAATGATCTAACTTGTGTGAACTGTGTATGGTATACTGAAAAATTTACAGGAGACATTTTTCAACGGGAATGGACATCCAAGCTGATTTGGTTATTTTCCATAATTAAAACAGTTCCTTCTCCTTTTTAGAGGTATGTTTTGGTATTGTAAGTATTTCAACTTATTTGTCCGCATTCTTAGTTTCTTTAATCCAATATATCGAACGACCTCCAACCCACGAAAGACTAGCGCAAACGATTACGTTTGCCCCCTACGCTTTATTTTATACTGCAATCGAAATGCAACCTTCGGTGATCTTCGTACATGCAGGTGGCTACCATTTCCACTAAAGACAAACATTTGTCTATTTGATGTTTTTAACAATCACCTAACATCTCCTGGATAAATTTATAGTTTTTTACTTCTTTGATTAATTTTTTAATAAAATCTCTCCACTCTGCAGAACGGTTCATGTTTGACACCTTCGACGAGAATAATCGGACATAGAAAATGCGGCAAAATGAAATAAACAAAAATATTTCTTTTGTTTATTTATTTTATTTTGCGCCGTAAAAGTGCAGTGAAAGTTTTATTGTAGTTTTATTGTATGACTTGCTCACATAGACGGGGCACAAAGTTGAAACGGCGCGACGAGAATGACAGCAACATAAAAAACAGGAAAACTAGAATGGGAGAGGATTAAAAAGGAACATCGTTCGGATGATACAAAAATTTGTAACGTAAACTAAAAGTAAATATAAAACAAAAGTAAAACAAAAAACGATGTTTGGATGTAAAACAAAAAGGAAAAGTGAAAGCAGCGCATGCTGGTATAGAAAAACGAGCAAAAAACAAGAAAAATGGAGAAAAAATATCGCGGGCTGGTGCGAAAATAAAAGAAAGAGAAAAGGAAAAGCATCGCAAGTTGGTGAAAAATTAAAAAAATAAAATAAAAAAAATATCGTGCCCTGACAAATCGCATTGAGGGGAGAGTATTCGTGCGCTAAATCCCCAACGAGAATACCGAGGAAGAATGAAGAGGAAAAGGCGCCTGTCGAATGGAGGAGAAGGAAAAAGTGAGATCGGTATGGACCAGGTGAGTCCCCTTTCTATCTATTTTTTTTTTTGTTTTGGCTTTGACCCACACCCTTCCCTTTCGAAGCGATCGTGTGGTTTGCAATAGAGATCGGTTGATGGTTTTGGCCGCATTACTTTGGCTTCCCAAGCATAAAATAAAATAAGAAGGAGATCACTCTGCAGTCATTGTGCTCTTTGAGCGCGTAACCCGTTTCATTTGTTTGTTAGTAGTAGTTTTTCATTTGTTTATTATAGTTAAATTGGTCTATTACTCTTTCGGTATAATCGACGCAATTGGATTATGGTAGCTAAAATGAGATACATACATATACTGTCGACTCTAACTTTTATAATTTTCATTGAAAAACTGCACAATGGTCGTTCCATATCTCGTAGTAGATATATTTCGATCTGAGTTCATGTGTAAATCGAATTCGTCTCACAGGAAGTTTATAAGTGGTTCAGCTTGAGGAACAGCAAAATTCATAGTGAAATCATCGGCAAAAGACGATAATCTCCTTGGAGAATTTTTGAAATGTATGAACTTCATTATGACTTCGACAGATTTATCGGCGAGGTGAATGCAACTACAGAAAGCATTTTATTCCCATCCCCAAATATCATCAGTGGGTTGTGTTGTTTATCCAACGATGATTGTACGTTTTCTGCACCCATCCAGCTTAAAGCTGCCTGACCTTCTTGTCAACTTGTGATTTGGTACCGAAATCCATCCAGAGTCGTTTGACATTTTTTACTGTTGATGTTTTCATCGTTCTTGTTGTCCCGGTCAGGATGGCTGCATTCGATATACCTCCCTGTTACATCAATATTGATTTTGAGAAAGTAAGGCTGACCTATCACAAGTGGAAGTTCGTACGTCAAATTATTTGTACCCACTATGCTCATTTTATGGATCTTTTGACGAAATTGCTACTCCATCAGTCCACTGACCATCTCTCTTGAACTGAACGCAGCATTCAAACGTAGGGATGTTAACATGCTCGTCAGTTCAATGTTAAAAACGAGACGTCATAATAGCCCCATTTAGTAGAAGCCATGATCATTGATAGCCGACGTGATGAACAGCCCCTAGACACTCGTTACTCGTGATAAAGCAACATACACAAGTTGTTGACTATGCTTTTAATCGTAAGAGTATGTAATTTCGTAATCTTAATTAGTATTTCGTATGTCGACGAAATGTCGATGTTTTCTTTTTCATTTTTTAAATTAGTTTTTTTTTGTTTTCCCTACTATTATACATTACATACAAGCATGCCATGTATAGTACAAAATTGTTTTTATGGAGTTTGTTGCTTTTTTTCAAACGAAGTAGATACGTCATTTCCTTTCGTTTCGTTTACAAGTTTACTCTAATACAAAAATTGTTGGTAGACGCAAATAAAGATGTTTACACATCAAAAAAGAGGAAAAGAGAAGAATGTACGAAACTCTATGTAATAGGCAAAGACAACTTTTTTTTTATACACTACTACAGACTCAAATATTTTGTTAATGAAAAGGTTTTTTGTTTCATTCCGCCAACAACCAAATATATATTTTTTTCTTCCTTTAATGATTTCCACAGTGAAACAATTTTTTCAATAAAATTAACACGAGATAAAAATATAAATCCTTTACTTGTTAGAGAGAAAAAAAAATTCAGTAAAATTTACTGGCAGTAAGCAGGTAAAATGTTGTCATAAAAAGTATGAAACTCAATACAATTATGGCAACATTTGTTTATCTTTGCCACTCTAACGTAATTTTAATATGTATATTCTCCTCTTTTCGGTTTCACAGTATTTTTTACTGAAAAAAATGGTTTCACTGTGGAATCCACGCATAACTCAAAACATTTTAATTGATGATGAATGTGATAGAGACAGGCTGTATAAGATAGCGGAAATTTGACAGCAGAAAATAAGAGATTACGCCACGCGCCACAAGTGGCAGCACTATCACTAAAAAGAATCAGTTTTGTTATGTAATTAGTAGCGGAATTTTTTTATTCATTATGTATCTCTTTTTCACTAAATAAAACATCTCAGCGGAATAAAATATTAAAAATGATCCTAAAAATGGGAAATTGATTGATCTCCGAAGTAAAGGAATTCGGTAAATAAAATCTTGAAATTTATCAATATTCCGCCTTTCCGCCATTTCTTAACGAGTATCGATAAAATTTAGATAGCACTATTGATAAGGAATTTTAAAGTAAGTTTTGTACAAAATTCTAGGATTTTTTCGTGCTGGACTAAACTGACCATTTCATAACCAGTCCTTATCAAAAACGGTATTTCTACATAAATTTTAAACTGGAAGGAACTCGGGTATTTCTTAATTGGTTGGTCCACTAGTTTCATGGAGTATCATGGTCCACTGGTTTCCAGGAAACGGTCCACTAGTTTCATGGAGTATCATTTGAGCCAATATCTGATGGTGGTCAGGTATAATAATTTATTAAATGTCCTAAAATTGGCATAAATTATATGTTTGCAGCCTTTACCGTCTGAAGCCAATTTCGCCTGACACAAAAACAATTTATTACAGACCTTAAACAAGTTATAGGGGTGGTCTTGCACTAATTATTTTAATATAATTAAATTATGCTACTGAAGTTAGTCGAAAATTTCAGCCGAAAAAAAACCTGCTTAATCGACATATTTTGTATAAGGTGGTAGTAAAAAATTTTGTTGGTATGAGCCGAAAATTACATGTAATTGACGTTATAGCAGTAAATTTTCGCCGAATAAAATTTATTTTATTATTTAATAATTCGAATGTTTAAAGGTAATATATACTGGATGAAGTTAGACTAATTAGTAAATAGCTGGATCCCGTATTTATAATTTGTCGTGTTATGGGGCTATAAATTTGAGTTGTGGTACTAACAGTGAACACCTGTGCCAAAAATCAGGCCATATTTTATGTAGCATCATAGTGAAATAAATTAAAATCTGAACGCATGTTAAGTGGTAATTTGGACTGGATGAAGTTAGACCAGTTCGTATATAGCTGCGGATGCCATGTTTATGCCCCCAAACCTCTGGACCATAAAAACATAATTACATTTAAGCATATTTGGCGAAGTGCGAGATTCATACCTCCACGTGGTGCTACCTGGGTTACTCCAAATGAATCAGGCGTGCAGTGATGGAGATTATAGAAAATTTTGATTATAGTCAATTACAAAACAGTTGCAATAGATCACTGACATCATAAAACCATAAACAGATCAGTGTAAATATTCAGGATTATGAGCGGTTGAGAACGGCGTTTGTTTGTTTATTTGAATGTAATTCTTTATAAGCGAATATGAATCCCAATCAACCTTCCAACTGCAATTCATTGAGATCGGCAATATTGACTGCACTGTGTACGGTTTGAGTTTCGTTTGGTGACTAAATGAAACTCGATCGATATTCAAATGAAGTGAATGGCTTATATTTACATGAAAATGAAATGAGGTTAACATTCAATGTAAAGATTTGTGGTAAACTACGCTTTTCGTTTTCGTTTCAGCGCGTAAACAAACTAAAACGGTGGCCTGCCAACACGCTACCACGTGACATACGCGGCATTGTCCATGCGCAAAGCACGGAAGCTCCAAGCTAATTCCAGAAACTTCCAAATACTGGCCTTGTGATTTGATCATTATCATCACGAATGCCAGAAGCACACGGAATTACAGCCGTTTAAACTCGAATGGCAAGTCCGTTGGAATCATTTAGATGCGCGGAATCAAAACATTCTCTCCTTTTTACTTTCGCTTGATAATCGTCACTTCGAAGACGTTGTTCATAAGATTTTTCACAGCCAGTCCCACAGTCCCATTGCACATTCGGGGTTGATTGATGTTACGCGACGTGATGCTGACTGAGCCTACGTTCAATTGCAAATTGTGAGGTGTTAATTCGGCAATTCCGAAAATTCCAGCGAATTCAAGAATTATGTGGGATAGTTGACTACCTAATCCTGGTTGATAGCTGTGTCAACCGATATGAAGGAAAACAACTGTTCCAGAATAATATTTTAAATGGTCGCACTGAGATCATCGACATGTCAGTTTTTCGGCGTCAATATGGCTCGTTTGCTAAGCCAATTATGTTTTTTTAAAGTTTTGCACTATGTTCGAATAAACGTGTCGGAAATTAGTGCACAATGTGATGAATCCGGTCGCGACGCCAACTGAGATTTTCCTATTACCATCAATCACTTGAAAACAAATCTGCAGTTCGATCTTGTTGCAAAAACAGCCGTATGTTAGTCGTCAATCGAAGGGTCTTCACATACCGCCACACATTTGATAATTTCAAGCACACGTTTAGTTTGTCAGCTGCAGTTGAACGTAGAGGAACAGGAAGAGCCATGTGAAACTGTTTTAATTCCCACAAAGATCTAACTTCATCCACTTCAAATAACCACTGAACATGTGACCAGATTTTAATTTATTTCACTATGATGCTACATAAAATGTGGCCTGATTTTTGGCACAGGTGTCCACAAGTCAAATTCATAGCCCCCTAATACGACAAATTATAAATACGGGATCCAGCTATTTACTAATTAGTCTAACTTCATCCAGTTTATATTACCTTTAAACATTCGAATTATTAAATAATAAAATAAATTTTTTTCGGCGAAAATTTGCTGCTATAACTTCAATTACATGTAATTTTCGGCTCATACCAACAAAATTTTTTACTACCACCTGATACAAAATATGTCGATAAAGCAGGTTTTTTTTCGGCTGAAATTTTCGGCTAACTTCAGTAGCATAATTAATTTATAATAAATTTTAGTAAAACAATCCCGATATTTTAGCTACATAAACAGTTACAATTTTGGTGGTGCTGGTTTAATTTTAATCTAAACCGACCATTCGTTCCTCGAAAACGGCAACTGTAATAAAATCGGGATTTGTAGTAAATTGTAATAAATGTTTAACAAATTATGGTATAGATTTCATTGTGATGGGCTAATTTTGTAGGACCAGGTTTAAAGCCCTGTTATTTACGCCGTCGATATATTTCGGTACATTTTCGATGTCCCTAGTAGTACATGCTTGATTTAATTTTCACCTACGATTAATATTTCCGTCTCTCTCTCTCTTTATAAGATTATTATAGTCTCTTAAAACACACTTGGGAAAGAGTCGTTATGAAAGTAATTTGAGGTCGAGATATTTTTACGCTGCATTGGTTGTAACCGTGGAAAAATTTAATACGTCACATAAATTTCCACTTTTCTAGTTGCCTATAAAATGAGACACTATATACTCGTATACAGTATTTTTTACAATTATTTATGCTTATTAGACCATCTCTACACGTATTATCGTATAGAAAAGCACAATTTCAACAAAAAAAATAAATCATCCTAATTACCGAGAAATAAGCTTGAAATAAATAAGGGAATTTTATTTATTAAAATATAGCAGATAATTAATATGCAAAACTGATTTTTTACTGTTGTTGTTTTGTTCGATTTAATTTATTTTAATTAATTTTTATTTTTATTTGTTTTTGGATAAGTTGAACTTTTCGAATAAATGATAACTGTGTCTGGCGATACGTGTGTCGAAATGCGTAAATGAGATATTAATTATGTAATACTCGTATGTACATATATGATTTTCCGATCGAAATGAATAACATATTTTTGTATTCATTTTACCCGTAAATTCATTTTTATTTTTATCAGTCGATTGTGCGAGTCATTTTACAGCTTATATGATATATACACTCCGAGAAATTCAATTAAAGCTACCTTTATTTTTTTTTTTTTTTTATATGAAATTAAGGCTAAGGCCGTGTCCCAAACACCGACTTATTTGCTTATACCGACTTATTCAAATAAGTCTGCTATCGAGGTGACTTATTTTGAAAGCAAAAAACTTGTTACAATTTTGTATACCAAAATTGCTACATGAGTTAACTGATAAACGGTATAATTTATTTTTGTTATAAAATTAATATTAGACTATATAAGAATTATTTCTGTTGGTACCACATATAAATTATTTCATCAACTTAGACATGCGCCGCTTGTCTTTTAGTATGAATATTTTACCCGTGTATACCCTATTTGTAGAAATCAATTAAATTAAAACATTTCGGATGCAATTTGGTGAATACAAATCCAATCAACAGTAATCAATTTTTACTATTGTTTGGTTTGTTGAAAAATTTATCGAATAACAATCATACGGTTCATGGTGGTCAGGTGACCGGTGTATATTTGATGGTCATTCATATTCATAACTGGTCCAAAAGCATTTCTTTTTACTCTTTCGATTTATTTTTGTTATGTACTCGTACATAAAGACTAACGGGTAAATGGACATCGAGGTATCAGGAAAATAAATACTTAGAAATTTTGGGATCAGATTTTCAAATCGGCAATTGCATGATAAGCATAGTGCATCAATATAAAAAAAATAAAAAAAAAATATATAAAGTAAAATTGTATGACCATATTTGGTACATTATTTAGTGCTAAACGCTTGTGTTGGTCGCGAATTTAATTCTAATACTGATTAGTTAAACAGTACGTTTAATAAAAAAAAAAAAAAAAAACTTTATTGCTGGCGTAAAATGCATTTTTTTCACAAAGGAAATCTACTGAGTTGTGGAATCCATTCTTAAATTGCCGTAAAGGTTGCAAACGGTGGAAATTTTATTGTGTCATCTACATTGCAGAAAAGTCAAGCAATTTCCGTTTGGTTGCACGAGACTTTTCTGCGCGGATTTGTTTTTGTAAGTTATCAGCTAGATTTACCGCCTGTTAACGGGACTTATTGGGATTATTGTGACACCCGAAGCGACCAGAAAAATCCATGTGGTTTAATATGAATGTGTGCCGTTAAAACTACCGGAAGTTGATCATCTGAACGAGAATTTGTTCTTATATCTATACAGCTAAGTGAAACTATATTGTCTTATATAAGTTATATACGTGTTTATATTTCATTATGATTATTGCAAATTATTGGCCCAAAAATTGATATCCTTATTTCCTCATTAATATCTTTTATTAATCAAAAAAAAAAAAAAAAAAAAAAAAAAAAAAAAATGATTAAGTAGACATTAAGTTTTTACAAAATTATAGAAAAAAAAACAAATTAAATTATAAATTTATAAATATCATAATGTTAAGTTCTTTAGAGGATCGATCCATGATTTTTATAGTAGCTTCTAATCATTAATTATAATTCCTATTTCTTAAGATAGCTAATGTTTGTTCTTCTAAATCATATATATTCGTCATTGGCAATAAACACTTCTCATATAAATTTGTTGGGTTTTTTGGTGTTGTTAAAGTTAAATTTTTTTTATTTATTGTTAAGATTACTGCATAAAAATATTGCGCTATTGTGATTTTCCGTTATGTTCGTTAACAATTATTTATTGATTTTCTTGTGTTGATGAAATAATTATGTGTTTCTAAATTATCAGAAAAAAATAAGGCAGTGATTTAGAGTTCATGAACAGTGGGAGGGAAGTGCTAAGATTACACTTCAAATGGGCGGCGTAAGCACTAAGACCACCACACTTACGGTCTTACCAAATAGGTAACATGTGGTTGTTTGAATGTCCATACCAGTCATGGTTCGACCGCTAAAACAACCGGAAACAAATTTATGGTTACGAATTAATTTAGCACATTCTTTACAAGTTAGTGTCAATAGTTTAAAGTTACTCATTTTTTTCTTCTTTTCTCTCAAATCATTTACCAGTGCAGCACCCACCAGTCTTCGATTATACTCCTACAGTTTTTTTGACCCCCCCAACGACTGCCACCTAGCCCGGGAAACGTGCTGCCGTAGGAGTCTCTGTCGAAGAAATTTTCTTGTTACGAACTCGCTGATTCAGAAAATTCATTTGTTCTCGTGAGCATTTGTAGCGTTTCGGTTATCGTTAAGAGGAAGGTTACATACCTAAAATACCGCAAATTGAGCATTTCGTAACAAACTTATTTCATGTAAACATGAAAAATTCAACAAATTATCAAATATTATTAATAACTTTCAAACATTAATGATATTCCACTTAATTAATAACTATTAATACAATATTGTCTTAATAAATTATATAATTAACAGATTTTAGTGGTATAAAATATTTTAGAGATATAAAGAGGATTAATAGAGGTGTGCTTGCAAAAAAAATTGTAGCTTGCGTATTTCGCGCATCTCCAGCTACAATAAAAAATTTTCATCGTGTTTTAATAACTCAAGACACATTTTTATGTTTTTATTTATTAAATAATTCATTAAAATAAATATTTTTATGCATTTTAATTTTTTTATTTAATTATTAAATAACAAATTCCTAAAACATTTGTTGTTTGCTATATCTGTCAAAATAAGTCAGCAAAATCGTTTGGGACGACTTGACCGACTTATTCAAGATGGCGTCAAATAAGTCAATAAGTTTGAAATAAGTCGGTGTTTGGGACACTGCCTAAGGCTGTTTTCAAAACACGGACTTATTTTTGGACTGGACACCGACTTATTCAAATAAGTCACCTCGCGAAGTACGTCTACACAGAAATGTTTCCAAAAATGTGTCATGACTAAACTTAATCATCGAAGAATAAATATATAAGAGAATCAAGTAGTGCAAATTTTATAGGCCAATTTCTCCGAGGTTAATCTTAATTTATAGTTTTGATATATTTATACATATACACATATTTAATTTTTTCTATATTTAATGCATATGCATATACGCATTTTATACACATATCGGCATATAGTTCATTGTTCTTGTTATAGGCTTATACAGATTGCCAATAGTAAAATAGATTAACGCCCCAGGGGCGGTATGTTGTACCATCACTTCGAATCGAAATCGAAAAAAGTCGAATCGAAAAAGTGACAGTTGTATCATTTTTGCTTTTCGAAAATGATACAACATACCGCCATTCGACTTTTTTTGAATTTCGATTCGAAGTGTTTTCCCGGGGAATTGGAAATTGGGAATTTTTTTGCTGTAATTACAAATTGCTCTAATTCCCAAATAAACATTTCCCGTTCCCAAATGTGTATTCTGGCAGACAGGGAATAATTTTTTAGGGAATTTTCTTTTATTTAAATATTTATAAACTAAAACACGTATTACGACCTTATTACAAGTTTAATTTATTTTTAAATATATATTTATTAGCAAAAAAACTGTTTCAAAATTCAAAAAGAATTACAATTCCCCAAAAAAATAATTGGGAAAAATTAACGTCAAAACTGCTATAACATGGAATTATTTTTCCCAATAAAAAAAAATCCCAAACGCCAGAATTCACTTTGGGGAATAAAAAATTCCCAACTGCTAGAAAAACGTCACTAATTCCCAATTCCCTATTCCCAGGGAAAGCCAGAATAGAGCCACTGGTTAGTAAAATTGCATTCCTTCTTCCTTCAAAGTAAACTGTACACACGCACTATACACACGCCACGTTTACACATCTCCTAGAGAGTACTAATGGACTCACTCTTTTTTTGTTTTACTATCAGTAAAATTTCAGGATTTTTTCTAGTGGAATAGCACCTTAAAGCATTTATATTTTTAGCTCGTATTAAATTTACTGAAAAAAATTGTTTCACTGTGGAATTCACGCATTAAGCGCCAACTATAGATGGAATAAAAAAAATAACAGGGATAACGTAAGGTACGAAGACAAAAAGATTACTTAAAATATTGAGTTCATTCATATATTTCTTGTAATATATTTTTGATTATTTCCTAAAATCTTGAGTGAAACTAAAATAGTTTTGAGTATAAATGTATTATCAACAAATATATGTGTTTAAAATTATAAAAATTATTTATTTGCGGTTTAAATTACCGTAATCCGATAAATTATTTTTCTGGGTTAGCTTTAGAAAAATACAATTCTACAGTGTAGTGAAAATTATTTTTGATTTTATATTCATATTAGTATATGTGTACATGAATATTTTATAAATAGAAAAGTTAAAATACTCGAATAATTCCTAATTCTCATATATAAAATAATAAACATCCATATTACATGCAACGCACAAAAATTTGTCTGAGTTTTGTTGTTGTAATTGTTTAGTTTTTTTTTATTCCTGTGGGTCGATTCTGGTTCCTTTAGGAATTAGGAAATATTTCCTATTCAGGAAAAAAAATTGATAGCAGTTTTTTACGTAAGTATGTGAAGCTGGCCCGAAAACCATCCCGAAAAACGCCTTTTCCAATTTAGGTGTGTTTCTCCACTAAATTCATTAAAAGACTCTTCAGCCCGAAAAATTAAATAATATGTGACGAAAATGAAATTCCATCCCGAAAAAAGTAAAAACATACTCACGTACACAAAACAAAATTTAAGTTGAAAATCTATTACAAGAAGAGATTTACCACGCTTAAAATTAAGAAATTTAAAAACAAAATCAAATCAAATAAAATAGACTGAAAATTTTTAACGACCTTAATGTTTCAGTTCACAGACGTTAGCAGATATAGCGGTATATAAGTATTTATTGCACTAGCCAACAGCATTAAGCACACAAATGCTCAATACGTTGCAGCGGGGTTGAGGGGCCTCCCCAGCTGATTTAATATTCGCATCTCATAATTATCGGAATTTTGCTCATATATCACCATAAATTTCTCCATTCACAGAGTTTGGCAGATATAACGGTATGTTAGTGTGCTTAAAGCTTATGGTCAGTGCATTAATTGGGAATATACCGTTATATCTGCCAAACTCTGTGAACGGAGAAATTTTTTGGTGATATATGAGCAAAATTCCGATAATTATGAGATGCGAATATTAAATCAGCTGGGGGCCCCTTATCCCCGCTGTAACGTATTGCGCATTTGTGTGCTTAATGCTGATGGTCAGTGCATTAATTGGGAATATACCGTTATATCTGCCAAACTCTGTGGAAGGAGAAATTTTTGGTGATATATGAGCATAATTCCGATAACTATGAGATGCGAATATTAAATCAGCTGGGGAGGCCCTTCATCCTCGCTGTAACGTATTAAGCATTTATGTGATTAATGCTGATGGTTAGTGCAATAAATACTTATATACCGCTATATCTGGCAACCTCTGTGAACTGAAACATTAAGGTCGTTGAAATATTTCAACCTATTTTATTTGAAGGATTTTGTTTTTAAATTTCTTAATTTTAAGTGTGGTAAATCTCTTCTTGTAATAGATTCTCAACTTAAGTTTCGTTTTGTGTACGTGAGACGGTTTTTATTTTTTTTTGGGATGGAATTTGATTTTCTTCATATATTATTTAATTTTTCGGGCTGAAGAGTCTTTTAATGAATTTAGTGGAGAAACGTACCTAAACTGAAAAAGGCGTTTTGTGGGATGGTTTTCGGGCCAGCTTCACATACGTCAGTTTTTTCCTAAAACATCTTTCCTATGGTTTATTTTGGCACACATAGGAATAAATTTTTTCCAAATTCTTGATTAAGTTGAGTATTGAAACCATGACTCTGTAAGCAGTTAATAAATGTCAAATTTATATTAATTGTATATAATTTTAATTTTTTTTTGCCTAATTAAAAATTAAAAGAATTAAATTAAAAGAATATTTTATATGTTGTCAAAGAATATCTTTCCGGATCTAAAGTAGGTGCGGAAAGATAAACGTCAAAACTGCGATAAATAGGAAAGAAAGAAATCCTATAAGACACACCAAAATAAGCTTATAGGAAAGAAATACAAAACTGCTGTAAAAATTTAAGATTCTTTCCTATTTCCCATTCCTATAGGAAAACCAGAATCGACCCACTGTGGCCCTATTCAGGTAATTCCCCGGGAATACGGAATAATTTATTTTTGTAGCAGTTATTCCCCAGATATTTTTCCCAATTCCCCGTTTCCCAAAAGTTAATTCTGGCGATTGCGGAATAAATTTACGGAAAAATAATTTAATTATTTGCGGTCTTCAAGCGATCGCAATAAAACAAGAAAACAAAAGTCTAAAAGTACATTTAATTGGTTTCTGTTGATATTTTAATCGAATTTTACTTAAAAAATAATTTTGTTTATTAAAGTAAAACATTGGATTAATAATTCCAATAAATATTACCAGTTTTCAGTATAAATTTACAGTCGTAATATTGCTATAAGTACAAAATACTATAAATTTCCGTTAAATTCTATTCCCAGTTAATTTTTTGAAAAAATAGGTATGGAATAATAAACGTCAAAACTGCTATAATGGGGAATAATTTTTTCCCAAAATGTTTTTTTTCCCAAACGCCAGAATACACTTTTGGGGAAAAGGGAATAAAACTGCTACAAAATTTAAAATTTCCATTACCCGGGAATTACCAGAATAGGGCGGCTGGACGAAAACTTTCGCTCGGTTATTTCAGGTTCACAGCAAAATTTAAACACAATTTTTGTTTTAGTTTTTATTTTTCTAATTCTGAGTATGGTCGAATACATATAAATCCTATCTCTCGCTCTCTTACGTTATTTTGTTTTATTATATCTATAGTTCCCACTTTATTCTAACATACATATTGTGCTGGTACGGTTTAAATCTATTCTTTAGCATTACTGTTTTCTTTTGTCAATTTATAATGAAACCCGTGTAAAATACTCCTAATATAATGACAGTTTTTATTTTTATTTTGGGAATTCAATTTCGAATATAATTCTTCCTCAGTTACCTTACAACTATTGAAATTCTAAAGGGACAGAATAGACGTCCCTTAAGCTAGCAGAATCCATACAGCAGAACATTACAAGATAGTATGGATAATTATAGGCTAATTATGGGCTAATTAAATGCCGCATTAAAAAATGTTGGGCTCCATCCCTACCAACTAAAGCGTGGGTTCTGCTAGCTTTAGATTAAATGACCTGAAGTTTGGTCAAAACGGATGGAGCCTAACATTTTTAATGGGGCATTTGATACCGAGCATAAAATTATTCGATTTGGGTTCTGTTAGCTTTAAAATGATAAAGCCTTTTGCATTTTCTAAATCGAGCAGAATAAAAAAAATTTAAGTAGGGCATTTAATTAGCCTAAAATTAACCTTTATTTTTCCAATTGTTTTTAAATCATTTTTTGATATGGGTTCTGCTAACTTTTTCTAACGCTAGCAGAACCCACGCTTTAGTTGGTAGGGATGGAGCCCAAAATTTTTTAATGCGGCATTTAATTAGCCCATAATTAGCCTATAATTATCCATACTATCTTGTAATGTTCTGCTGTATGGGTTTTGCTAGCTTAATCGACGTCAGAATAGTTGCAAAAAGAACTTAGGACGAATTAATTTACTTTGATAAATTCTAACGAAATTATATTTGGAATAAATTTAGATATTTCTATCGTTTCCACCATTTATTTTGTCAGAATCCACCGGACTTTAAGTAGCAAAACTTTGACTTGCATTTTTTTTAGCTATAAGGTAATGAGTAATTTTAAAACTCTACGTTACCAAAATTATCAAAAAATGGATGGTACCTTTGACTTTCAAGTCTATCAGACTTGATTTTTCATAATTGATTATAACAATTTTTAAATTTTTTCTTGTGTACGATACTCAAAGTTTCTATTTTACATAGTTGATTAAACTGAAATGTTGAACGGTGGATCAGAAGCTAGTAATATTGAGCTACCAAAAAAAGCAGAAGGGATTCAACCGAAAAATCAGAAGGGACGACGTTGAAAGGACCCGCATACAAGGAAAATTTTAGTAAAATTGACCCGAAAAATTATAATGGAAATATGTTTTTGGCTGCTATGAACCTCGCACGTCCTTATAATTGAGCGTTTAGCTCAAAAGGAATGCGTGGTTTACAAAATTCATGTATGAGTAACTAATAAAAAATAATAATAATTATATCTTTAACTCTTCAAATCAGATTGTGACGACACCAAAGTTTGTTACCAATTAGTTCTTGTTTAATTACAAACCGAACTTTTAGTGTAGTAATTTAGTTTTAATTTAGGGGGCTAAAATCCAGTTCATTATCAAATATCGACATGACATCTTAATTTCTAGAAAGTGATCTGGACTTATATCGTTGCACATTTAATTTAAGTTCATATAGTTGTTTTTTTCCGGGAAATGATAATTATTTTCAAAATACACTGCGCTAAATAAAAAATGCAACAGTAAAATTTTTAGACAAAATACTCTATTTTCAAACGCTTCAATGTATCTTGGTGAAATGTGGGTTTAAAATTTTTTTTGTTTACTTTTAAAATGTGGAAAAATTAATATACTTTCTGATGCTGGGCCGGTTTTTTCTTTTTTTTTTTTGTGAAACAAAAACGTTTTTAACGAGAAAAAAATCTCAAACTTTTAGACTGCCAACGACCTTTCCTGATGTTTCCTTCACGATTTCAAATAACCCAGTTTGTAGAAAATTTTGAAACCTTAAGAATGAGACTGTTGAAATTGATATACGACAAATCACGGTTGAGAAATCGGAAAATAGACCAAATTTCCATCATTCCAAAAGTAAAAAAAAAAACAATTTCAACTGACGTGTGAGACGCGTTTGAAAATATGGTATTTTTATAAAAAATTTACTATTGCGTTTTTTTTTGCGCAGTGTATTTGAAAAAACGTAAATGCTCCTATGAAAGCTGTCAATTTCAGTGAACCGATTTCGATCAAACATCACTGGGTTTTCCAATTTAAAGTGTTTTTAAAAAATTTCTGTGTGGGTGTGTGATGCCGTGCTGACTAAATTACTGTGGGTTCTCTACAGCCAGATGGAGGAACTGAAAGGAGTGAAACTTCATACTTAATTTTTTTCCATAAATTGGGATATCCCAATCGGCTAAAATCGGTCTACCAGAAGTGGCAGCTCCTTTAGGAGTTTCTTCGTTTTGTGCAAGTATATTGAAAAGTATATAATGTTCAAGGAAGCGATTATAACCTGAACGATTCAAAATTATATTTGCAACGATATCGGTCCAAAGTAGTTTTTCATAATTTAAGCTGTAATGACATTATTTGACAAAGAACTTGATTTGAACAAAATATTTGATCCCTGTTCGGATTGAAACTTTTTGAAAGTTTGGTGCAAGTATGTGTACTAGAACTGGGTGTTTCAATAAGAGCTTTTTAAATTTTTGCAATGGTTCTGTAAAGTTTTGCATTTGCAAACCACGGCAAGGGAATTAAAAGATTCAAATAAATTTAAACAGTAAAATTTCAACAAGTGTTGATCTTGTTGGTTTTCTGAAATTTATGCAGGAATACAAAATAGTTTTACCAAATGTCCGGCAAGCTTAAAAGAAAGCTTGGTGTTAACTACAACATGTTCACTCTCCATTTTTGTTCCTTTACAGCCCAGACGGATCGACTGATCGGGGCGAAACTTCATGTTTAAGTTTTTTCCACGAATTGGGAAATTCCAGTAATTTTTGGCCGAATCCAGTCCACCGAAAGTGTATCAACTCGTAGAGCAGTTTTTTCTTTTTTTTGCGAATACATAGTGGTTGCTTATTGAATAATAATAAAAATGAGCTTAGCCAAAATATGGAAAGATGTTCCAAATTAGATTGAAAAAAAAAATGTCGAACTAACACATTTTCATATTTTGAAACTATGTAGCTCCTATGGGGGTTGAAATAATTGAAAACACCATTGGGAACTTTCATCGTTCATAATACTTAAAAAGGGCACAGCACGTATTAGTGCTAACCGTCATTGACAGAAGTCACGAATATGCGTGCATCACGTCAGAGAAATGGAGGGCAGTGTATAATGCACTAAACTCCATTTTCTGCGGATCCTGAGAGAAAATCCGGGATCCCCCGCCTTGCAGAGATGCGGGATGGTTCCAGGGTCGACTACTTTCGACTGTATGAAGCAGATATACCATTTCATCCCTAACCCCATCAGACACACCTCTAACCTATAGTCAAAATCTACCGATGGTAATGGGCTATCGAATCGGCATAGTCAGATTGATGTCCATCTAATCTCGAATGATAAACGATTTTATTGCCAGTAGAAGGGAAAAACAAAATTTCAAAATTGATATGAAACAATAAATTAAGATCTTGTAAATTCAAAATTTTAATTGTTGTTTGTGTTTTCGGCTGATTTTGTAGGTTAGTCACTTTCGGCTGGGATACTTCAATTTAATATATAATTTGTTTAACTTTCGGCTGAAGTAGTCAAGACACTATCTGCATTATCGATTTTTCACTTACGCCAGGCAACTTTGGGCTAACTTTAACAAGGCTAATTATGAACGTATCAAACACAAAAAATGGAAAATAATCAAACTCATACTTCTGTTTGCAAAGAACTGCTTTGTGGCAGCCAAATGTTTCTCATATACAAATTTTATCAGCTCCTGTGGCACTATTCTGGTAATTCCCTGGGAATAGGGAATTGGGGAAACATTTTATATGTAATTTCTATTTTTAAATTTTTTTTCTGGCATACTGAGGTAAAAATCTAGTAGTAATTTTTTTGAAAACAAAATAAAATTGGGAATAATTTTCCCTGCCAATTTAGATATGGAAATTCCCAATTTATAAATATTTGCATCAAACTTTTCTTCTTAGTAGGCCAGAAAAAAAATATTTTAGCTGAAATTACATATAAAATCGTTCCCCAGTTCCATATTCCCGGGGAATTACCAGAATAGTGCCAGAAGCAGATAAAAAGTTTGACATTTTTATTTACCTCAATTTCTAACTTTTTAACTTTTTATGCGGTATTTAAGCAAATTGAAACACACTCTTACAAAAATACGGCAAAATGTTGTCATCGAATTTTTGATAGGGTCCTTTAAACAAAAAATATCGTAGTCGATATTCGACCGAATTTCAAGAATATGCGCCCAGTTCATTTATGAGATCCTGGCTGACTGTTAGTGATATTCGCTCAAGAATAATCATTGCTTACAATTTCATTGTGCTGTAGATGAGGGAGATGTGTCGTTTGCATTCTCTAAGGGCGCATTTCTTCGGAATTGTTATAGTCAAGTCCTTTTTCCTCTGTGGAGTTTAGTAATTCTGCTGGAATATTATCCAGGCTAGCTGCCTTGTTGTTCTTTAGCTTCGGAATAGGACTTTTAACTATCCATTCCGTTGGTGGATATGGGTGTTTATATTTTCGTTATATCGTTCGTTCGATATCTGGTCCGTTGTCCTAGAAGGACTCTTTCGATCTATTTAGCTGTTAGTTTTCTGTTATTAAGACTTCTAGGAAAATACTTTTATACATTGATGTAGTGTGCGCATGTTTCCATTTGCTACTGCTGTTTCTGCAGTCTTGAAAATGTCTCCGGCGTATTTTCTGCGATCATTTCTTGCCGCCTTCTTTATTTGTTTAGCATTATCTTCAAATTTGTTTCAATTTCCCGTCGTATTTTCATGGCAGCTATAACTTTAGTTGGCAGCGTTGGACACCCTTGGAAGATTGTTCTTCTTCAATATCTCAATGTTGAATTTCCTCCGATTAATGTTTGGGTGCTTAACTGCTGCTAGTTTGATTTTGAATTTTGCTATTACCAGTTGGTGATTGCTGCGTACGCCCACTCCTCTCTCTGAAACAGAGGAGTTTCAGGTAAATAGTTTTCCGCAATCATCAATTTATGGGAATGAAACTATGAGTACAAAATGTAAGTTCCCGCCAGTAATAAATAAAAAATTAGCATAAATTGCTGAAA
Source organism: Nephrotoma flavescens (assembly GCA_932526605.1). NCBI lineage: Eukaryota > Metazoa > Arthropoda > Insecta > Diptera > Tipulidae > Nephrotoma > Nephrotoma flavescens. The sequence goes on from OW052220.1 coordinate 253,873,053, forward strand.
TCATGTTTCATCCAGAATCTACGCATATTGATTACAACACTAATTTTATCAACTTTTCGGATTAAAATAAAAAAGTGTAACATACATTTTTTGTGAAATGGAGATGGACTCCCCAAAAAATTCCAATAAATTTCCATAAATTGATCAAAATCAATGGATTGTGTTGTAATTTTCCAAATATGTTCGATTCTCTTTTATTTTATTTCTTTGCTGATAATTTTATTGAAGATAAAAAAATCGAATAAAATATAAAATATAAATTGTGGTAGAAATAAAAAATTTTTATTATTAGTAAATTGATATATTTTTTGCGAAAGAATTATGATAATATACTTAAATAAAATTAGATTATCAAAATTGTGTATATTAAAAATTGCGAGGAAGTAGTAAGTACTTTATACTTAAGTATATGAATAGGCATTTTCCATTTAAATTTATTCAGTTTAAAATAATCAGACAAAGTGGGAAAATTCCATGAAAATAAAATACTTTAATCATACCTGAGGTAATTGTTAGATATATGACGTAAGAATGAATATGTTAGTATTAGGCATTCGCCAAACAGTTAATCAGCTTGAAATTGGTCATCATTTTAAATATCCCTCTGACGTAATCAGACACTGCTTATCTCTCCCAAATTATAAGTTTCACAACATATTATTCCAAAATTAAAATCCGCCTCTTCTATACATAATATAATTCCGAAATCTAATAAACATTACACATGAAAAAAAACTAATTAGTTTCCTTGTGTTACACAAAATTCTAATCCTTGAATTAATTCTCCAAATTTATCGTATATTTGTTTGATAAGAAATACACAAAAAATAATAATTTCATATGAATATTTAATAATTTATTTATTGTTGTAATTATCATAATTTTTTTTGTACGTGCTACGCATATGAACAGTACAGTACATATGCACACGAGAAATAAATGTGTAATTGTCGCCAAATAATTTTAATAAACTCGATGTGTGTAGGACCATACGATTATAAAGGTAGACATGTACTTCTCTCTTAAATGGCGACTCTTTAATCCGATACACCTTTTTTTGGTATTTATTATACATGGGTTTATTAATTTATTATTCTATTAATATAAAGTAAAGTTGAGATTGTGTATAACGTCCTTAATATAAAGCAAGTGTCGTTATTAAAGTTAATCAGGACATATAACTTTTATTTAATAGTAGCCAATAAAACGACAACCTGTAGCTTTTTTGCTACACGAGAAATCACAATTTCGTACTTGTTGAATTTACGTTATAGTAAAATAACCATAAAGCCTTTTTTATAAGAAACTTATTTTTATAGCTCATGGTTTGAATATTTACTAAAAGCTTAGAGGTGTACTATGCGTTTGAAAGGTGGCGCGCAAGTCTGATTGTTGCACTAGTTGTAAAAGGTGTACAGTAGTGGAATAAAAAATTGTACATAAGTTAAGAGTATTAAAATTGTTATTATTTATTTAATTTAAATTACAACCGATTCAGAGATCATCGAGTAATTTATCTGCCTTTTTAATTTTTTTTGTTGATTTTTATTATGAAACTAGCTGAGCCGGCGAACCTCGTTCCGCCCCAAACTACTTCGGACCGAGCAAATACTTTTGTCCTTCACGAAATTTGATTTTGATGAGAGAACAAACCAAACAACTCAACTCGCAACTTATGGTTGCGTTCGTTCGTTCAGTCATTTTTTCGATCAATCATCTCTTGTGAAAAAATCCAGAAAAAACCGTCATTATTGAGCAATATGATATTTCGTAAAAGTTGTCAGAACGAACGCAACCATAAAGGCTTCGTAATGTATGGAAAAGAGACTGAAATGTCGATTCAAACTCAGGCATTTATCGAAATTTGAGTTGTTTCTTAGATTTTTGCTCTCAGTGTGGAAATGAATTAGAGTCAGTTGGAATTCAAAATAATTCCATGTATTTTATTCGAGTGGAATTAAATGGAATCAATACATTGAGGTAAACAATACTTTTCGGTTTTTTGTCCGGCACGTAAATGAACAACGATGATGGTTTGCCAGCTCTCGAACTCGCGACATACAACTCACCTTGATAAAAACACGGAAATTCCAGATTTATTCCGCACACTCCCAACGGTTGACCTTGCGATTTGTTAACCGTCATAGCGAACGCGAAACGAGCGGGGAACGGAATGTGCTTGAAGTCTAACGGAATGTCAGTTGGAATCAGAGGGATTCTCGGAATTAGTACATCCTCTCCTTTGAATTTGAACTTCATGATCGTCGCTTGAATCACGTTGTTCATCAGTTTCTGTGAGCCAATCGCGTTCCGTTTACCAATCTCGGGGGGTTCGAATTACTCAGCATGACTATACAAGATCCTACCTTGAGCATCAGGTTATTTGGTGGTATTCCCGGCAAATCAAGCGCATTCAAAAACTCGTGTTAAGCTCTTTCTGCGACGTCGTGAACATGCAAAAATTCGAGGGAAACGAAATCAATCCTGTCAAAACATCAACAGGGATTTGACGAATTTGGCGCTAAGCGCCAAAGTTATTTGGAAAAATTGGCAGTAGATGAGTCGTTCTGTAACGCGACTCTCATGTTCATGGTCATATGCAACTTTTTCACATGGCGCCACAAACTTGACGATTTCAGACATGCGTTGAGTTAATCTGCAGCTGTTGTGCTCGGAATGACGAAAATCGCCGGCCAGAAGAATCATCACTCTACCAAAACGTCTTGAGTCCCTTCGTAAATCCTTCAGCGTTCGATTGAACGCTTCCAATGATCGTTTATGTGCCATTGTCCTTTCATCCCAGATGATGATTTTGCATTCTTGCCATACCTTAGCCATCACCGAGTTCTTAACAATTGAGCGGCATATGTCTAGCAATGTGGTTCAATTCCCGAAAAGCAATGAAATCAGGATTTGAATTTTGTATCTCACGAAATTCTCGATCCTAATTTATCTTAATGTTCTAGTGTGTGTACAATATTTTAAGAGGTTTATGCGACCTAACATAAATACCTAGCATTAATAAAATACAAAAAATAAAATACATACAATTTTACAACAATACATACAATTTTCAAATTTTTTTTAAATTTCAAATACGCGATGTATAAAATTTTTTTTAAAAGGTAATGATTTTTTATATATACAGATTTTTTAAAAGTAGTATTAACAATATTTTAATTATTTAATAATCAGAATACCACGGAAGAAGGCGTTAAAGCCAAAATATCTGGCCAAAAAATAAAAGCCACAAAATTTAAAAATACCAAACTGTTTTATTGCGAAAAACGCATACGCACCATTCGAAATTCTCATGAGAATAGCGTACAAAATCCTTAGCCAGAAAAGTTTTACTTGTTCTACCGGGACCATCGAGGAAGAATATTTCGCTGTTTCAATGCGTCGTACACGTTAGTTTGCTGTGCATTCAAAAGCAGGACATTTGGCTTATTGAATCTCGATCTTACACTTGCTTTAATTGGAATTCACGATTAAATGCATCGTGCATCGAATGAATTGGTGCTAGCATGCCCAATTTCAACAAATAGATCTAGCACGTAAGCATGCACATGTCTTCGATCATGATCAAAGCTTCGTTGCGTATCTCTTGATATTGCAGTGCGAACTCGATGCAAAATGTCGTCAGCCATCCCGTCCTTGTATTTGTTTCACAATTCTAATGCGTTCGATGGATGACACATCGTTATGCTGATCGCGAACAATGTACGAGTTTGATTTGTCGACGCAGAAACAGTGGCATCGGCGAGTGAAGATTCGCAATATGAGTCGTTTTCCAGCAAATTCAGATGTTGGCAAGCTTATTACAAGCTTCTAACATGGAACAAAAGCAAATGAAGATAGAAGCATTCGCCTTGTCGTGGATGAACGGTGACATACGGCCAAACGCATCAGTCGAATACGCATCGACGTATCCTGGAACAGGTTGGCCTTTCTTTCGTCTTTGAAACTTTTCCGACGACTGGTTCCAAGTATAATAGCGTGGCATTTCGCAGTAAAGCAATGTTCGTGCGAACAGATCGCTTTGGCAAATTTTGAAGAAATTCGTTAGTGTTGTAGCTGGTAACCATTCTGCCCGTTGTGCTGCATTAGCTTCTGTGAAATTGGCACGATGTACATTCTCAAAGTGCACCCACAAATGTTGTACAGTGAGGTGACGTTCGTTTAATGCAAATGAGAAAATGGGGTCAAAGTGCTGTTCAGCCGCGATCTTCAGGTGAATGACGGCGATATAGTAGGGTAACAATTGCAAATACAACAAAAAATGATTTAGCCAAATCGGTTCAGCCGTTCTCAACTGATACGCCAGAAAAAAAAATTCTTCGTTTTTTTTCGGGAGCTTTCAAGTTTTCCACCCAGGTTTTCCATTTTTTCTCTTTTAAAGACCATCTGGATCGCATACGTATAAAATCCTGCGAAATACATCATTTTTTGATTTTTCAAATTTTCCGACTTTTCCGGTGTATTTTCCCAACATTTTCTTTCATATAAACTTTGTCCCATATTACAAATACAACAAAAAAAGGTTGAGCCAAATCGGTTCAGCCGTTCTCAACTGATACGCTTCCGACCAAACGGCACAGTGGTTAAAGCTTTGGCGTTTGGATCGTGAGGTGCCGGGTTCGAATCCCGATATGGGCTGGATGTAAAAGGGAAATTTCATCTATAGATTACGATCTGTGATGAAATGGAACACAACTATGGCCCCCTGTCGGAGTGCAAAACTCATGGGCCGACCCATCTTCCATGCTAGTATAGGCTGGCATGGTGTTTGCAATGTGCGGATGGTGATAAAACCGGATCTATAGCCGTACGTCGATTTGGCAAGCAATGCGTAAAGAAGGACGTGAAAAGTGAACCGCGAGAGAGTTGGGAGTGATTCGACCCCAGAACAGATTGCATAGATTAAATCATAAAAAAAAACTGATACGCTAGAAAAAAAATCAATTTTCTTCGGGTTTTTCCGGAAGTTTCCAAGTTTTCCACAAAAATTTTTCAATTTTTCTCTTTTAAAAACCATCTGGGTCGAATACGTGCAAAATTCTGACCTAAAACATCATTTTTGATTTTTCGAGTAGATTTTCCCAAAATTTTCTTTCATATAAACCTTGTCCTGAATATTACGAACACAACAAAAAAAGATTGAGTCAAATCGGTCCAGCCGTTCTCAACTGATACGCTGGGAAAAAATCAATTTTCTTCGGGTTTTTCTGGAAGCTTCCGAGGATTCTACTCAGATTTACCATGTTTTTTTCCTTCTAAAGGACCATCTGGATACGTGCAAAGTCCTGACCAAAATCTTCATTTAACGATTTTGAAAATTTTCCGACTTTTCTGGTGGATTTTGCCAAAATTTTCTTTCGTAACAACCATCTCCTGGTAATTGCGAAAACAACAAAAAAAGATTGAGCCAAATCAGATAAGCCGTTCTCAACTGAAGCGCTATAAAAAAAGTTCAATTTTCTTCAAATTTTTCCAGAAGTTTCTGAGTTTTCCACTAAGACTTTCCAATTTTTCTTTTCTAAACGACCATCTGGCACGTATCCGGCGAGAAAACCGTACAAAACCATCTTTTTTCGATTTTCCGAAATTTCCGACTTTTCCAGTGGATTTTCCCAAATTTTTCTTTGTAATAAATCGGTCCAACCGTTCTTTAGTGTTTATACATGCGCCAACTGATTTATATTAATCTAGATTTTACGTCAGATTTACAAAAATATCTGGTTCATTACAATACGGACCCAGAGCGCTGAGAAATTGGCCTTTAAAATTTGTCCACAAACGATTTGTCCATCTAACCGAGTACGGAATATGTCGTCCAAGATCATGTAAATGTCTAAATTAAAATTGCTTTCAATATCGAAAATACTTTATTTATGTATCCAGAAAAACTTAACAATATTTGAAATCATTCTCAAGACAATAAAAACAACGTCCACCTACTATATTCAGTATTTTGAGTGATATTCGAAAAAGCAATTATTTTTACTGTTGAGGCATAATACCCTATATACATTATGCAATAAATCCTTAATTTACCACGCAGCTCTCATTTTTATGCTTTCACGGAACTTGGAAAAAATCAATTTTGTTTATTATATGGCTTAGAAATACGCAAGATGTTTCTTTGATTTTCTAAACCAAGTTTTTTTAACAATTATTGAAAAAGAATTTCGAGATTTGAACTGGGAGTCGCTTAGTTCGCTGGTATTATGTTCGGAAACTTGGTTTGATGATGGATATTGGCATGCTGGATTCTGCTACCGACTCGTAAAATTTCGTGTTATATTTGTCGCATGTCTATATCCGTCGATGGTTAACAGCGTCGATTTATCTTCATTCTGTTGAGACTTTTTGATGTTATTGGTAAAATGCGACAATCGAGCAATGATTCGAATGAGTTTAGAGAAAATCGAATATCTCTGTCACAAATCATCCAGAACGTCGTCTGGAGCAATGGCACTTAAAATATGTAACTTATTCGGCTTTTTTTCATTAGTACACGGCGGAATTTTAACAGGTCGAACTTGTGCAGTTTTTATGGTGAAAGTCCTCGTTAGTCGCAGTGAGCCGGATTCTCCCTCGTCGGCACGGTCATAGTGCCAATTATTTCTCGATGTTCACTCTAGAACCTCTGACATACGGTTGGACATCTTGTGTGGAATAGATAGGTGCTGAATAGGCGCCACTCTGGTTTTTGCGCACACGATATTGGTCTGGATGGTGCGTCATATTCGGTCTCTGTTCTGGTATAAATAACTGCGGCATATGCGAACTCGGAGGCAACACAAAAGCCATGTAACTGAAACCTTTTATCTCACATTAATAACCATCGCGGAATAGATATTTATGGTCGACATGCTTTAATCCCTGAACTCGTGCCATTTCGTTGATATGTTGGTGAGCAATGGATAATCTCACTGAAGATTTAGCAACCATAATGGCTGAAATATGATTTTAATCATTATGATGGATGGTGCGACAGCGATCCCAGCGGATATCTTGGAATATCAAGATACAAGGACGCCTCTGATAACAGATTCTGCTTTGTCCTGGTACGGTGCCAAATTTGAAATAATTTTGATATGGAATACGACACACTTGGGGCAAACGATTCGTTGAAAATCCGCATCTTCTCGATCTATTAATATTTGGCGGTACATTTTCTCAATGTTACTGGTGAAGACAATGCTGTGTTTACGGAAACGTACGAGGATGGAGAACAAGCTATCTTGGACGATTGGTCTCACCATCAGATTGTCGTTCAGCGAAACATACGTCGTGGATTTAGCCAAAGCATCGAATACTACTCTGGCTGTCGAGAGGACCCAACTTCTTTATAGCGATAAGCGTCTTGTATCGTGGTAAGGCTAAACGGTTGATGCAATCTTCGGTGACAAATGGTGCTTTTGAGCCGGAATCGAGGAGAACACGGCATGGTTGGTTGCATACGTCCACACGCATCGGTGATATTAATCATCGCTATCGGTAAGAGCGATTAGAAAGTAGGAAGATTGGGTTACACTCGTTGGGTTATTGGTACAGTAGCCTTATAACCTCTGGTGGTTTGGTTTAGTGTGTCCTCCGAATGGTGTAAGTTAATGTTTTTTAATATGGACTTTCTCAGTACCATCTTGCTTTTGCTAGAGGAATTTGCGTATTGTGAGTTTAGCAACTCACCGCAAAGGAAATATTATTTTCAGGTGAACCCGCTTTTTTTATGCAGTTGACGTGTGACAGTGATTTCTGTTCCTTATGCAGTTCGTCAGTAAATCGTATGCATATAAAATGGATATAAAATGGTTTCGGCCGAGAATATAACTGCTTTCCTAACTCCTAATAAATTTTGTGTGAAAGTAGAAACTCGGCTTTGAAGTTGATTGCATGAAACTATAATTGAACGCATTCTGCCATTTTGGATATATGTAGCTTAGTCATTGCTGTTTTTACGACATAATTTTCAGTCATTTACTAGCCAAGTTGTCTTTCCGTGTTCATCAATTTCAAGAGATGGTTGTGGATAAGCAACGTTTACGTAATTGCATTCGATTCTGTTTCCAAAAGCAAAAAAAGCTGCTTAAGCTATGGAATTGATTAATTCGACTTTGAATGAACATTATGTGACTCATTCAACAGTAAAAAAAATGGTTTACAAGATTTCGTGATGGTAATTTTAGTCTTGAGGTTGATCCAGGTCCAGGTGAAGTAAAAAAATTGGAAGGCAATGAAAAAGATGAAAATCCGTTTCAAATTCAAAAAGAGTTTACAAAACAGTTAGGGGTTACTCACCAAGCAACACTACATAGATTACATGCATGGGAAAAATTACAGAAGGAAGGAAAATAGGTTGCACATAAACTGAACGAAGAAAACAAAAACCGAAGAGTTGACATCTGCATGAATTTGCTTTCTCGGTACAAAAGAAAATTGTTTTTGATGGAAATCAAAAGGAGACAATAAAAGTCTTAAGAAGTCAATGAGAAGTTTGATCGATAAAACGTGCTCAGCTAACCTACATTTGAACGAAAAATGATTCGTTTGATAGGTTAAACCCGTAGGAGTTATTCCTATATGTTTTCATTGTGGTGCAATCTCTATACAATGTCTTGTTATTGTGAGATTATTAAAATATAAGATTGAACAATATTAACTTATCCATTTTCTTGTCCGGTATACAATTGTGTGGGTAATGCAAAACAATCATGCCAAAAATCTTTGTTGGGTGTATTTTCCACCAACATACACATTTGTGCATTTTAATTAAATCGTTTTCGTTCGAAAAATATCACTAACTATAATTATAATAAAATATAGAATCTGTTATCAAAAACAAATACATAATCAATATGTGATATAATTTATATGTTATCAAATTATAATGATTCTTCAAAAATAATTCCAATTTAATTAAGATTCGTTAAAATCCGGAAGACATTACAACATTTCATTTTTTACACACACAAAAAACTTGTGGATGTGACAGGAAAAGGGATATACATTCATAAATCCAATAATAAAAAACATGGCGTCCTGTTTGTCTCTTTCTAACATTGACTATTTGTATCGCTCAACTTTATACTTAACAGTGTAAAAACTAACGCATACTTAGCTTTCAAGAATTCTTGAAAGCTAAGTATTGTATTGTTGTTATTTTTTTGTTAAAAACTTCACACTCATTCTTCTATATTGAGGTTAATCAACAACACGGATAACTACCACTCAAAAATCCTCAAGAAAAACGGGTATATTTATGTTGGAATTGGTTTATTAACAATAGCAAAGGTTTATTTAATAAAACAACAACAAAAAATAGAAAATTAAATTTTATACTTAAGTTTTCAAAATGGCGACCCACGCTCTCAATGAATGACGGCTGGTTTATATGCATCGAACCCTGCTCGAAAGACCAAAAAATGTACCGGATTAGGTACGATTGTGAACTGGCTGGTTTACGTAAGTCACTTTTAAAACACTCGTATATTTAATTTTTATTTAAACAAACTTTATCATTTTTATTTGGTGTATAAATAATGGTTTATACTACACAACAGTACACGGTCAACTCACAACTGGGGTGACATGTTCTACCATCACATTTTCGATACTTTATCGTAGATTATGTCTCGCTTCTTTAGAGTAAAATGTGACACTATTTCACATTTTATATCATTTACCAGGTTGCTAGATTGAAAAATTGTGATATTCTACTCTATTTCTATCAAGAAATAATTTGTTTTCGATACTTGAACGAAATTAGAGAAAGACAATTTGTTCGCATTTGTACTAGTAGGTTGTGATAGCAATAGAAAAGAAATAATTCATAAATGAAACAGTTGTCCATTTTAGTTTAGAAAAATGAGAAATAAACTTCGATAAAGTATCGAAAATGTGATGGTAGAACATGTCAGCACTGGCTTCATTTTAAATAAAAACAAAAGAAAGAAAAGAAAATGGTTTGACATTGCACTCGACAGGGTATTGCTTGTGCGCAAACCGTACACACCCAAATTCGAAATTAAACCTTTTTGCATAGGCATATTCATTTTTAATACAAATTAAATTTTAGTGCGCTCCAAACACCCCTATTTCCTTCTTTATATTATTTAAGAATCGTTTTAGTATTGAAATGATTTGTACCTATTTATGGATAAATATATTTACGTCCACAACTGAGGACTCAAGAAAGTTTCTGTCCTTAAACGAGTACACAACTTTTATTGTAAAAAAACAATTTTTTGTATAAAAAATTCGATAGTAATATTTATTTTAAGAACTTATTAAAATTTTATAATCATACAAATCTAATTTACAATCTTAGAATTGCACAAATTAAAATATATAAACTAGTTCTTACCTGTTCCAATGAGAAACTCACATGTTGTATCACCACACTACAAAACTAATAAAGTTTTCTCATTGAAATTCGTAAAAAAAACAAAAAAGTTGGGGATTTCCCTTTTTATATATTTAAATTCATTCCGCCGTTCCATACTTTGATTCTTTCGTCGTGATTCTTTCTTCGTTTCTTCCTCTTCACCAACAAACTAATTATGTGGCGGGGAAATTTTTGATTCTTTTTTCAGCAAACAAAATTTTTTTTTGATTCAAATGATTCTCTCACTACAACAAAGATAAATATTTCAAGGACACCTTGTTTATTTGTCGTTTTTGGGTTAATTTTAGGTTAATTTCTGTTTCGAGAGCAAAAATGTTATTTTTCAAACAAAGAATCAGTTTTTGCAGCAAAAAATAAACTTTTATTACAATACGAATAAATCAAAAAATATAATTTTACAAACATACATAAACAAAGAAATGCGCAAAGAAACGCGCAAAAAATCAACTGAAAGAATCAAAGTATGGAACGACGGATTGTATTTACATCAAAAAGAGTGTTACCAGCATTATAAAGAATAGGGAAATTAGTTCTTGGCCTGTTTTGGGTGACATTGAAACAAAGAATTTTCTTATTTCAAATGAACTTTATTAAACCAAATATGCGCCATTTTGATCGATTACCTTTTGACATTTTTGTGGTAGAGCCATTATCCCATCACCATCGCCATGATCTGTACGTGTTTCGTTACTTGTTTCTTTATTTCCTCGGTGACGTATTCCATCTTCAAGTCCCTATGAAGGTTGTCGTTCCTAATGTATCATGGGGCATTCAGAATCCCTCGCGTTGGATACCATAGATTCATCCTGGTTTTAGCATTTACCTTACATTTTTCTTCCATCTTAGCATAGCATCAAGGGTTATATCAAGGTATTTAGCTGTATTTGCAATTTGCATATGAAATTTGGCTTGAGTTGAGAACCACGGGAATACAGTTTACATTTTGGTTTGCATGTTGCTTCCAAAATATCTTTTCAAAATTATAGGGTAGCTCCATCATCTGCAAATCTTGCTATTGTATTTCCTTAAATATTCGGTAAGACTCTCTTATAGAATAAACAGAATAGGTCGAAGTACGCTACCTTGTGGTGTACCTAATAAGTTTAAACATTAAACTTATTTAAATCTTTTATTTCTTCGCCGTTGTTTGCTGAACCTTTCAACCTCATTACAAAAATTGAAAAAGCTATCATTAATGATGCCACTTCCGAAATACAGATTTCCACCATCCATTTCGCAAGGATTTCCCGATTAAAGGAAAAAGTTCAAGTATGAAGTTTTATTCGGATTAATCTATTCGCCTAGACTGTATAGAACCCGAATTTTGGTGTTTTTCTTTTAAATCGTTATTTCCGGAAAACATTTAAAAATTGTTGAAACTTATTCTGCCACTTTCGGTGAACCGATGACTTTCAAAAATCACATGGATGAACAAATTTATGCAAAAAGCTTGAGCATAAAGTTTCATTCCGATCAATAATCTAATTATAGACTGAACTGTACATACATAAACCAACAATTCGCGGAGTAACAATTTTTTTTTGAAAAATCGTCATTTCCGCTTAAATTTTGGAAAACTGGTCTGGACCGATATTCTTGCAAAACTAAATTACAATCTTTTAGTTGAAAGTCGTTTCCTCATAATTGATAAATTTTTCTAAATATTTGCATAAAACGAAAAAGCTCCTAAATAAGATGCCTTTTCGGTGGACCGATAAGTTTAATCGCCTAAAAAGCGACAAGGACCTTACTAAATTTGATATGATATGATATGATATGATAGAGACGTACAGGCCAACCATAATGGTGATCCTAGGTATGTATAGCACATTCCTGGAATATGCGCGATACAATATTAAAGCCTGCATCTTACCATATTCCAAAATTATGCGGGCCCAGGCCCTGCCTGCATCCTCGACATGAATGGTTTATCGGGATAGGATGTTAATCACAGAAATAACCAGGGCGGTAACCGCAGCAAAGTTATTATCTAACTACATTAATAGGTTAGTTAAGTTAGTCACAATAAAAATCACACCTTGGAAGAGAATTTGTTAGTTTATTAGTTTGTGTTAATTGGGAAATGGTATAGGAACTTCTAACTTTCATCATACGTATTTATCGTCATCAGTCATACATAGTACGACTGGAATAATTATTTCCATTGGCATCTAGGGGTCATCTCATCTTATGCTGTTATTATATGTTCGCCTAAAAACTAACCCAACACCATTTAACCCGAGATACTTGTTCCTAAATACTCGACAGCATGTATTTATACATATGATGACCTAAACAACTTATTTAGTCCACGTGGTCAAATATTAATTATATTTTAATATAATCTCGTAAGTGTGTCATATAGCTACCTAAAATATTCATTTATTCATCTAATTTGGAACAGAATAGTATGGTACCTAGATGTTGAAACTTAGTAAAATTATAATATAAATTCATTTGGGAAGGCCACCGTGAACAACATTCTATTACAGGAGGTATTTGGTTAGCTTATTTGAATTGGAAAAATCATAAAGTGAAATAAATATGAAGTTAATAAGCCAAGACAAATATCTCATGGTTCCGAACGTTGAAAACACTAACATTTCAATGACAAGGCTTCAATATAATATATAACATATAAAAAAACAAATCTTTAGGTCACGATTCCTAATAACTTGATAGCGTCCAACAACACCATCAGATTTCTAAACTCTTTTTCTTTTTATTATTATTTTGTTAAACAAAATTATTCCAATGCACCTCCACTCATTCATTAAGCCGTTCCACACTGTGTAGTTCTCTTTTCCCGTTTACCTAAAAAAACCTGATCCAATTGCGCGTAATTTTTAACTTTTTTTTTTCAATGAAGCATACCGATGTTAAGCAGCTTCGATAAACTACACCGCATACGACGCGAACTATGCGAAAACATTTCAAAAATGACTCCTCCCTGACAACTACAACTACAAATAAATAGAGATCCATCTATGACTAGGGACAACCCACGCTGAAGCAAGAAGCAGTACTTGCAAGAAGCACAGTGTGGAACGGGCCATTTACACGCAACAAATACATAAGTTTATATCATTTTCATCACCAACCAGCTATGTACACGAAAACAAGCTGACGAGAAAAATGAGTAAATACATATATTGAAACAAATTGAAAACGAAAAGAGATAAACCTACATATAAACACTCGTATGATTATCCCGTGTTTTTGAGTAAAACGTACGTACATGTACGTATAAAACACAAATTATTGCAATCAAAGTGGAACATAATATCGAGCGCAACATCAAAAATCGACAACAGAGAATGTTATTATCGATTGCTGTTTCATTCGCAAATTCATTTACTTCCAAGCAAAACAAAACAAGTATATTTGCGATCAGTAAATTTCACGAGAACGCAAAACAAAATAAAATAGAACAAACATACACCAACCACTCTCTCACTCCAACTTTATATAAAACCACGTGTATGTTCAAACAAAACATATGTTGGATATCCTTGTGTGTGCTATATATTGCTTTGTTTATATACTATGTTCAAGTATATAAGCACTCACAAGGAAATATATAATAAAATATAATAATATAAAAATTAATATTAAATCAAAAAACTTCTCTTTTGGATCCGTTAGTTTCACGTGAAACTTTGTTTATATACATAGTAATTTAGATCCAAAATGTGCAAGTATGTATTCATGCAATGGTATCAAAATATATACGAAATTAATAGTATAAATTATGTATATATTCTAAACGATTGCACGTGCATCTTACGCAAATTAATATTAAAAAAACTATGTACAGTTTATCACTTCAACACATATTATTTAGTACACACAAAAAATTATACTATTTGAAAATGAGGAGCGACACAAAAACACGTCCACTCCGTCTCCTATTTAGATTCAAACTCCGCGACAAGGACCTTACTAAATTTGGGCAAATATTTTAAATTTGTTATTGGCTGAATTATTGTAGATTGAATTTGATCCGTCTGACTTAGAATGACACATTGAAGGAGAAATTATGTCCCGGAAGCATAATTGCTCCATTTGAAGTTGGCTTATTTTTCAAACCAAATCGTTCATTAGAAAAAATTAAAGCAGCATTTTGAGCTAATCTAACCGGTTTTGCTTTCAAACATATCTAATTTATCCAACACGACTATAAATTTCATGAATTTTGAATGCGTTATCGTCTAAACTACGACCAGGGACCTTACTAAATTTGAGCAAATATTTCAAAAAAATTTATTGACTGAATTAGATTGGATTTGATGCTGTGACTTAGAATGGCATATTGACGAAGAAGTAATGAGCAAATTATGTCTCGGTTATTTTGAGTTTATCTAACCGATGCTGATTCAAACATCTCTAATTTATCTAAAAAGATTAAAAATTTCAAGCATTTTCACCATAACTTTTATCGCTTAAAAAACGGCAAGGAAAAAAAGCCATACTAAACTCCTTACTTGCCGAGCAAATATTTTAATTTATTTTATTGGCTGCATTAGATTGGATCAAGTGTGGCTTAGTGTCACGTTGACGAAGAAATGATGTGCAAATTATGGCCCGCAAGCAAAATTGCTCCATTCGGATTTCGAATATTTTTCAAATCCCATCGCTTACTATAGAGCAAAGCGGAGCAATGTGTTGAGCTTATCTAACCAGTTCTGCTTACAAACATCTCTAATTTATCCAACAAGACTATAAATTTCATGAATTTTGACCATAAGTTTTATCGTCTAAGAAAACGGCAAGGGTCTTACTAAATTTGAGTAAATATTTAAAATTTGTAATTGAAAATTTTTGACATTGAGATTTTAGCATATTTACACTCAAGTTCATGGCAGATAATGCAGCACAGCTATGGGGAAACTTCCGAACTTATGTGTATATTGTACACTTGTGACTCCCCCGCTCTTAATAAAATCCATTTTCTTAAAGCCTTTACTATATACGATGGCCCAACCCTAACTAGATTATTTTGCTCGAAATAGTGGGATTTATCAAATTCTCACTTTACGTGATGGCTAACTTTGATGCACAATAGATCTAAATATATCAACGTACATGGCGCTCTCCAAAGCCCACACTCACGTTCGATCTTGATTTTATTATATTTGTTAAAATTTATTGAAATCGCATGAAAATGTCAAATACGACAAACACCCATTACGAAAGGTTAGAAAATTTTTAACGGAATAATATTATAATTCGCTAGATTAAAATGTTGGATCTGTGTATACATAAAATATTCCAACTGTTTTTACCAACAAGTTTACCACTATTTATTGTGACAGTGGTAGGTTTGTTCGCGAAGTACCCGTTAAAAGTGTTAACACGATTTAATGAAATTACAAATAATATTTACAAAAAAATTATTTAATTTATTTGAATGCTTTGTATATTAACAATTAAATATTTTTACAGTATATATAATTAATTAACCAAATTAATTAATATATGGAATTTAATTAGTTTTTTATTTTATTTATATTTTTTTTATTTAACATTTTTTATTTAATATTTACAAAAATATATTTATATTTTTTGTTTGGTTCAATTTTTTTTTTGTTTTTAATAATGAAAATTAAAAAATAATTTCATAATTTTAAGAAATAAAATTATTTAGATTAGCTTAGTAATTTAATTGATAATAATAATAATCATAATAAAGTACTTGTTGTAAATTGATTGCATTATTTGTTTTCTTTATTTAAATTATTTTTTTTAATTTATTTATATAATAATTTATATTTCATTTATGGTAATCGTTGTTGTTTTAAAATAAATTTTTTTATTATTTTCAGAAATATACACAAAATAACAAATGTTCCAAATTCTGTGGCGTTTAAAAACATGTGACCGGATTAAAATGGCATTGCCAATACCGTCCCGCATTGGTCTGGGCTCGTCGAGCATATCGGGTAGAAATATCTAATGTATCTAAATTTTGTCCATTATCTGGGTCGTCATCTATAATAAAAGTACAAATTAATTACATATAGGTATAAGAAAAATATTTTACAGGGTAACCAAAAATTATAACTTACTTATAACGGGTGCAATATAATTTGTCCTAGGTTTACTTTCACTTTTACTGTAACTGTTTGAAAATCCGCGGCCACCGTAAACCTCATTAATTTTTTTAGCTCCTTTTTCATCATCCTCTAGCACATGGTGTAACGCAACCATTAATCGGTCTAGTAGTAGTGCTGCACGTTTAGGAACCACCATCTAAAATTAGATTTGGAAAGGAAAAATTAATTGTTTGTGTAAATAAGCTAAAGAACTCTGTTATCTTATATCAAAATAAACACTCGTATGTGTAGAATCATCAGACGTAATCATCCGGATTATCTGATTAAATATTCTCTTTAGTCAAACAACAACATGACAGACGCACACATAAAATTACAAATGGCAAGCAAATATGAATAAATTAGGAAAACAAATTTGTTTCAGGAATTGAGGTTAAGAAAATGTATACACATATATGCGGATGGAATCGAAAGACGAAAACGTTAAATTTTATTTACTTGTTTCGAGTAATTAAACAAGACGTTACTATTTTACTTTGTGGTTCAATGGTTATGCTGAAATTAAGTTCATTGTTATTTTCGGTATATCCAGTCTAGTATTTTTTATCTTCTACATATAAGTTTATGTATTTACAGTAAACTCGTTTACCATATATGCTTAATTTTGATAATCACTTATAACATGAACTCGTAATGTGTACAGCAAACATAATTTGAAGAATCCGCATGTACGTCGAGTTCGTAAGAGTTTAATTTTTTGAAAAATGATGATTAAAATGATTTTGGTGATCGTTCGGTCAGGATTCGTCAACACAGTTTGACGTTTGGCCACCAATATGCCATTTTTTATTGCAGAATTGTATCTAAATTAGAAGACATAAAGGGCCTATTTTTTAATTCATCCCGAGCAGACAGTTCACTGTCAAAAAATACTTCGTATTTTTTTATTCAACCTGTGTAATTTTACTCTGCACACTGTGTTTTATTTGTGAACTGTGCTTACACAGTGCATAGTGCATACTCGGTTCTTCAAATTTTACTCTGAAATTAATGTGAGTGTACGAAGAGTGTGCAAAATAAAAAACAATTTATTAAGGCGATGATACATGTACAGATTATGCCTCTAAGGCATAAAAATTATGTGCACTCATTGGTTAAAAGTCGGCCATCTTGAATCGCCTTATAGGCAAAAATTTTAAATTGAACATTTCTCAATTTTTTATAAGGCAATTTTTTTTTTGCCTTAAAGGCAAAATCTGTACATGTACCACAGCCTTTACTCTCTGCACACCGGATAATTTTACCCAGTACAACCTTTGCTCGGTGTACAATACCCGGGGTAAGCCTGCTTGCTCGGGTTGAATTAAAAAATAGACCCAAAGTTCAGCGATTCGTAGTGTGTTTGTTGTAAATAATTTAATTTTTTAAAATTCACTCAAAATTTTTCACAAAAATTAAATGTTTGCTATTTATTTGTAGTGTAAACATATTTGTGTTTATTAAAAAATTTCAGATATTATTATGAAAGTTTAATATTTGAGTGTTTTTTCAATTCTAAGTACAATATTTTTAGGACACAGTGTATATTTTGTTATTTTGCATAAACTTCACTCCGATTAATACTTTAATTTAAAAGTAAAGAATTTCGACTCTTTTCTGCAGGTAGAAACTAAATAACCAGTAACAAAGTTTACTCTGTAACAGCCTGTTGTTCTAGCGAATAGAATTTTTTTTTTGAAATACAATCTAAATACCAATATTATTATATACAAAAAAAAAATTTATTGCATTTTCTAAATTGCTGGGGGTTCAAACTCGTCCGATTTTTTTTAAAATGCTTCGATATAGAGCGACTGTGATTTTTATTAAATAAATTGTATAATATTAAAATTCCCACGCACATTGAAACGCTATTTAATTACCATCGCGGCTATTTTCATAAAATTTATATTTGTCCATCATCATCATTAACGATATAATCTTTAAATAATTTTTTTTCCGATTTTATATACTCAAAAGAAATAAAAAACCAATGAAATGTTCCAAACAATAGCCCTTACGATACAGAAAATAAGAAAATATAAATTTTAATTTTAAAGAAAAGTTTAATTAAAAGAAGGCGAACAATGTAAGTCAAAAGAAAATTTCTGTGGCATTTCTCCGAAGACCGAACAGCAACGAATTTAACAACAAGAAGTGATATGTTTATAAAACAAATTCATTATTGTAGAGGAGGGAGTATACATGGTCATTGAAATACAATACGTCTGCGACTAAATCAGGGTTTAGTTGATTTAAAGGAGTCGTAAAAAAATAATTTAATCGGTTCATCATAATAATTATGGATTTCATGTTGGTGCGCATAATAAATATTGTGGTTTAGGCTTAATTGAAATTAATGTCGAAACGACATTTTTCCTGACATCAATCAAACCGCATGCTGGTTTTTACCACCTTTAACTTTATTATTGTGCGATATGATTGCATTTTCCTAAATATTTTTAATCTTCACAAACACAAAACAATTTTTCCTACCTCGTAACCTATTTTTATTTAAATAACATTTAATACGTTTTTCCATTTTTTCGTCTATTGTTTGTGATCATTTGAAAACAAGATGAATTGCTCTATGTGCGCGTAGGGTGTACGACTAAAAAAAATTATAATTAATTCTCTGGTATTACTGGCTTAAGAGTATAAGGCGAATGTTTTTATTGTTGTATGCAAATTTATGGCTTTGAAAAATTATTTCGCCTCAAAACTAATTTTCCGACAAATATTGAAAAACGTACAAAGTTGTATATCGCCAGACTCGATGAAACCTAATTAGCATGCACAGTTATGACGAACGGGTGGGTTATAAATTATGTTGCAGTAAAACCAATTAGTAATTTCGTTGTAATTCGTCTTATTTATTCCAACTAGAAGGGCATTAGAAGAAGTTGGTACGTAAAATTATTACGGTTTTGAAACTTTTATTTCTTGTGTTCTAAACATTTACTTCAGCTTTTAAACCTTAAAATGTTAAACCATGTTCATCATTTATAAGTAAATAATGTGTAACGTAGATAGGAGTACTTTAACATTTCCAAAACATGAAAGCTCCAAATAATTTATTAATCTCAAAATTTCTTTATTATTATATTTTAATGTAAATTCAGGGAATAAAAATATTTCCCTTGACAATGATGCAGAAGAAATGGATACACAGAACAATTACCTTTAAACGATAGTACGTAGGTAATCGAAAAAATAAATCGGGCCGAAAAAAAACGCGATATAGAAATAATGTGAAATTGAAAAATATTCGGTTGACGGGGAAGCTGAAAATAAAATTAGACGACTCGAAATAATTCGAATTTCTTCTGAAAATTGTTTGATTATGTCGATAAACAAATGAAACCGTGATGTATGCAAAAACCTAAACCAATTATCAAAATAAATGGGTATTGGGTGTATAACTTAGTGTTTTGGATTTTCTAAGAGATGGCGTAACTTTAGTACTAAACATTCTTTTACAATAGCTGTGTTCCAATGGAAACAATTTGCTACTCACAAGTACTTGTGAGTAGATAACCAATGGAACGAGCTAAAACTATGACAGAAGTAAAACATAATCTTTTTTGTGTACAAAGTTAGCTATGTATATAATTTTGCTGTCGTCTTATTTTGGAAAATTATTCTTTTTTAAGAAAAAATCCACAATAAAATCTCAAAAATGAGTAAGAATTGGTCTTATAATGAAGGCAACGGTTTGATTACGATATACGCCGGCCGAAAAGAAGAATATGTCAAAAATCGCTTGGTATTTTACAGAACTAAACAAAAAATATTGTTTGTCCTGACATTTCAACATAGCCTACCCCTCACAAAGTCATCTATTATAATTTTTTGAACCAAAATACCTACCGTTAGTTTTATGCGTAACTACTTTCAACATCTACACCACTATTTGAGCATGGGTAGCTGCGAGTAGATACCGTGAGTGGTTTGCTTTCTCCATTGGAACAGCTAATGACACATACGGTGTTTTAAAGTGTTGACATTCCACATTAAAATTAATGTTGTATAATAGCCATATAGTAATTGTTAATAGATGGCGTTATTAAATAATGAACGAACAGAATTCATAAATGTATGTAACATGGTGTCAGAAGTAAAAACTTAAAGAAAAAGTTTAAATTGAATTAATAAAATGAAAAGAAAAGCCCAACAATTAAATTAAAAAAAAAAAGGTCTCGACTAGAAAATAAAATTATTAATTAATTAATATTAATACTTAAAAAGTAATAGTTACAACAATTTTTCAGATAAAGAAAAAAATGCAATTTTATTAAGATGTATAGTTACAAAATATATTGAAATATTTAACACATTTGGAATCAACGAGGAAGATTTCACATTAGATGTTTTATGCAACGATTTACCGACCATTTCCAACCTAAAAAAAAAACATAACGTTGGAACGCAAAACAATGTGAATTCGGTGATCTGGAAAAGGCGTTGATAAAGGATATATTCATCGCTGGATTAAATAAAAAATACGTCAAGGTCAAAGAAGCATTGCTGCTATATGAAAATCAGAACGATTTGATACGAAAACATTGCTGCAGGCTGCACGAAAAATCATAATGGCGGGTGGTGAAGTCAAATCAACACAAGATCAAGTATTTGCAATTAGTCGATCAAGGAGTAATAATAATGAGATTTACAAATGATAAAGTTAATAGTCGACATCTTGATTCGAATAGAAATGTGAATAGAAGTGGTCAGAATTTTAATAAGAATGAAAATTTTATTGCATCAAATTTTAAGAGCAAACATGTGAATGAAAATAGAGATAGAAATAGTTCCGCAAAGCGCCCTTGTAGTCAATGCGGACAGTTTCATATATATTAATGTCCAGCAACTAATGTAGTATGCTCATATTGTAAAAAAACGGTCATTTTGCTAAATATTGTTTTAAAGTTGTAAGAAAAGTTTATGTAGTCGAAACTGACAATTCGAATCAAGATGGCGAACAACAACAGAGTAATTATTTTGTAGGTGTTCTTAGAACTCATACTACTAACAATAATGTATGGTTAGTGGATTTGTTTATAAATGGGATTAAGATAGAGGCTCAGGTTGACACTGGAGCACAAGTTAATATTATGTCGGTTCAAAATTTTGATAAATTAAATATGAGTAGGTCATTAATTAAATATTCAAATACTAAGATTTTTACATTTACATATTAACAAAGTGTAGTACAATTTGTAGTGACGCGAGATGATTATGTCAAACAGTTTTGGGTTTACAGATAAATGTCGCATTGGGTTTAGTCGCGAAAGCTTTTCGGATAAATAAAGAGCAAGATGTTAGTGAATTGATGGTACAATATAAAGATTTATTTACTGGTTTAGGCACCTTACCAGTTAATAAAGCCTCCAAGAAAGGTTCCTTTCAGTTTATGTAGTCAACTCAAAGAAGAGTTAGACAGCATGTGCAAGAATAATGTTATTGTTTCAGTCACAGAACCTACTCAATGGTGCAATTCGTTAGTATTAATTTGCAAGACTAATAGTAGATTGCTGGTATGTTAAGACCCTAGAAATCTGAACAAAGCCATATTGAGATTTCATTATCCAATTCCGGATATTGAACACATACACAGTAAATTAAATGGTGCTCAAGTTTTCACCACATTAGACGCATATTCATTCCTTTAGACGAAGAACATTCAAATTATGCACGTTTAATACTCCTTTTGGTCGTTACCGATTTTTAAAATTACCTTATGGTATATTTTCCGCACCCGAGATTTTTCATCGAATCATGTGCGAAATATTTCAGGATATACCAGGAGTCATCATTTATATTGACGACATTTTGGTTTACAGTAAAAGTATGGAAGAACAAAACAAAAGTCTTAAATTGGTATTTGAGAAAGTTGCTGCTGTTGTTTTAAAATTCAATAAAGAGAAATGTAAGTTGGCACAACAAGAGGTAACATACGTGGGTTATAGGTTTAATGCTAAAGGAATGTTAGCTGATACGAGAAAGATAGAAGCTATATTACAAATGCCAAGTCCCAAGAACAAAAAAGATCTTCAGAGATTCCTAGGCATGGTAAATTATTTAGGAGTTTATATACAGGATTTATCGGAAAAAACAACAATTTTACATCAGTTATTAAAAGGTGAAAATAATTTTATTTGGAACGAGAATTATGAACAGGCATTGGAGGAACTGAAGAAAAGTGCGTTGAAGTTTCAATATTGTCATACTATAATGTTAACAAAAGTGTCACCGTATCAGTAGATGCCTCACAGTTTGCTTTAGGTACTGTAGTCATTCAAAACAATAAACCTTTAGCTTATGCTTCAAAGTGTTTAACTGAAACTCAACAAAGGTATGCTCAGATAGAGAAAGAGCTGTTGTCAATTGTTTTTGGGTGTGAGAAGTTCCACCAATACATTTATGGAAAAGAAGTTCAGGTTGAAACAGATCATCAGCCTCTAGTCACGCTATTCATAAAACCACTGTCAGAAGTACCGATACGACTTCAGCGAATGATGCTACGGATTCAGAAATATGATTTAAATGTTCAGTACAAACAAGGTAAATTAATGATATTAACCGATACATTATCACGAGCCCCGTTATCGAACTTAGACACAGATGAGTTTGATGATGACATAAAATTGAGCATCAACATAATTATTCACAAAAACTTGTCACTGTCTCAAGAACAATTAAAAAGTCTAAAATTACATACCGCGCGGGATAATAAGCAACAAGTAATAATAGTACGAGACAGAGCCTATATATACTGGCCATGACACGTTATTTTAACACAGTATTAGTCTTGCCTGTACGCATACTACTTTAAAATTTTACATGGTTTTTTTTTGTTTTGCTTTTATAAATTCGTTTACCGAAATGAAACGAACCAATTAAATTGTTTCATTTTCTTTTTGTTTTGCTTGTTTGTTACAGGGTAGTGATGATTTATTTTGATGTTTATAGTCGATGACGTTTCGTTCTCTCTTACTCTTTTTCTCTCAATAGTTGTGTTGTGGTCTTGTGCAGTGCAAATAAATAATAATACAGCCAAATATTAAATTAATAGCAAAATTTAATTTTAATACTTAAATAACAATCTTTAGTTGCTGGACAGTGGTTAGCAAATCGGTAATTATCGGATTATATAAATGCCAAAATCGACTATAGTCAAAATTAAATCAAATTGGTTTTATATTATAACCAATATGCCGCTGCAGAGTCTAGAATTTTCTAAAAGAGAGCTCCGAGAGCACTGAGAGAAGTTTGGCCCTCAATTTGCACTAATGGCTTCTGCATTTCCCTTGCCGTCATACCGATCCCATTTATCTCTCGATTCGGGTGGCTTTTAATGAAACTAATTCCAGACACCCACAAACCTCTAAAATGTGGACCACCTGGAGGGTTGAAAGGGAACCGTATTTTATTTTGTAAAAGAAAATTACAAATATATACATCTACTGTTTATATTTTGTTGGCATGACTAATCTACCAGTCGGAACACCACTTCGAGCTGAATCGCTGAAGGAAATGCAATGCGATGAATGCTTCTTATATCCTGTCGTAGCTGAGCTCAATATGAAAAACCATATAGTTACAAAACATATAAATTTACAAATTTAGCCGTTAATTCAACCTCTTCCTAGTGTGTAGAAAAGCATAGTTCTGCGGCACGAAATAGAACAAATAAGATTCCAATATTTCTACAAACGATGCTAATTTGTAACATGAACCATGGATGTAATGGTTCAACTTCTCAAGCTTATTACCAGAATTGAGTGATCAATCTTGTCAATGGATTTGAAGAAATCTGTACAAATCACATCGAGCTGACGACGTGAGGTAACATTATGGAACGTATGACCGCAAAAGGAAATCAAATTAGTGGTCGTTGATCTGGCAGAGGAAAATCTAAGCTGAATCGGAGAGATTAAAGTTTTTCAGCTGAAAGAACAGCGATAGAAGGCCCTTTTCCCTGACTTAAAAATTTGGCGAATGAAGGAGGTTTTCCATGGGTCAAGAATGGTTGGAATTGGTATCACTCAGCTCCCTTTCTAACATCCAAACAAACTAAAAAATCCAAAATATCACCATCGGAGAAGCTCGCTAAATTAAACTCCGAAGGTTCGCTATAAGACCTGAGTGCAGATTTTGTTCGAAAACTGAGACTTGAGAGTTGGGAGTTTTGCTGTTGTTTCACTAACTTACTAGATGCACAAAATTTATTATTGTTGTTGATTGACGTGTAAATTATAATAACTGGATTGAGCAGGAAGGAAGGAGGTTGATATACTGACATAAAATATCTAAAAAATAAATTACAAACACTATGAACAGTAGGACATTTGGGAAGGAAATTGCTAACTTTCCGTTTGGAGTTAATGAACTTCCAAAAAATTTTTGGGGTCAATGTCAAGTCCTCTTCAATCTGTAAAAGATAATTGTAGTATATTATTCAGGACATGGATATCCCCACAAGCCACGGTTAAACATATAAGAGATATAATCGATCACCATACTCTATAATATAAAGAATGAAGTTTTTTGCGACTTTCCTCAAGGATAACGAGTCTGGAATTACGGCCCCCAAATTAAATGTTCCTTTTACGAAAAGAATATGGATACCAATACCAACCCCGATGCGTTCATTAAGTTGAAGAACACTATGGTTTTAGTTACCACCACGTTGAAGAATAGTTCAATCCGAGTTGACCGGGCGATGACACATAATCAGTACACTGAGATTAAAATACGGACCATCATTAAAATTTGAATTGCAGTTTTCATGACGAATTCCTGAGTATGAAAAATGCTGGAACACCCTGTAAAATCGTCGCAGGCCGAAATCTCCAAGTGAGAGTTAGAATTACATTCGTAGATAAAATTAGATCAAGTAGTTTCCCTTACATGTTGCGGATCGCACTTACAAAGATTGCCCCCAATTTCGTATCAAACGTCAAATTAACATCATTTGCGGGAAGTTTTATTACATTTTTTATTGCAAAGAAAAGTTCAGCGAAAACCTATCGTTTGCTTGTGGAAATTTACAGTGACCATGCTCCATCGAATACAACCAGCAAAGAATGGTTTCGACGATTGAAGGACACCCAAAAAATTCAAAGATGCTGAATTGGAAACGTTATTGGCGGAACATTCTTCTTAAAAACAATCAGAATTAGCTGTAGCATTAAATTTTGACCGGTCAACTGTTGCAAAACGATTACAAACAATCGGAATGATTCAAAAAGATAGCAACTGGGTTCCACATGAATTAAAAATAAAGAGACCTCGAACGTCGAAAGACTATTTGTGAGTTAAAAAATTTTGTGAAGCTGGTCCATTGCAACCAAAACAAGATATTCATTGACGACCAGAATAGGTGGAAGACAACAAATTATTATTTTCAGCACGAAAATGCAAACCGACCATACATAACTCCTACTACCTTTTTTTTTTTTTTTTTTTTTTTTAATTGATAACTATGCGATCACTACTGGCGCACGCAATGGTTAAAGATTCTGCTCTTGGACCCGGAGGTACTGGGAATTTTCGTCATCGATTACAATCGTGCAGAATTCAACGCCGACCCACCGTCCATGTCAGTGTGCAGGGGTTGACATGGAGCTTGTAATATGCAGGTGGTATACTGTAATTGTGTGAATGGGTATGGTGTGTGCGTGAAAAAAAATAGCGTGTTGAAACTGGAGGGCGAGAGCAATGGATGGAAACGGATGGAGGACCATAGTGCAGGCGACAAAATCCGAATTCCGGATGGGATGTGAAAGCTAGCTAGAGAGAAAAAAAGAGATTGAGAAAACGAGAGAGAGAGAGAACGAGAGAGAGAAAAAGAGAGAGAGAGAGCGAAAATATAGTTACCTCACGATAATTTATTAAATAGTAAATTGGGGAAAAATATTAAACAACATTTTTGAAAAGTCGCGATTAGCAACCATACATGCAACATTTGGCGTAACACAACCAATGCAACATGGCAAAACATTATGAAACGTGATGTAAAATAACGAGAAACATCACAAAATGGTAAAAGATCAGCCAACATGTATCAATATCACGCCACATTGAGCAACATGTTGCAATATGAAGCTCCACTGGAGAACTATTAAATGAATTTTCCCGAAACAACATTGTATTCTTTTCCTTGCAATCTTAAAACAAAATGTTAAAGTAAACCCAAGCCCCTCCTTATTAATTGGATACTGAATGATACTAATCAATATTGCGGCTCATAACAACAAACATTTTCAAAAGGACTCAGTTAACCCATACAACATGACACCGAAACGAAACCAACACAACATTGCGCAACATTGCGCAACATTCCGAAGTTTGACGTACAATTACGCCGGACATCTAATTAACGTAAACGCAAGACGTAACACGACACAACATAACACAACATGATAAAAACTTCCACAACATGAGGCAATAACTACCAACATCCCACAACATGATGCAACATTATGCAACATTCCTCAATAAGATTCAACATTACGCAACGTGATGAAACATGACGCACCCTGATGCAACATCCCACAATATAGTACAACATCCCTTAGCATGCTACAACATAACGCAACATTGTTACCACGCAAAATAGTGTAACATCCAGCCACATGGTGCAGTATAATGGAACATGAAGGCCTCTCTGAAGGGCTCTTTTTTGGATTTTCCGGTAATCCGAAGTCCTTCGGACTACCAAATATAATGTTAAAAGAAGGTTCCAATCCCATCAATAAATACTCATCGGAATCAACTCCTGCGGTACTATTCTAGCTTCGAGCTGAGGAAAAAAATTAGAAAACGAAACCCGGCGCTCACCGGACGGTCTCCACAAATTTTCTCGAAATCTGGACAAAGCACAATCGATTCCCGGTTCACCAACTCTTCACCAACCACTCTTCACCGACTTCCACCGAAATCGAGCGAGCAAACAGAAACATTTAAAAACAAGACGCCCTCCCGGATAACGACTCATTGTAATCAATTTGTGATGCCTTTCTCAGAAATTATCCCAAACCGTGGTTACAAACATAAATTTGTGGATAAACTTACAATTGCTCCTCGTATCACGGGGTCGAACGATTTTTATGAAACTTATCGAAAGGGGATTTTCCAATACCAAAAATCGTGAAAGAAGCCGATTGCGATGGGTGTTAATTTCGGGAAAATCCATCCAGACGGTCGTCCGGTGGGGGCTAGCTCCTTTCGTTAATTTTTTTCACCGCTCGCACAGGAATCGTACAAAAAAAAATTGCTGGTTGGGAGTTTTCGAGTACCAGAAAGTGATAGCGATGGGTGCCGATTTCGGAGAATATAATTTAGAGTGACATATAGAGGGCGTTTTCGAGTGCTTGGAATCGATCCAGTGATTTGTTATTCATTCTATTTATTATTTGACTTGAACGAGTTCTATCAAATAGAACTTAACGAATTAGAGTTATCGGTTGAAAATAAAGTTTAGAAAGAGTTCGGATTTACTGAAAACTCATTTAGGTGTCTTTCGGAATGGACATCCAACATGTTTCTTGCGGGATGTTGCAACAGCATGTTGTATCATGTTGCGTCACAATTCATCATATTGCGTCAAATGTTTTCTGTTAATAGAAATGTTTATAGTTATTTTGCACTATGTTTCATAATGTTTTGCCATGTTGCTTTGGTCGCGTATACTTTATAAACACCAAGGGATCTTGTTTTTCGAGTGATAGGAATAAATTGCAATGAGTTTTAATTTCGGGAAAACTCGATTGTGATGAGCTCAGGAAAATCTGTTTAGAGTGTTCTTAGATTAGTTTCATGTCCACAGAGAGAAAGAATTTTCGAGTTTCAAGAAACAACTGCATTGTTATGTTGCGTCTTGTTGCACAATAGAACTAAATCATTTCATTGGAAAATTGTCAAGTTAAATGAACCAAAGTCATTCCTTTCCAAAGCCAAGCGAAAATACACTTTATGTATGTTGAACATAGGATTCGAGTGCCGATTATTACTCGTATCGTAAGAAAATATGAAATAATAAGTAACTTCGAGAATTGATATAATTTATCTGAATAGTTTTTGGGATTTGATCCAAGAACAAAACAATTCCCAAATTTCTAACCTATGCTACCCCCTAATAAACCACTTTAGTTTTGGTATTGCGATATTACTATTGGTTTTGATTTCTTTCCCATTGAATTTTAAATTTATATACCCCCTCCCCGCCTCCCGCCTTTCGTGTTCAGTTTCAAATTATAATCGATTTCTTTAACAAGTAAATAAATTAATAAAACTTCTGTGTAGATAAAACTAGAATATAAGTCAATAAATTTTTATCTATCCCGCTGACAGTAAATTTATATTTCGATATAAATCATAACTCATTCATAATTATAATGTTGTAAAGTAAGCATATTTCAATTTTTATGCCACTGATAAAATTCTGTATTAAATAATTTACAAGGTGAGAAAAATTCTACTTGTTTTAATTTAGTCTGAGAACGTCAGCAATGGTTCATCCCCAACAATATATGAAATTAAAATTAAAGGACGCGGATTTTAAAAAGGCATCAAACGTTACGAACACTTTAAGAAAAATGTCTCCAAAAATTGTTTCGAAGTTAATATACATTGCACATTGTTATGTGAATATGATGGCGCCAAAATTCAATTAATTTTTAAACTTTTTTACGATTATACTTTGAGCGACAATGTATTAACTGTATAAACAAAAAATTAAATTTAAAATACCAATTTTAAAAATAAATAAAAATATCTACTCGTAATATTTACATAATTTTCGCAAGATCATTTTACCAGACGAAAACTTTGCAAATTCGTTTTAGATGAAAATTTATATTTCATAATATGTGTGTCATTGTTAGTACAGTTCTCAATATAAACTTCGTAACAAAGTTGGGCAGTAACGTTTAAAGTTATCTTCTTAACATAAAATTAGAAAATTTATTTTGTGTGCAACGTTTCATATTTCGAGATGATAGGTTCGGTGTTAAAATTATTAAAAATTTATGCGTAGAAGATATTTGGCAACTTGCAGCATTCCTTTCTGTGAATGGCCTCAGAGAGATGCTATTAGACTTTGGTAAATATGTTACGACCAATTACATCAAATGCCTTGATGTATACACGCCAAAGGAGAGAGCTCTACAAAAACAAGGGAGGTTATAAAAGCATAAAGGTTGCTTGGCCTATACAAACAGTATATGTTAAGTCGATAAAATAGCAGGCACAACAGAAACCAGATATACCGTTCAAGCTTCAGCACGAAATGTGAACTATTAGGAAAAGTGTGCAGCAGATAAAACTTCAATATAAAATCCTTTTGCCGAACTTCGAAATTACTGGTCATCGACGACATCAGGGAAATCATCGAAGAACACAAAAAAATCATCGTAGTCATCAAAGCAGCTACAACACCAAAATCAGCTGCGTAAGATTGTTGAATCTATGTTCAATCATTCACAAGGGAGTGAAGTCAAACGTCTTCGAGGCTCACAAACCATAATTCATCTTTATGGTGAAAACGTGGCTGAGACACACAAATCCGCCTAGTAACAAATACTTCAACGTTGGGGGCGTAGTAATACTAATCCACAATTCAATTAAATTCAAATCACTATCTCATATCCCAATATTCATTGACTAGAATTATTACTAGAATTTTTTGATTTTCTGCGGACATATAAGTTATTTTTAGTTTTTGGTAAATATCTCAAAAACTTTCACTAGTAACCAAAACTTTCGGTTGTTTTTCTAATAGCTTAGGACATACTGAGACTATATGGGGAATTTGGGGAAAATTCATGCACTAGATTTTTCACTAGAATTTTTTGATTTTCTGCGGACATATAAGTTATTTTCAGTTTTTGGCCAATATCTCAAAAACTTTCACTAGTAACAAATAGTTTCGGTTGGTTCTCTAATAGCTTAGGTCGGAGTATGTGTGGAAGAAATGCCAGAAAGAAGGAATATTGTTAAATTTCAACATTTCATATCTTTACTTAGGATATTAATCAATTTGCCATTTTAAGGATCATTTTTAATATTTTATTCCGCTGAAATGTTTTATTTAGTGAAAAAATATATACATAATGAATAAAAAATTTCCGCTAGTAATTACATAACAAAATTAATTCTCTTTAGTGATAGTGGTGCCACTTGCGGCGAGTAGCGTAATCTCTTATTTTCCGCTGATAAAAATCCGCTGGTAGAAATAAAATTAAACAACATTAAATTAACTTTAGCAGTAATTTAACATATAAATCACATGTAAAACGAAACCCCGTAGCATTCACCTATAAGATAATTGCTTAGTAATAAATTCAACAGTTCAACAACAGAGGACTATTATGCAAAGCACCGCAACTCGTGCTGCACTAGTCTAGATATTTGGCCAGTTTCAATCTCCACATTTTATTCCTGGAATACCCCTATCCTAACAAAAGCTATATCAATATTACAAACATTTTAAATCCTATTTGATTTGGGTTCTATCCGAACCCAAAACCCAATGTAACCAAATGTGTGCAAAATAAAGTGGAATTCACACCGAGTTCATATTGAACAAACCTTAAGATGGGTATCAAATTCCCTCACTATACCAGATTTTATTGACTCAAATATCAACAATTTCCCCGATAGCATCAAGCAAGCCGTAAACTGATCCACACCTTCCACACCCATCCGCACCTTCAACCCTAAATAGTTTTACCTGTAGGTGTTTACGCCCACGAACGCAACAATCTTAGGTGTCTTGTGTTGAGATCTCTAAAGCGTTCACTTCATTATTTTATAGACCAATTTCTTAAAATTAATAAAACTAAACTAACTCAAATTACTAACAATGCATGGCACCAAAAACTTCTGTAATGCATGACAAAATACCTTAGACTAACAATGAATAGCTTAAACTCCTAGCAATCTGTCCCTACATCTCATCGATGCAAACGTCGATAGTTGAGCTCAGAACTCCTCTGTTGGAATTAATTCTGCAGTTCGAACTATGCTCGAGTATACTAGTCAGGTAAGGCCTCCATACCACAACAATGTTCGCACGAGTAATTTAGATCTGTATGTAATTTATATTTCCGATGAGGTTCTACGAGGCTTGGTGAGTTTAGGAAATTATTAGAATAACCAAGCAATGCAATGGAGTCCTATGCATCATTAAAATCCATCGCGATCGTACTCCAGAGTTGCAGTTCACTTGCTACCGCACATGACATAAAGAAATTCTAATTTCACTACGAAGTTCCGATTGTTTTTGGCGGGTCCTGCCAAAACAGCTGGGGTCTGTCTTTAGATTACGATTTCTTGTGACCAACAATCCAAAACCCGATCGCAACTTCCAACACGTTATAAGGAGAAATAACCCCATGATGGAAATGTATACCACTATGGACTAATAAGATAACCTACGGGACCTCAAGAGCGTCGTTTTTAACAGTTACGACTCCTTGAATTGCGAAACGATCCTCAGCGATACTGAAAAACACAAAAACGATATTATTATCGTAAGTACTTAGAATTTTTGACTTGTTGGGATGTCATTCACAGAAATAAAAGCCCGAATCGCTGCCGGCCAACGAATTTTCTACGCCCAATCAAAATTATTGCGGTCTAGACATCTATCGCGGTCTTGCAAGCTTGCACTTTATAAAGCACTCATAAGACCTGTGCTGGCTTTCGGAAGCGAGAGCTGGACCATCACCACTAACGATTGTAGATTGTTATCTACGTTCGAAAGGAATGTCATTCGTTCAATCTTTGGTCCAATTAAAGTCACGGACAATGAATATCGGATTGAACTACGAGATAAAGCAACTTCTTGGAGGTTGCGATATTATCGGCCACGTTACAAGGTCCCAACAAAAACGGATGACCTATAAAGTGTTCCATCAACAACCAGCCGGATTGCATCGTAGAGGAAGACACGGACTGCGCTGGCGTGACGACGTCGAACAAGATCTACATACACTAGGATGTCGAAACTGGAGGACGAGAGCGATGGACCGAGACGGATGGAGGACCATAGTGCGGGCGGCAAAATCAGTTCATGGGGAGAGAGAGGACGTCATTCACCACTTACAGTTTTCCAACAAAATGTAATTTCAAAGCTTGTAGCAACAATGACTAATATGGAATGATGAAATACCTCTAAATACATCTGAGAAATGCGTCTCGGACTTTACTCCCGGACCTTATCGCTCCGGACATTAGCCCCGGCCAATTTCCCTATCCCATTCCCTCCAGGCTACAACTTGCAAAACATTAAAAGCGCTATAGTTAAAAATTAGTTAATTAGGGGGCAATATACCAGTTCGCCCAGAGAATTTTTTTTTTTCAGTTAATAATAAATATTATAGACGGATTCGAGTTCAGCTTGAAAAGCTGAATCTAAAACTGTGTTAAATCAGGCTACCCGAATTAAGAAAAGTTGAATTAAGAAAAGAGAATTAAAAAAGTGGTATTTGTATGAAAAATTTCCACTTATTTTAATTCGTATTTTGAACAAATTTCCTGAATTTAAAAAAGTAATTACAACAAAAAAAAACTCAATTCAAAATGAATTAAAAAATGCACATCTTATTTCATTTTTTAGAAAATTTATCTTAATTCATTTTCAAATTGATTTAAAATAAGTTTATTTTATTTCATGTTTTGCCCACTTTTCTTAATTCATTTTCAAAATGAATGGAAGATTATTAGGCTAAAGTTTACTTTACGTATACAACGATAAAATCAGGTAAGGAGTAAGGAAATTTGCGTTTTTGCACATTTTATTAATGAAAGGATTTGTTGAAAATTTTGAATAGTTTTAATTTTCATATTACAGTAAAAACCCGATTATCCGGCATACAATTAACCGGAATACTCAGTTAACCAGAATTTTAATTTTTAGGTATTTTTTTTTTTGCAAGGGAAAATTCTCTTTCACAAGGGAAATTATTTTTTTTATTATTCGGGAATTCACAGAAAGTATAAGTATATTTCTATACTAAAAGTTCTGTCATCCGGAATGCATGGGGAAGAGAGCCTAACTGTAATACGACTTTACACATTCAATTCAAATAGAATAATGCATAAAACAGATAAAAAGTAAAGGAAAGTATATTTTCTGTAAATCCCCGATTACTAAAAAAAATAATTCATTAATAAAAATGTGGAAAAAATCATTGCAAATTTGAAAATGTATTAAAAATGCATATGAAAAAAGCAAAAAAAAACTTCCTTAAAATTATTATTCCGGTTAACTAATGTTCCGGATAATTGTATGTCGGACAATCGGGCTTTTACTGTAACATGAAAATTAAAGCCATTCAAAATTTTCAACTAATGCTTTCATTAATGAAAATGTGCAAAAAATAATTGCTAATTTCAAAATGAATCGAAAAATGAATATGAAAGAGAAAGAAAGAGAAAAAGCCAAGAAAGAAACTTCGTCAAAATAAAAATCCCGGTTAACTGAGTGTTCCGGTTAATTGTATGCCGGATAATCGGATTTTTACTGTAGTACATTTATACGTTTTGTTTCGATTTTAAATACACATTTTATTTCATTTTCAAAATGACTTATTCATAATTTTAAACTAAATAAAAAAAAATTGAAAAAATTTCAAAATTTTCCGGGAAAAATTTAATTACATATTTTTTGAATACTTTTCTAAAATCATTTCCTAAATAATTTAAAAAAAAAACATTTTATTTCAGATACTTTACTTTTCTTAAAATATTTTGAAAATGAATTAAGAAGTACACATCAACTTTTATTATTTCATGTCTATCAACTTTTCTTAAATCATTTTCATACTGAATTAAAAACAATTATTTAAATTCAGAAAAAACACTTTTTTTAATTTAACTTTTCTTAATTCGGCCGTAGCCGTTAAATCACTGTGTTAAATCTCTATAAATTCAAATAATCTGTCGGTCAGTTCGCCCATTTTTAAAAAGTCAATTTAAATTCCAGATGTTATTAAACAGGGACATGCTATAATCCTTTCTCTGTCTAGAACGGTAAGCATTTCATGATAAACTAGGAGCTGGAATATGTTTTTTCTCATCAAGTGATGCTGCAAAATAGAAAAGTACTTTGAACTAGATATTTTCCCGTACAATTAACCATTTATTAAAAATACTCCAATCCTCTTGAAAAATTACTTATTCTGAATGCCAAGCTGTACAATTACGCAGAAAACCATATTGCATAAAGTCACCGAAAAATACCATGGGCCATGATTTATTGGACTCCCTGAATTAAAAAAAGTTGAAATGATGGACTTAAAAATTGTGTTTTTATATGAAAAAATTGGACCTTTTTTATGTCATACTTTTAACAAATTTTCTGACTTAACAAAGGTGTTTTACAAAAACAAATTTAATTTCAAAATGACACTAAAAAGGCATATGTTATGTCATTTTACAAATATATTTTTTAATTCATTTTCAAATGAAAAAAAAAATTGTTGAAAATTTTGAATGGCTTTCATTTTCATATTACAGTAAAAGTTCAATGTGCAAAAAACAATTGAATACCAAATTTTCAACTAAGCTTTCATTACGGAAAATGTGCAAAAAACAATTGCAAATTTCAAAATGAATTAAAAAATGCATATGAAAGAGAAAATAAAGAGAAAAATGCAAAAAGAAATTCCTGAAAAGGAAAATGCCGGTTAACTGCGTGTTCCGGTTAACTTTTACTGTTATACATTTTTACGCTTTATTTCGATCTTATATACACATTTTATTTCATTTTCAAAATGAATTAAAAATACACATTTTATGTCATTTATGAACACACTTCTTGAATAATTTTCAAAATGACTTATGATATGCATTAATAAAGACAGCTTTTTTATATCATTTTCACTACCGATTTTAAGTCAATTTTAAAATGAAATAAAAACGCTGCACATAGTACAAAATAAGAACTTATCGATTTGGCGTATTATATCACAAATACAGTAAATTATGGAAAATCTCACTATGTATGTCTATTTTAGGAGTGACATTTAAGCCTGCAATTTGATACTTTCTCGACCTTGAAGTCAAAGTTCAGCATATTTTTACAGTTTTCTGAATTCAACTTCAATTTTCAATCCAACTACTCGCCACCAACCCAATTTAATGCAACTAACTTTGGAGTTCGTTGAATGAGAGATTGAGAGGGCGACTATGTCAGTGTCTCGTAATTTACTTCGATTTTTGTCTTCGATTTTTGTCAATGACTGTTCCCATAACCAATGTTTAGATTGGTTATTATTTTATTTGTATCTCCTTCAGTGTTCATCCTTAGTATTGAGCATTTAGGTCAAATTTTTGTAGATCACTTTTGAGTTTATCGAATAATATGCCGATTATGTCAAAATTCTGTAATCCAATACCAAATATTAACATTTAACGAACGCCCAAGCCAAAATTTTGTAACTAGCGTCTTTGCATGTCAAATGATTGAATTGCAAGCTGACACCCAAAAAAAGCTATTTAATCTTATTGTAAGGTTGACTTCCAAGTCAGAATTTTATGAAATGACTTCCGTTTTAGTTATATTTCAAACATTAAAGACTATAACGCTTACTGTACGTTTGCGTTCCTTATAGATACACAATGAAAAGTCAGAGAAGTCATTTTAATAACTTTAGAAATAACCACAGTCATACGACTAACATTTTGAACATTTTCGACTTACTGGTTTACCGGGTAAGCATTTTTGTTGCCTATAATTTATTAACCATTATTCCATGTGTAAGAAAGGAAAATTCTATGCAGCATGATTTGCGTATTTCAAATATCTCACCCACCCTCATCCACCCACACCCACCTAACCCCATCTACACCCAGCCCAATTGACCTCAATAGAACATAACTAAACCGACCCCAATGAACCGCAAACCACCACACCTTAATATTATTACCACCCCCCACCCACTATCCAATTCAAACCAAAACCAATCCCACCCGCACCACCCTATACCGCACCACCCTATACCGCACCACCCATATCATCACGTTTTAACACCTCCATACCCACTCCCACACACACACACGACCCACACAAACCCTCATCCACCAAATCCCAAATTCCCACAAAAAACCCAAAACATCTCATCCCACCTTCTACACCTCCCATACCACCCCCATCACACCACCCACACAAACTCACATCCACACGAGATATATTTTTATTCCACATTCACATGCTCGACGAAACCAAAATACAATAGAAAATAAGAAAAAATTGTATCAATTTTAAGGAGCCGGGTTAACAAAACCCTACATATGTATCTTCGAACGCCCTAAACATAGAAATGTCCAAATCAATAGGGGTCATTCCCATGAATTACTTGAACTTTTAGTGAAGAAATTAAGTTGATGTCTCCATCCGCTCCCAAGTAATCTTGGACACAGAAGGTCAGAAGGACAGACGGCAAACCAATCGAAACCATATAGCATTTTTTTAATTTTAACAAAAATGCTTAAAAACCCCATGTCTATATACGAGACTTTTAACTTAATTAATATTTCGATTGTATTGCGCATTTTTATTTTTATTCGCCTAATTTTACTCTATTTTTTGTATTTTTACTTACGAGCAACATTTAGGGAAATATTTTTTTTTTTTTATAATTATTTGACAGGCATTTTTTGTATGGTTGTCTTTTAAGCCTATCCATCTTCAATGGCATGCAATTCTTGTAGCTATAACATTCTCGTAAAGACTACCGACATCTGTTCAGAAAATTAAGAAACCGTGGATAAAACCAGGATTTTCCAGTAAATTAATGTAATTCGTTTTGCCATTATTTGTTAATATGTATTGTTGAAATTGAATTATGACCAGGGATTACGCAATATACTCTATGTCGACACGTAATCTATATTATTAGTAGATTAGATAGTGAATGTTTACCTCGCAGACGTCGACAATAATAAAAATTCAATTTTCTCAGAATTTTCTCTTTACTCATAACTTACGTTAGTATATAGTAATTTTCTAGTTATTCTATTTAGGAGGTAAAATAAGTTTACATTTTGATACTATATCACCCTAAATTATTCGTTATAGTACTAGGGCTGCCTTTTATATTTCGGGATTAGAGAACAAAAACAAATATTAACCATCGAAAATCGCTTTATTGTTTTTCAAAATATTCCCCATGAACATCTATACACTTTTGCATGCGTTTGAACCAATTGTCGAAACATTTTTTCCACTCTGATTGAGGTATCTCCAAAACATGCATTCTGAACACAGCAACAGCTTCTTCAGGTGTCGAAAAACGTTGACCTCTCAGTTTGCTTTTTACATACGGGAATAAAAAGAAGTCATTTGGTGACAAGTCAGGACTATACGGCGGATGACTCATCAAATCGATGTTTTCAGTGCTCAAAAATGCGGTTGTTTGAGCCGATGTGTGAGAGCTCGCATTGTCGTGGTGAAGAGTGATCCGTCTTCGGCAGTTGGTTTTCCTGATTTCTTGGAAGACAACTGGCAAACATATGGTTGTGTACCACTCAGAATTGACTGTTCTGCGTTGTTCTAGTGGTACGGTTGCGACATGTTCATTTTTTCCGAAAAAACAAGCGATCATTTGCTTGCAAGTGCTTCGTGCGCGAACAACTTTTGTTGGATTCGGCTCATCGCTGTTTACTTTCGGGCTCATACGCGTAAATCCACGATTCATCACCTGTCACTATGTCATAGACGTGTTTTGAAGGGGTCCCATTTAAAACGAGAATTATCAAAACGCGATATTTCAAAATGCGATATTTCAAAACGCGATACGGTACAAAACGCGATATGGTACCTCAAAACGCGATATTTCAAAACGCAATATGGTACAAAACGGGATATGGTACAAAACGGGAGTTTATGATCGGGTTATATCAGGCGGGTCAAGGGGAAATTTATTTTCAGTTTATAGGAATTTAAAAATCGATTGGAACGATAGTATATAGGATCGGTATCAGGTGGGTCGCTGCGCTCCCACCGGTTCGCAACGCATATTCTGTACCATATCGCGTTTTGAAATATCGCGTTTCGAAATATCGCGTTTTGTACCATATCGCGTTTTGAAATATCGCATTTTGAAATATTGCGTTTTGTACCATATCTCGTTTTGTCATATCTCGTTTTGAAATATCGCATTTTGAAATATCGCGTTTCGAGCGTATCTGGTTTTGAAGCACCTTGATCGTAGTTTTTGACCTTTTCTTTCGATCAATCGACACGAGCCTTTTTTGAGCGATTGACAAATTGTGTGGGATCCAACGCGAACAAATTTTTTTGACATTCAAATGTTTATGCAATATTGAATGTATGCTGGCCCCACTAATGCCTATAAGGATGTCTCAATCTCACGATAGGTCACATGACGATCTTGCAATATCAGTTCGCGCACAGCATCAATGGTTTCCGGAAGAACAACTGATTCTGGACGACCATCACGAAATTCGTCTTAGAGAGAACTACGACCTCGAGTGAATTCACCATACCATCGATAAACACTAGATGGAGCTTCAACGCCAAAAATTGAATTAAGTTCATCCATGCACTTTTGCTGCCTTAATCCACGTCGAAAGTTGTAAAAAATAATCGCACGAAAATGTTCACGATTTAATTCCATTTTTTCGCCGAGATGTTGAGTTAATGAGTACTGTAAACAACACAAATAGCGCTCGAATGTCAAAACGTTCTGAGTACGTATAATCTCAAAAATGTCAAACTTTACGATAGAGCTGTCAGTTGCCAGATTACAACACTAGGGTTGTCCAATCCCGAAATATAAAAGACAACTCTCGTATATGAAATTGTAATGATAAAACCACGTTAGAGATAAAGAAGGGTACTAAAAGAAGTTCTTAGGTGATTTCGATTAGTTTTATCCTATTTCGATAAAAGATCGGCGCGACATTTGCCAAAATAGAACAATAAAGTGGGGGTGAGGGACAATACAAAATGGGAATCCACAATATTAACCATCCGTTTTAAGGAACTAGACAAAGTTTCATTTTAAGAGGTTAATTATTTTGGCTCCTTGTACAGAAGGATTATACATAGGGAGATCGCAAAATGACTCCTTTTTTCAGTATAATTCTTGAAAAAATAGATTTTTTTATTATTTATGCATTGTTATTTTAAAAATACTTTTCACATTTAACGTAAAATTAAAATTTCTCAATAAATTCAAAACAACAAAAAATTTTACGAGTCGCGAGAATTTCAATCCCAGTTCTTAGTTGCGATACTGCGGAAACTGGAGGGATAATATCTCAGAAGGGGTTGATATTCCATTACGACAGTTGATTTATGATTTGTCATTAAATAATCACTCAACGATAAATCACTCAGGCAAAACCAACGGAGATTTAAAGTATGCATTAAAGTTAACGTACTTAAAGTTGAATGGAGTGTTCAAAGCGATCCAATAATAATTATGGACTTGTTAAACGTCACTCTATTCAGTCCAAAGTTCCAGGATTAGTAACAACAACAATAACAACTGCTGAGATTTTCCTGGAACGTTCTCAATAATGAAATCAGGGGTACTCAACAGTCAAATCAATGTAATCAAAATCACTGAAAATTTTGATTTTGATATGAACGTGGCGGAGAATATAATATTGTGTTAACTTGCTGCAGCCTAATATTTCCTGTGAAAGATTACATTAATCAAAAATTACGGAATAGCATTTATTTTGATGTAGTTCCCGTCAGGCTGAAATTAGTTCGCCTTGAAATTCGCTTGTAAAGTTACTGAAATAAAGTTGCATAAAGTACTTTCTAGCTGGTTTTCTTGCCAATACATATTATCCCTGATAAATATATAACAAGAGATTAATTGTTTTGCGCGCCATCTCTTATCAAATAGACTTATTTATCGCAATGGATGATTTCTGTTGACGATCGCAGTATAAAATTTAAATATTTTTTTTTTTGTACAGTGTTTAAATAATTTTGCCGAAAGAAGTTTAAATATTTGTGTGGGCACAGGGCACACCTTTCAATCCATATATGACCTTATGTTCTTGTTTCTTCCACTCCAGAATATTATGGTATCCATAATATTCTGAACGGAAGGGCGGCTCCTATGGATTGCATTTTTGTGGTTTTCTTTTCTGATACGCACTTATCTCTAAGTAAAGTCAGCATATTACATTTGTTGTATTGTTGTGTAATTATAATTGTATTTTTATTTTGAAAATCCACGTGAACACACAAGCCTAAGTCTAAAAGAGAATTCAATCAAATTTGAATCTCTCCTAAATTGTGCGCTCTCCCAATGAATTTTCAACCGGAACTGAAAACTGGATTAATAAAATATGTAGTGTGTATGGGTGTGTTGAAACATATACATATTTTAAAATTCCGTCACGACTTTAAGAACGAATTTATGCGTGCTAAGTACAATTTCCTCCACTGCAAATAATAATATGGCGTTGTTACGGACCAGACTACTTGGCTGATTCTAATTCCGTAGAACGGAGCATATCGATATCGCTTTCGATAGATATTGAGTATTGGGAAGTCGCACCTTGGTTCTTCCGTCTTAGCCACCTATGATTCAGACATCTCAAGAGTATTGAGAGTTATTGTAATATTAACAAAAAAATCTCCGGAGTCAGAATTTCAAAACGTGTAGATCATAGTCATCTCTACGAGTAGTCGACGTTTGCGACGAGTACTTGGTGACACGACCACGTAAAAATTAGTAGATGACACGTAAAAGCCCCTCTTTGGTTGCGACATAACATCTAGGGATATGGGAAATGCGGAGTAGAAGGCACTAGCTCTGTGATAGAAAAAAGTCGCAGATGTATCAATTTGACATATTTTACAGAAAATATCCGCAGTCAATCAAATTTAAATTCCTAATTTTTTCTATTTTTTATTATCGATGACCACCCTTGTAGTGCCTACGTAATATTTATACGAGTCTCCTATTTTGATTAAATCGAGATGTCTCGGCAAAATATTGAATAAATTTTTGATGTGACAATCGATCAAACACTTATCATTCAGACATTAGGGGTGGTATAATTTATGTTCTTTATGTATATACAAAGTTAAAAGTTATCTGATTAGAATATTTCGAAGAAAATCATCATTATAACATTTTACTAAATACGGAAATACGATAATTGTTCAAAACACCCAAACTGTTTTCTAAGATAGCAAAAATGCCGTCTTGATTTGTTGGTTTTGTGTGTAGGAATTCGTGAAAGTAATGAATGATACTCGTAAAAGGTTTTTCTTAGAAATGGAGTTAATCATGTGTCACTGATGCTGCTTTTATTAATTTGTACGACATAATTCATTTTCC
This sequence comes from Nephrotoma flavescens, assembly GCA_932526605.1. Classification (NCBI taxonomy): domain Eukaryota; kingdom Metazoa; phylum Arthropoda; class Insecta; order Diptera; family Tipulidae; genus Nephrotoma; species Nephrotoma flavescens. The sequence goes on from OW052220.1 coordinate 253,914,911, forward strand.
AACAATCGATATCCCTACACATTACGCTGTACCGGGTATATGTAAGCAAAATTCCTTTTCGTAGGTTGAACATATTTGCGTTTCAATTTCAGTGTTTATCTCATTTTCTTAGTAATTTAAATTTCGTACTGACAATTTGGTAAACAAAAATATGTATATTTAAATGTTTTTACTTAAATTATCGTAAACATCGCAATTTTATGGATAATAAGTTTTTAAGTATTTCTTGAAAATATCTCATCCTCATGAAATCAAAATGAACGAAACAGTTTTTTTACAAACATTTTTTACTATTACATTACGCTGGTTACAGGTGCACTTTCTTCTAGCGATTGAGAACCGTTCCACCGTACTACCATACTCGTACTACCGTTTTGGTCAATGAATGAATTTAAAGAATTTAGCTGGTTCTTACGCGGAATGTTTTGATTTATTACTTAAAACAGTTGTTTAGAATTAAACCTCAACCAGTCTAACTTAAGAGCTTAAGTTGTGCCCCGTTTTGGACCACTTAAGAGAGCGGTACGACCACCAAAATTTTAGAGGTCAGTTGTTTCTTTGTGACGAGAAGCCTATACAATTTTGGTGATTGTAGCACTAACCGAAGTGAGCAATCGGCGTGTAACTTAAGCTGTTAAGTCTGACTGGTTGATGCTTTAAGCGATGACGCTAGATGAGTTTTTTGGTTGTGTTTTGCTAGAATATCATCTGCTTCCGTTATTACACAACAGACGGAAATTTGTTGTTCATTTGAATGGTTTGGTTCAGGACGTGACATTCAGAGACGAGCCGAAAGGCCTGTAAGTTCTGCAATAGACAAGGAACAAAATCAAATAGAATTTATTGATTGATTGGTATTGATACACGCATGTGTACATAAGAATTGGGACGACAAGTTGGACGTTTTGTCATATTTGGAACATCCGCCTTCCATATAAACTGTCAGTAAAATTGATGATCGATGACCAACTGATGCTAACTCGAGGGCGATGTTTATTCCGCCAGTACATTCCATCCAAACCCGGAAAATACGGTGTTAAAATTGTTCTACCGAGTATGGAAGTGACAGCTTCCATAGCAGCTTTCTCGTTTTTTGGAAATGTTTTGAAAAGTAAAAAGCATTTACGAAAGAGCAAATAAAAGCAAAAAGATTTTAAATTATATTTCAAACAAAATTAGATCAGATATTTTTTTTTTAATTTTACCGGAAATGATGAATGATAGTTTGATAACAAAAAAATATTTTACCATAATTCGGCAGGCGTATTGACTATTTGAAATGAAACTTCATATTAAAGCTGTTTTCATAAATTGGGAGATCATTACGAAATTTGGTGGGCGTTTGTGTACCGGAAGTGACAGCATTTTTGGTTATAAATGACAGCTTTTACCAAAAGTCTGCTAAGTTTAATTTTTCACTTTAGAAATCAAATGTTGCAGGCCTATTCGATTTCTGTGTATACATTGAAGGTAACCGAATGTCGACTGTTAGCCACCAGATATTCGACCCTACAAAACCACATTCGGAAGGCATATTGTTTCCCAGGTGCATCAAAGAAACCGAGTTTCAGTTAGATTGGTTTAATTCAAATTTACCATTATTCAGTTCATATTGAATATTTTCAATACGGAAGCAGATTTCTCAGAATACATATGAATAAGTCCGAGTATTATTAGTTACATTTAAATAGGCGATTTTCCAGATCTATAAACGAAACTCATATTAGAGTTAATTACAAATTACGTAAATGGTTGTGACAGAATGGGTAACTGCAGCAGGAAAACTTTCGAATTTCAAAATGAAAATTTGCATACCGATTAGGCCCAATTAGTGCTCACAGGGAAAAAATAGTGCTGGCTCAGGAGCCGAGAAAAAATTCAAATTTCGCCTTAAATACGATAAAAATAAAACCCGATTTCTGGAGAAACCATTTAAGTCCAACTTTAACATTTTCGAAAGGCAGCTAAACTGTCCGAAATTTGCGGTTATCATAAAAATATAATTTTCATAAATTTTCATTCATAAATTGAGGGAAAAGAAACAAGCCCCTAAAAGATACTATATTAAAATAAATATGTATACCGTTGAATAACAGTTGTGTTGAACAACAAATTTAATACTAGAACAAAAATGTTCTAGAATCATAAAAATTGACAATTCTGATTGCATATTCCTATCAGGTATGTACATTGAACAACAAAGACCATTCAATATAGGACCGTTCATTGAACGGTTCTATATTTTTCGGATAGCTGGTAGGAATATGCAATCAGACGTGCCAAGTTCATTGGTTTCTACAACACTTTATGTCAGGGAATCGTCCATTCATCGAAAATTGTTTTTCAATGCAATTGGGCCAATTCTGGATTAAACAAATTCAGGAAATGTACCCTAAAAGAGGTCTGCAAATCAGGATTGTTAAGTTCATAAAATACTAGGACAATTTCTTTCTAATATTTATTCTGTTGTTCAACACAAATATTATTGAACGATTTATGTATTTCGATTTTAATATAGTATCATTTAGGGGCTTGTTTGTTTTTCTCAGTTTATGAATGAAAATTTAAGAAAATTATATTTTTATGGTAAGCACAAATTTCGTCAGTTTAGCCGCATTTCGAAAATGTTAAACCTGGGCTTAAATGATTTCTGGTTTTCTCCAGAAATCAGGTTTTGTTTTTATCGTCTTTAAGGCGAAATTTGAAATTTTATTTTCCCCTTTTCTCGACTCCTGGAGTACCACTAATTTAAATTGAGCTTACTCGGTATATGCCAACTTTAATTTTGAAATTTGAAAGTTTCCCTGATACAGTTAGCCTACATACGTAATTAAATAGCTACCATATATTAGATAACTGTGTCGATGAAAATGTATTTTAAGTTTTCCGGCAATAGGTACTCCGGTAGTAAAACATTTTTTTTTTCAATACAAATGTACAAATGATACTAAAAATATAAATATGTATACATTCGGGCGCATCAATAAAATTAAAATTAATTGTATAATAAAAAACCACAAACGAAAAAATTATCAGTGTGGAAAATATGTGAAGCCACAACATATAATTACTTATGGGGAAATTTTCACTCCTATATACAAAATAGAGTGTTGTATTGGGATTTCTGACAGTAAAATATTTAACATTATAACATGTTATATTTGATTTTAATTGATGTGTGGACCACCTATTGAAATAATTTAATCGAGATAAGTTTGAGAAAATTCTTCATTCATCAATCGTCGTGTACATAAAAATGTCAATATATTTACGATGAACATTAAAATCGGCGCCAAATATACGATATATTGTACAAAATATATAAATTGATTTAGATAATGGGGTGCTAATGGAAACGCTCCACAGGCTTACCAGTATTGTGCACCGCACATATAAAAACAATGATTCAAATGGCAGTAAAGACCTGTTCTGACCCCAAAAAATTGATTTCTAAACAATTACTGTCAATGTCCTTATTTAACTAATTATGCGTATTGATTGTATATTTGATGCGAATTGGTTCCTAAAATGTAATCCTCATCATTCTATGAAAGCCATTGTTCGCAACGCCAAATTTTTATCTTAAAGATATCAAAAGGCATTTTACATGAATATTTGTCCATGAGGAAGCTTTGTACAAAGTGGACGCCGGGCTGTTTTTTGATTCGGTATGTGACAATAGATAAAATATGCGGATCCACCACTACACTACAGAAAAAACACAAATGCCGGCCGGTTAGATTTTGGCATCCAAATTACGCAATTGTAAGTTCAAATTTCTTCTTCATTCACCGAATTCTCCGGACCTCAAAAAACAAAAAATAGGTTTTTTGGTAAAATTGTTTCAAGTAATGGAATTTAACAGCAGTAATGGATTTGAAAAAAGTAAACAGTAAAAATTTTAAAATTTGAAAAGTTTTAATGAAACATGGATCATAAAAAAGCATTAAACGCGAGTTAAAAAAAATCAAAATATGTAGCTCTCCATTTTTGGCGTATCCACAGCTTCTGCCTAATTAATGTTCCGCTTGGATACAGATACTAGCAGCACAAGAATAGGTGCAGACTTCCAGAGTAGGTACAGTAATTCCTAGCCAAAGCCAAGAAGAACTGTGTAATCCACAGCAAACTGTTGGTTCAAGTTATTGAAGTTAATAGGGACAGTAATGAAATGATAGATAGAAAGCAGATGAGTACACGTAATCAAGCTGCGTTGGCATGATTACATCGCTCCTCTATTAAGAATCTGGGAATAGCTTGATGTTGATAACAACGAACAACAAAGTGAGCCAATCGGATATGAAACATTCGAAAAAAACACGATGGAAGATCCGGATCACATTTTGGCATAAATAAGACATTGGACAAGATTGCAGATTGATGGAAAAAGTATGGCGTAGTAATTGAATGCAGCAAAATAAAGTTGGAGCCCCATTTCAATGAACAACAATGGATATCGCCTACCTAGAAGGGGTTTCTTTCAACATTAATTAGAAGAGAGATTTGGAGGTAGAAGTCAATGCTAGCCAGGATAATTAAAGGAAATGTCCTTAATGTGTATGTATTAAGGGTAATATGGAGATATTACGAACAAACAACCAAAGACATTTTCAAAATATAACTGCGCAAATACTAAATGGCTACAATGTCGTAAAATTATTGAAAAACTATTAAAATGAAAATAAAAAACTGGCGAAATGTATAAATAAACCACAGTTCTTGCTGAATTGCCGTAAAGAAAAAGTATTTTCGAAGTCGAGGAGCTTAACAAATGTGGCTAATTCTAACCATGAAGTTTTCCTCAGACTTCAAAATAAATTCATTTTTGAAATCATACGCATCAAGAAATTAAAGAAACCATTAAAACGGTCGAGGAAACGAAACATAATTTGAATTTACTCCGCCAGCAATGAATTGTCTGGAAATTTAATGAACACGGTTGATAAATGGTTAGTGAACATCTCCAATATAGATCTTCCCGTTCATGTCAAAATTATTTTAAGTTTGGGAAATAAATTTTGTCCTTGGTCATTCAGTGCCGTACTTAGAAATCCAGAAATCAATAAACACAATGATTAAAGATTGGAAAAATTCCGGCAATGTGGATGAAAAAGAAAAGAAAATGTAAATAAAAATCGGTGATTCTAAAATTATACAGATTACCAAAAATTCACAAACCTGGTTGGTATTCCATATAGAAAAATTATTAGTTCAATTAACGGTCCAAAATATAGTTTATTGTCTTTTTTGTGTAATATTTTAAAATTTAGTGTTGGTAACACTAGTTCTAATATTCTAAAATTACCGAATATTGATACTAGACATGTCACCAACAAATTGTTTTGACCAACTCTGACTTTTCTTCCAGCAATAAAATTGATAAACAAACTTTTGGTTCTCCTGTAGCTTCTCCAATTAGTCGCCATAATCGGAAATTTAATGATCGAATTTTTGGACAAAATGGGTTTTTCAACATAAACATGGTGCCACGGGAAGTTCAAATCAAATAAGTGCGCTTTCGGAACATATTATACTAAACATAATATTTTTTGGAAGATGTAAACATTTTAGAAAATGTTGATTTCGATTAAACGAAAAATGTTACACTGAGGGTAAAAATGGTACTCCAACTGCGGTCAAAATTGTTCGATTGAAAAAAAAATACCACAAGGGTAATATTTTGCTACACCCAGGGTAATTTTCTTTACTTCAAGTTTTTTGAGCGAGTAACCCATTTTTTGTTGTTGTCATACACCATTTTTTTCTAATTGTCAAAACAAAATATTTTCAAGCAATGTTAATTCGTTATTCATCGTAAAGATGAAACAAATATATATTGTTTTGACATTTAAAGGTGGTGTAGCTCATTTCTGTCCTACTGATATAAAATGAGGGTATAAAATGAGGGTACTATTTTTAGAGTAGGAAAATGTTAATCGAAATCAACATAAGATGGAAACCATTATTTTCATTTTATGTTTTTTAAAGTCAAAGTTTATTTTGTAAAGTGTTTTTTTTCTGTAGATATAATGTCATTTTTTGTTGCCTAACTAAAATACAAATATCATAGTTTTTCTAGTAGTTAACGATATCTACAGAAAAATAGCTACATTTTAGATAGCCTTGATTTCGTTTTTATTTTGTAAAGAAAATATTTTTTTGTAAAATTGTTTTGTTATTCTTTTGAGAATGGAACCGAAAAGGTTCCGAAAGCTAAAGAAATAATAAAGATTATTAAATATTTGAGCTAAAAACAGTTATTTAAAATTTACAAAGGAAATGTATACCTCTGTTCTTGTTCCATGTTATATGTTTGGATTACGGATTAAACTTGGTCCCAGAAGAAGATGAACATTGTCCGTTTAGGATTTTTAATTGGCAACCCATGTGGAGGGGAATACTGGAATAACGAAAGCAACTGTATATGGAGGTACAATCGAGGGTCTAATACTTAATAATTTTCTTGACATGTTTCCTCCAAACCGAGAAGATCTTCCGTTGAACGTGGAATGTGCCTAAATCGCACAAAGAACCTCCGTCAGCTTTTCGAACAGACAAGCTCGATATCGTATCGGCATCATCGCGGGCAAACAAAAAATGACGACCATCTTGAAAGTAGTCTAACACCTCTGCATGATGACATTATCATTTTGGATGTCTTTATTGCTAAAATTGGCTGTACTAACAAAATACTCGTACTATCGGCTCAGACTCTTTACACCATATTTAAAACAAGAATGGGACTCGCACCGCCAAATTAGCTTTTCAGCATAATTTGGGTGTCACCAGCACATACATCCCACGAAAACGCATTCAGATAGGTACATGGAAATAAAACAACGGGAAGACGGTCAGTTAAATTTAATATCGATTCCGACCACTTCCTTTATCAACTTTTCGTTTATCAACAACATACAAATGCGACAGCAAAATAGGTCAAAAAATTGAAGACAATCACATAACCATAGAAAAATAAGTTTACCATAGGTTTCTCATTTTTATAAATCAATAGATAAAAAAGAATCCTGGAAAAAAACTTCTCATAATTCCAATGCCATGATTGTATTTGTGACTTTACATTGACTTTACAATCACGACATTGGAATTATCAGAAGTTTTTTACTCAACTCGTTTTTATCTCCCGATTTATAAAAATGAGAAAACTATGGTAAGCTTATTTTTCTATGGCATAACGAATACATAATCATGAGGAAATGTTCCGCTCGGCTCTGAAGACGGAAAAAAAGAAAATGGTACAAACAACGAGTGCGTAATATTGAAAATTCCAGCCTTAGTAATATCTATCGTAAAATCAAGCTATAGCCACATCCAACCTCATAGCAGTACTATTCTTAGCACCTTAAGTAAGTAGACTGCTGGCGAACAGATACCTCAGTTTTACCAGTCCGCCATAAAACACTAGATCTTCTTGACTTCTTTGTAACAAAACGCGTTTTAGAGGACTACACGTGCATTGAAAATAGTGAAGGACTATCATCTGACCACTCCACCAGTGATCATGACTCTGAGTACAATAATAACAAAAAAAAATAACTTGCCTAAATTAACAAACAATAAAACCAATTTGAATTTATTCAAAAAATTAGTGGAAGTGCGAACAAATTTCCGCGAACTAATTAGAACAGAGAAACAGCTGGAAGATGAACTAGAAGCATTCAATAATAATATCCAACAAGCAGCTTGGGAAAGTTTACTTATTCATCTTACCAACAGCACAGGTAAACATAACCATCCTCTTGATGCCAGAGAACTAGTAAGAGTGAAACAGAAAGCTCGTATAATCTGACAGCAGACACGTTAAACTAAAACAAATTAAACCAATTAATGGAAGGAAATAAAGAACGAAATCTTAAATTAGCGACTTCGAGGTTTTTCTGAACTTAAGAATTGGGAGCACTGAATTCGTTTGCCGCCTCGGTGGCAAAGTGGTCAGTATGCTTGCTCCAGTGATCGGATGCCCCCGGGTTCGATTCCCGGTAGTGACAAGCAAAAAATTTCACGGGTGGTTTAGGATCAATGAATTAATCACTCATTATCCGAAATGAAAATATGATTATGAAACCTCATTTGAGGCGGCCAAATCCCTTGATGGGATATAGTGCCAGCGAGAAAGAGAAAGAGAGAATTTGTTTTGCAAATAGTTGCAAAAAATTGACGAACTTGAAATATTAAAACTTGAAATTTGTGTTACAAATATTTGAAACCCTACATTTAATTGAAGTTACTTTGAAAAAACACGAATTTGCTTTGCAAAAAATTGAGGTTGATTTAGACAAAATTGACAATGAAGTATACAAAATTGTGGTTCACTTGTAAACAGTTAAGAATGAACTAAAAAAAAATTTAATATCATTTGCAAAATTGTGAATTTGAAGTGGAAAACATATATACCTATAAAATTTTGAAATTAGCACTCAAAATTCAAACAAATTGTTGTTTAATTGTCAACAAGCATTTCATTTTTTTATTAAAATTTCAAACTATTTCATTATTTGCCACTACATATAGTATACAGTGGTACTTCGCTTAACGAGCACCTCGCATAACGAGTAATTCATATAATGAACAAAACAAATTATGTAAAAAATGACTCGCTTAACGAGCGACGTTTCGTATAACGAGAAGTCCAGGTTTGAATGAAAAAATTAACGTAAACATAAAAATTTCAAAACAAAAAATATTATGTTAGGTAGTCCTTGTTTGTATGGGACAAAAAACTGTTGACATATCTAACGGGAAATCCCTCTATAAATGTGAAGTTAAACTAAATATTAAAATAGAAAAAATATTGGATCAATCGAAGATGGTTTAGAGGTCGCGACTTGAGTGCGAAGTTCGATAAAAACGGTATTTTTTCAATTTTTCACTTCCAAACGAACAGAAAAATTATTTAAAAATTTTTCTCAGCCTAAATAAAAATTGTAGGGAATAGAGGAGATAATTACCTTTCCAAAATATTAAATATTTCGGAAACCTGTGAACAAATAACAGTGTTATTAATATTTTTAAGAAAGTACTGCTAAAGTAGACAAAATGGCAGTTAATTTACGGTCCACTACAGAAATTTATCTTCTTGGCCATGAGTACTGTCAAACTATTGATGATAAGTTACCCTCACAAAGGCAAGTGATTTGTTTTTTTACAATCCCCGTACCGTACTGTAAAATTAAATATTCGTATAAAACGCACCTCAGACAATCCAGGAAGTGTCTATTTTTTGTTCAAAAGCACGAATTCCATTGAAAAATTGAAACAAACAAAAAATATTCTAAAGAATAAAATTAACCGTCAAAAGTTTACCGTAAAAGAAAAATTGCCTTTAATAGTAAACTGGATGGTATTTTCGATACCGCACATACATTCCTCTTGTCCATGATGACCAGTGAAGATAACAAGCGATTCCTCTTGTCGCAGCGTGAGAAAAGCCGTTCCGGATACTTGGCTGGAGCCAGACAATATGAAATTGAAAAAGAAAAGCGGAAATCGGAACGTATGGAGGCAGCGTAAACGAAGATATCTTCAAGAAAAACGTAAATCAGTTCCCAATAGACTCACAAGCATTATTTCGAATTAGCATCATTAGCTTCGAAAATATTTATTTGCCCACGATAAGCGCACAAGGAGCCACTAAAGGAAGCAAATGTTTCATTACTCCTAGAATATTATCAGCTTTTGATAAGTGGAAGACTACTGATCGTGCAGCAATGCATTTACTCAGTGCTGTTGCCGAAAGTCTTGGACTAGCAGAAATATGAGGATCAGTTAAATCGACTTTCAAGTTTACAATAGACGTAGTACATTGGGATGAAAAATTACTTCCGGAGTTATCTGGAACGGAGACTGTGGATCGTTTGTCAGTGATTATTTCCCATATACATGGAGAACAACTATTGGGCGTTCCCAAAATATCAAGATCAACTGGTTTGTAAATGGTGGAGGCTGTTTTCCAAAGCTTAATCGATTGGAGAGAAGCTGATGATGTCGTGGCGGCTTGTTTTGATACAACATATTCCAATACTGGAAGATAAAATGGAGCAGCTATTATTTTAGAGCAGAAACTGGATCGAAGTTTATTATATCTTCTTATGTCGTCATCTCGACAAATTTTGTAATTTATATTTCTGTTCGTTTGAAAGTGAAAAATTGAAAAAATACGATTCAATATTTCGATTCAATATTTTTTCTAAGTTTTAGCATAACCTCACATTTCTAGGGGGTGCCCCGTTAGATATTGAAACATTCGAAAATAAGGTCCACCCTATGTACATACATATACGTACGATAGATATATGTTCACACAATTTTTTGAGAATATTTTCGGCATGGAACACATTATCAAATTTTACATTAATTTATATAAGAGACGTTGTTCCGCTTAACTAGCCATGCTACACAGGGTTACATAAGACCGGCTTCACCTTTCTTTCTTCCCCCTTTTACCTACAAAATCCGTTTTAACTGCGACATTAAATTTTTCGGTGAATCCCAAATGAAAAAAATAGAAATGAAAATAAAAAAATTTAAGGGCATTTTTGAGATGTAGATTTTTATTTAAATTTTATTTTCGAGAGAACAAAAAATATATTACGACTTAGTTGGAAACCTCGGGCCCTATTCTTGAAATCGGTGGAAATTTTAAACGTAATCGGAATACAATTTGCTATGCTTTATATTACTAAAAATTTTCGCCAGCTAGGCGAGGAGCAAGTTTTTCAACCCTGCAATGTTACAATTTTGCTACAAAGAATTGGAATACGAAATGGCTCAAGAGAACGAAAATAATTCAATGGAGAAAATTGAGCCATCAGAGCCATCATCACAGGAAAGAGGAGCAACATTTAAAGAAAATTGGATTTGGCAATAAAGACGAAGACCAGTATCCAAGTAATTGATCAACCAACTAATATCTCCAAAACGAATACTGGTTTGTTAAATATAGGAAAAAGGAATACGGCGGTCTTCGAAGAGCAACGTATAAAGGGAATACATTTAAGAAGTGTAGAACCCGAAGGGGTATTTTCGGCTGCTGGACTAATTGCAACAAAATTTAGATCCAAATTGAACGACGTGTCGCCGACTATAAGGATTTAGGGATCAACCATTAATAATCCTAATATTCAGAGATTTTTCTGAATTTAAGTTGAAATATTTATTAACAGTAATGAAATTTTGTTCTGGTTTTCAATGAAGTAAATACAATTTTTGAAATAAATTATGTCCAGTTATTTTACTTAAATTTTCATTATGTAATCATATATTTGGGTTTACGGTAAATTACCGGTAAATCGATTTAAATACCCTATGTAGTCCTATATTGATTTTAAACTGCATCGCGATACCTACACTGAAAAAAATTATTTTGAACTTAAGCTAGTTCAACTTGTTTTAGTTATTATAACCCAGACTTTGCTTACTTTAGGTAAAAATGACCATGGTTTATTTTACATATGCATGTTTCATAATACAAAAATGGCTAAGTTAATTTCAATTTATATCAATAACGCTTTGTTTTCTTTCACACTGAACTTGTTTGTATGTCAATTCAAACTAAGCATTTATTTGATAACTTCGGAATAGTCAAACTAAACCATGTAAAAGTAAAATCAACTGAGCTTGGTAGTCAATTCAATTTATTTGCTTGGTTTGATCTGAACATAGGCAAATTCATCTCATAACAGTTTGATCTTGCAAATATGTCATCTAACCTAAGCATTTGTTTAAAAACTAATAATTTAACAATGTAGTAGTTAAATTAAACCATATTTGTTTCATATGAAATAACATAGCAATAGTTTAAACTATGGACATTTAAACGGTGATAATGGATAAAATTCGCTAAATCGATATGTTCTTGTGTTATACTATAGGTATGAAGCCGATTTGAATTTTTGCAGTTTGGTCGGTGTAACCTGACAACTGACGAGTAGACCAACTTTAAACTGCCAAGAAAGAACTTAAGAAGGTCCTCATTATTTTTTAAGGGTTCGAAATACCTGAAGGTTAATTTAACTAAGTAACTAAAGTAAAATAATTAACCTGTTCAAAATATGTTGATATACGCTGAAAGCTAATATAACCTAGTGAAAGCTTAAAGCTTCGGTTTAAATTAACCTACGTGCTTGGTTATATTAATTGTATTTTTATTGTTTAAACTAAACTGTGTGTTGGCTCAAATTTTTGTTAAAATTAACCTACATGGTTGGTTATACGTAAAGTTGTAATTATTGGTCAAATTAAACTTTAATAATAGTTGTGTCAACGTATGCTGTAGGTCAACATAACCTAGCGGATGGTTTAAATTGTTGTTTAAATTAACCGACGTGTTTAGTTGTATTAACGTTTTGCTTAGTTATATTGACTAAAGCAAATAGGTTTTATTGGCATTGGTTATTATTTGGAAATGAACTATTCATTTTAGTATTATGAAACAAGCGCTTAGTTGGCTGAAAAACAATCCACATGTTCGTTTAAAATAACCAATGTTTTTGTTTATATTTACCTAGAATTTTTTTTCAGTGTATAAGCAACTTTATCAAATTCTTAAATACTCCATCGCAGATTGAAACATTCGAGTTCTGATAACTCAATACAAAACAAATTGCTTCGGCATAGAATTTCGCCAAATGCTAGAACAGGTCAAGAAGAAGAAAAATGGTACAATGCTTTCACAATAAAGTGCTGCGTGGGATTGGGAGTACATTAGGGACTACAACCTTCATAGGGACTTGAAGATGGAATACGTCACCGATGAAATATAGAATTATCTCGACATGAAAATGCTCTTATGTTAGACATCACCAATGGAGTGTGAAGACTAAAAGGGAAGAATCCACTGAAGTTGCGGGCACTTCTAATTAAAATAAAAAAATGTTGTAAAATGAGTAACCCACCCCCCATTACTCATCGTAAACCGAGACTCGAATTTAAGATAGATAAATTACTAGATGATCTCTGAATCATTTGTAATATTGAATAAATAAATAAAATAAAAAGACATTTATTCAAATGAATCTTCCAAAATATGCGCTTAGCGTAGCCGATTGTATTTCATAACTACGCACGGAGGTACAAGCAAAACTGTTCTCATTTCACAGTATTTTTGTCACGAAAAAATATTGCACTCTCAATCGCATCAATTGCAGCAATTTTTTTGTGAATGGTGGTCGAATATCTAATTCTACAGTGAAATTGCCATTGAATATGCAAACCACTGAGAGCAGTATCAACAATAATTCTGGAATGGGTCATTCATCATTCATTATTTGGGACGAATATATTATGGCGCTGTTACAACGATTCGCAAAACAATTGTTGGATATTGGGAATGGAAACACAATGGAAATACCATCGATACTGTAATGGATCAAGACGAAGTGGTCAATATCCAACGAACTTTTTGAATTTATTTGATTTACTAGGTAACGGCCCCCTACAGACTCGAATTTGCTAGCAAACACATCAATTGGAGCATCAAGGAATAGAGATTCGTTCTATTCAGTGACGAGTCCAGAATATATCTCCATGGTAGTGATAGGAGAGGCCGGGTCGGGTTGCTGAATCACTCTCGTTTGGCGGCGGTTCGTGTATGGAGTGGACTGGCAGATCACTTGAAAGAAAAACAGTTTGTTTTCGTACCAGGTGGAGGACGTATAGGACGTTTGACCACTGACAGATATGCCGAGAACATTCGCTAGGGTCATGTAGTGCAGGATATATAGGGGAAGATTTCATATATTGATACATGATAATACCCGAAGTCACACAGCTCGAACCACTCAGCAGTTCATACATCAGGGAGGACTCTAGGCGTTGAAGTGGCAAACGGTCATGGGCCAAACTAAAACGTAGGGTCTGAGCCAGAAATGCTGTACCATTTAATATCAGTGACCTCAATATTGCGTTGGATGAGGAGTGGGGTGTGATCCCCCAAGTCTCTGTTAAAACCTTAATAAAATCAGTGGGGAACCGCATGTGAACCATTGTAGACGTAAGGGGTAAAATAATAAGAATTAACCAATAAAATTGTTAAACAAAAACAATTTTATTGGTTAATTCTTTGAATCGTTTAAGTCGATTTAGTTGCTCGCGAGTGTATGAAAGAACAAGATGGATTATATGCAAACCTGTCTTAAGGAATTATCTCCCCATTCGGACACATACACTATTTATTATGGAAGGCCACAGCCAATTCGTCTTTTGAACGATGAATGGGCTACATGTGACAAGGAAGACGCTAAAGCCTTTGATGATCACCTTGAAAGCGTAATCACTCTAAACCTTGGATTATCAGTGGAAGAATCGTAGCAATCAGACATGAGAGGAAATTTAAAATAAAGTTTATTATTGCACATCAAATTCACTTAAAGAAAGCGCCTGAGTGTGGATTATGTCAAATACAATACCTCTAAATTGAGTGAGAAAAATATTCTGGCAAGAGTACCACAAGGCAGTGTGCTTGGCCCAACGATATATTTAATTTTCACTTCAGATCTACCAAGGTCTTGGCAAATTATGACGTCTATACTTTCATAGATGATATGGCAATCATATTTAGCCATGAAAATCCACAAACGGCGTCCGAAACTCTGCAACAACATGTCTATGACATCGGAATATGCCATAGATATATCCGCCTGATATAATGAACGGAATTCTAATACCTCAATAAAATGGAGCAAAATGCCTATGCGTCGTCCATCTAGACCGACGGTGGACTTGGCGAAAACATAATGAAATGAAATGAGACCATATCAAATTAAAAGTGGATAAAATGTACTGGTTGATGGAGAAATATTCAACCATTGACCTAAAATACAAACTTCTCCTGTAGAACACAATGATTAAACCAGTTTAGTCGTATGGGAGTCAATTATGGCAATCAATCTCAAATACAAGTATTGACATTATCCAATGAGCACAGTCAAAAATTCTCTGAATGATTATAGGAGCACCCTGGTTCGTAAAAAACACAAATATACATAAGAACCTTAGCATTCTAACTATCGAAGAGGAATTACAAAAGATGCGGGTCAGCTATGGCAACATAAATTATAAAATTTATTTATTGATAAAAAGTAGATTCTGCTCCCGCAGATTTAAATAATTACCGTAGTGATTAAGATTTTACAAGTTATTGCTATTTTTATGTTGAAAGATTCAATAAATAAATATAATTGTTAAAAAAAATTAACAAAGCACAGGGACAATCGCTACAAGTAGACTAAATCCATGCTACGGACTAAATATGTATTGGGTACCCAAAAGCACTTCAATAAAAAGAATTAAAACACAAACACTTCCTTTCTTTGAATGGCATTACAACGCGTGCCGCGATAATTAGCCATTTGGGGTTGCATATTTATCACGAAAATACGCTGAATTTTTAAAATCACTTCCGTCGTTTTTGGCGGATAACAGCTAGTCGATAATAAAATTGTAAGCTAATGGGATTTTATGTTGCTTCTGATTTTGAGGAACGTAAAATCACACGAAATTTTAGGATAACAGCTGATTGTGATGGCAGAACGATAGTATTGAGAAAGTCCTTTATAAATTATATTTGCAGACATTAATCTGTTCCAAAATTAAATTAATTTTAAATACGTTCTATCAAAGGATTTGATAAGCTACGCTTTACAGGATTCCGCCAGTATGTATGCGTACCACATTATAACGATTTAAAAAATATTAAAAAACAAAACACTTTATAGAGATTTAGCACACCGCACATAATCCATCCCAAGCTTATGTAAAGCACATCTGCATACACACAATCAATTTTCACATGACAATGTTACGTATACGAGTATACGTTATAAAATCAGAACCTGTTGATTCCTCGACTTAATTTTAATTTTTTCGAAAGGAGTTTTTTTTTTTAATTTTCCACCACTTTCACATCTTTCACATATTTTATATTGTTAAAATCTTACCGGATAAGTATCGAACGTAATTCCATCATCATCGGGTGCGTTTTCCTTTACATTTTTACTATCATTGCTATTGTCGCTTAAATCACTTTTATTTATTGCAAAACTTTCCGTTATTCGCGGTATAAATACAACAAAAATTAGTAAAACACAACAAAATATGTGAACTCTTAACGAAATCATTTTTTAACGAAATAAAACAGTTTTGCTATTTTTTTTTGATTTTTAAATTTTAATATTCTTAAAAACTTTTTTTATTTTTTTATTATTATTATAAAAATTATTTAGCAGCGAAAAATATTTATAATTATGATTACAATTTAATTTCGACCGTTACAATTTGATATCTCACTATCATCTAAAATCTAACAGTCGAGTGATACGATCTTTTATAGACTGAGTGAAAGTCAAAAAACCAAAAAAAAACAAAAAAATGAAATAATTTTTTATGGACGTCAACAATACGGTTTGTAAATATTACACATCGACACAAAATGTAGAAAAGAAGGAAAATTTACGGTGCGAGAGCCGAGTTGTGACAAAATACCATCGAATTTTCATTTTTTTTTCTTTTTCCGCTCATGATAACACAACACACAAACCAATATAAATTTGCTCTGAAACATCAACGCACAGAAATAATTTTTTTGTTGTAAGTACTGAGGGTTGAGCTTTTTTTTGAAATTTAGTTTTTTCTTAAATTTTTTCGTAAAATTTATTATGAACTGATTATGAAAATGGAAATAATTTGTTTTTCCCTTAATTTTTTATTTGTTTTTTTTTTTATTTTTGAAGAAGAAAATTCGATTTGTTAATATAAGTACCTTTTTGCTAGTTCTATGCGTATTATTTGAATAGGTTAATTAACAGAAATGTGTATCTTAAAATTAAATACAATTTCGAAAATGAATATGCGGGGGATTCATGTTTGGGTGGAAGTTCCAAGGTTATATCGTTTTAAATAAAATACAGATAATTTTATTTAACATTAAGCAATTTTACATATGTTTTTTTTTGATGTTTTAAATTAACAGGTGGAACAGGTATAGTCGAGTTTTAGGAAATTATATACGTTTTACGAATTTGAAATGTAATTGATACATCTAAAATAGTTTGGTTGTTTTGAATTAAAAGTGTTTCCTTTATACAAAACTTGAGCTTATAGGAAAAAGTCCGTTGGTTTACACCAAAATTATCCTCAATTGTAAACTTTTTAATGATAAGCTTATCTACTCATATGCAAGGGTGGGCATTAATACATACATGTAATTCAATTACTTAGTTAAATTACTTATATTTCCAATATATAATTTATAAGTAGTTTTTTGATTACTTTAAATTCTAGACGTCGTATTCGATAGTTTAATTACAATATTTTTCTATTATTGTATTTGGTATTTCCACTACATAAAATTAGATTTCATAAAAAATTACAAATTATTTATGTCCAATAAAGTTTTCTAATTTACCACTTTTAGATACGGATTCTTTTTTGTTTGGTTTATTGCAGTTTTTATTTAACGAAATGTAGTCTGACATTTTATTCCACTGCTCAAGCTTACCTATGTTTGTTCAGATACCACAGTAACCCTTCCGCGTGGAATGACATATACCTTGTACGTCATGAATTAAATCATCCCTAGTGCGGAGTGTCGGACACGTGTACATCAACAAGACACCGTGAACTATTTTAGATGCTATTTGTACAAAATACATCCAGCACATTGCACAGATTTTTTTTAAATAAAGTCATGACGTACATGTGTACGACATTCCACGCGGAAGGGCTAATTTCGATTAAAAAACGAACACTAATTTTACGCTTTTCAGTCAGTAATACCGCCGTGGATGACACCTGGCTGGGTTAGTGAGTTCTGAATTACAACAAGAAGTTATAACAAAGTAGCAACATTTTAATTCAATTTTGGAGTAAATTAATTTGTAATTGTAATTTATGCATCTATTATGGTTATCACCTACGCTCTACGCATCACTTTGCGACGTTTAGTCGCCGCGTTCACATTTTCGTATTATGATTCTCACCGTGAAAACGAAGTGAGCAAGAGTGATGTCAAAAATGATCATCTAAAATTTTTAGGTGATGTTTTTAAATTTTTTTTTGCAGTAAAAATAATTTGTTTGTGTATTTTATAGCAATTTTACCACGAAACAATAAATCGATACTACTGGTCATTATTAATAATCGTTGATCGTATTTAATATTTTTAATTATTAGTTTTAGAATATTTTAATTATTTTAAATAATTAAAATGTGAATACATATACAAACACATAATATGCCAAACCTGCTAACAAAAATACTGTAGCCAGCTACAAAAAAATATAAAATTTAAAAAAAAACACAAATCACCCCATACTCTCATTCGCCAAAATAAAAGTGAGAACCAAATACAAAAATACTACTCACACGAATCATACGGTCACGGCGTAAGAGAGGTGAGGTGATGGTAAGGCGATAACTATAATAGAGGCATTAATTACTTTTTTGTATTTCCATTACTCAAATAAAATGTAATGTACCAGCATATGTAATTTACACACCCTTGTTCATATGAATATATGTAAAGAATAAACAATTGGCATACCCGGAAAATCCGATGGCAACACTAATTATTACTATCATAACATTTTTGATGATCAGTCCCGAAAAGCATGACCATGAAGCTATATCCAATATTATCAGCCAGAAATTTTAATTTTTTACTTATGGCAATACGACTTTTTCATGACACAAAATATACGCAAATTACAAATATATGTAAAGCAAATTTGTGGCACACATCAAAGAAAATAAAACTTAATTGGTCAAATTTTCAAAAAAGTTTTCAGGTACTACACTCGCGAGCAACTAAACCAACTCAAACCGTCAGCACTCACAGAAAGACGTTTTTTTTTTTTTAAACGGCTTCACCGATTTTCACAAAACAATATTTTTTTGAAAGCCTGATTTTTTACTTTAAAATTACACTGTTTACATGAAAAAAATAATTTTATAATGAATTTTGAATGAAAACGCAACCAAAATTGATGATTATGAAAAAAAATATTGGGGATATTTAAATTTAAATTACAACAAAAAATTCAAGCAAAACAAAAACAATTTTATTGGTTAATAGTAGTACTTAGTATTGATCACCCCCCCTCCCCTCCCTCTCTCCTTGCGTCTACAAATGGTTTACATGCGGTTTTCATTTGGCCTTTTGGATTCATGTCTGGACTGAGGACTGACCACTTCATCATCTTGAGTCCAACCTCATCCATGCACTTAGCTGTGCGACACCGCTGCTTTAGCTGTGTGACACCGGGTATTGTCATGCATCAATATGATATCTTCACCTGTTTATCCTGTGTAGGGCACTACATGACCCTTAGAGAATGTCCTCGATATAACTTTCAGCGGCCAGACCTCTCTGGGTAACTCTAAATGAATCAGGCGGTGTAGTGGAGACGAGCAGCTAAATCCTGTTTATAGTCATGGATACTACATGTCAGGGCGAGTTATTGGCGCCTCAAAACCAATACCAAATCAGCGTCTGTTCTCCAGGTTAGGTGCGGCTGAAGCGGGTGTCTGTCTTGTATCAAGCGGCTCGCTATATAAATGTGTTCAAGGACAAATGTGTAGGACTGAATGCCTTAAGATTCTCACCAGTACGTGACCCACACACGTAACAAGCGGGTTGAGCGACAGACCAACAACCTGCCCTCATAAAATCTATCAAGTTATGAACCCTAATCAAAGGCCTCGGATAACCATATCGGATTCATCACAAAATCGACCTCGGAAATTGTACACGGACAACGGTTTAAAAATGGGAACATGGAACGTGCTGAGCCTCGAAGACCTGGAGATCTCCAGAACCTTTCAAACCAAGCAAAAAGTTGCACTACAAGAGCTTAGATGGTCTGGGAGTGGGATCCATAACACCACCAATGGTTACACTCTTCATTACAGCGGCCATCAGAACGGAGGAGAATTTGGAGTTGGCTTCCTCATCCATCGGCGCGTGCAACATCATATCATCGATTTCCGCCCTATCAACATGCGGATATGCACGGTCAGACTTCGCACTAAGAAATTTAACATCACGATCGTTAATGTACATACACCCACCGAAGATAAATCTGATGACATCAAAGATCTATTCTTTGTCGAGCTGGAGGAAATCATCAATAACATACCGCACCACGACATTAAAACCATCGTGGGCCACTTTAATGCAAAAATCGGTAGGAGTGCAGAAAATACATCGCACATCGGTCCTAACAGCCTGCACCTAACTAGTAACAACAACGGTCAGCGCGTCACCGACCTGGCAATAACGTATAACTTAGTTGTATCAAGTACATTTTTTCCACATAAGAGAATCCACAAAGTAACGTGGAGATCGAATAATGGAAGAACGGAAAACCAAATCGATCACGTCATGGTGTCTAAGAGACACTCTACCAGCATATCTGACGTCAGATCTTACAGAGGTGCAGATATGGACAGCGATCATGTGCTTGTCATATTTAAATATAAGTGCAAACTATCATCTACGTTCAACAGACAAGCACAAAAAACAGTTCGGTGGAATGTCGATGCTCTAAACGACCAAGCGTCACTGCAGAGTTACCAATCAGCTGTCACTAACTATTTAGAGCGGCCTTAGGGAGTCAGCCATAACCACCGCGGCGCAAAACACTATCGGAAGAAGACCTCCGAGATCCCGCAATGATTGGTCCGATGATCAATGCCGCCTGGTCATCGAAAATAAACGAAAGCTTCATGAAAAATGGTTGGCACGCAACACTAGAAGCACTAAAGCAGAATATATACGCGCTAGGAAGGCCACGATTAGATTCCTCCGACAAAAAAAACGTGAACATATGAAACCATGCATTGAAAACATCAGCTTCCAAGCGGAAATAGAAAACTCAAGAGACTGTTTTGCCAATGCCAGGAATCTCACTAAAAACTTCCACCCAAGAAGTACAGCCAACAAAGACGGGAATGGAGAGTTGAGAACAAACGTGGCTGATGTTCTCTCAGTATGGCAAACCTACTTTCAAAATCTGCTAAATCGGAATGACGACGTGACCCCTATTAGAGCAATAGCCCCTTCAGGCGAAGAGGTCCTTGTCGAATATCCCACATTAGAGGAAGTAGACGCAGCTATTAGTAGATTGAAAAATGGAAAGGCACCCGGTCTCGATGGAATCCCCGCAGAATTGATTAAACTCGGAGGCGCTACTCTTACAACAAATCTTTACGATCTCATCGTGTCTATTTGGGACCAAAAAGAGCTGCCTGAGAATTGGAAGACCGTGCTCATATATCCATTGCATAAAAAAGACGACCGTCTTAAATGTGAAAACGATCGTGGCATAGCTCTATTGAACGCTGCTTACAAATGTTGGCTAATGTTGTACTTGTCAGACCTTTTCGACAAAAAAAATCGACCACTGACAAGTGTTTTAGCACAGTCGTGCAAGCTCGTACTTTATAAAGCACTAATAAGACCTGTGCTGACTTTCGGAAGCGAGAGCTGGACCACGACCTCTAACAACTGTAGATTATTATCTTTGGTCCTATTAAAGTTGCGAACAATGAATATTGGATTCGCATGAACCACGAAATAAAGCAATTTCTCGGAGGTAGCGATATTATCGGCTTCATCACATCTAATCGAGTAAGATGGCTCGGCCACGTTGCAAGGTCTCATCAACAAGTAATGATTTACAAAGTGTTCCATCAACACTCAGCTGGTGTACGTCGTAGAGGAAGACTACGACTGCGCTGGCGTGACGACGTCGAACAAGACCTACTCGCATTAGGATGTCGAAATTGGAGGACGAGAGCGATGGACCGAGACCAATGGAGGACCATAGTGCGGGCGGCAAAATCCTTTCATGGGATGTAAATGCTAGAGAGAGAGAGAGAGAGAGAGAGAGAGAGAGAGAGAGAGAGAGAGAGATACCAGCCCACAGCAGACACGAACCGCCGTCGTACAAGACTGTTTCAGCAAAACAGCACTGCGAAAATCGATCTCCTGGACGCCGGTAGATCCAGCCTCTCTCTGTACTCGTCAATGAATAGAACGGACCTCCGTTACTCGATGCTTCAATTGATGTGTTCACGAGCAAATTTCAGTCGCTTTTTGCTGTTGCATGCTATTGATTTTGAACCTCTAGCGGGCCATCTTGGAGTGTGGTTGGCTTCCTTCAAGCGTCTTCTTATTGTCCATTAACTCACAACTCCATCTCGAACTTGTCTTAGCTCTTGTTACACATCGACACCCGTGAGATGGCGATTTCACAGTGAAGTTACCTCGTACCTCTCAGATGTACACCGATACAATTTCCTGAAACTTTCTGAAAACTCTTCAGACACCAAATTGGCTCATGTTTAGCTGACGAGCGACTTCTTGTTCATTGCATCCTTCTTGCAATAAAGCATCAACTTGTGCGACTTTTTCTGGGGTAATCCATGATTTTGAGAAAACAACGAATGAAACTGGTAGAGATTTGTTCAGGTCAACGTCTGATAAGTGACTGATGGAAAATATCAGTCAACGTCGTATTATACAAGTGATTACAAAACACCAATTGGTTTCACCGAAATATCGCATTTTGCTTCGACAGCTTTAATTCGAAAAGTACTGTATGGATTTGATAAAGGTGTCCTTAGAAAGATGAAATACTTAGCTGTCAAAAAAAGTTGTTTTACGAAAATCGGTTAAGCCATTCAAAAAAAAATACGTCTTTTTGTACGCGCGGAGACTTGAGACGATTTTAAAACCCGCGAGTGTATATTTAGCTTGAGAAAATCTGTATCGGGAATTTCTTAGATTACAATCGATTAAATCTCGGAATCACTAAGTTTTGACTACAAACTGAGAGATTTTCAGAAAAATTCTATCTGGAATTCTTTGGATGGTTCGCGAGATTCGGACTTACTGGCAATTCATGAGCACTTCACATATACCTCAGGATTTATTGAAGATTTGACTACAAACTGAGATACCTATCAAATCAAAAAAAAAAAAAATAATAATAACAAATTTTTTTATATACCTATACACTATAAATATAGATTGGTTAGATGATTTCCTAAATGTTGCTCTTAACTTAAAATACAAAAATCTAGAAAACAATTAGGCGAATAAAAATAAAATTATGTAAAAGAAGCTGAAAGTGCTGTTTAAAAATGTGTTTAAAACAATTGTAATATAAAGCATAAGATAGACTAAAGTATAAAAATGCCAAATGGTCGGTTCCTGGGCTCGGCCATATGAGCAATAACTGGAACAATTGATGCACGAAAATTTAATGAAAAATTTTGTTCTACTTAATCCTACATTTTTATATTTTCAATCTGTAATAGTAACTTTAATACTATATGTGCCTTGTAGATTACCCATATTGCGATGCGAAAAGAATAAAGAAGGCAATCCTGTAATAGGGGGGGACCATTAGGGACCATTTTTGTATTAATGGACATGCCAAGGCCATCATAAAAATCCTAAATTTGAGCCTAAGACTAAAAATTTAAACATCGAAGATGGGGCATGAAATTTTGCTTAATGCCTAAATAAAAAAGCTTAAGCCTACTGATTTGTTTTGGGTTGGAGTATAATTGTATTTATTATATTGTTTCCATGCAGAGTTGAAAGTGGCTTGAGTTGGAGTTAGCGTTCATGGAAACAGAGTAGAGTTGAGTTTTCGTTAAATTATTTTGAACTCGACGAAACTATTGGGATTGAACAGAGTTGAAATTCAAAATGGTGGCAAATGAAAAATTTTCATTTTTAATGTCAAAGAAATTTATATTAAAAATTTTAAACCACAAATATGTATATTTAAAACAAAAAATTATTTTAAAATAATTTTTCGGGCATATAAAATTATACATAGAGTATTATTAGGCACAAATTAAATTAACTTTATCAAGCTGTATCAAAATTTCAACTCAACCTAACTCTACTCCATGGAAACGATCAACACCATTTTGGAATTAACGAAAACCTAATTTCAACTCAACCTAACTCCAACCTGGTTCATGGAAACATGATATTTATAGACCTAAAAAAAAATAAAAAAGTCAAGCCCAAAAATTGATTTTCGACTATAAAATTTTGTTAATGCTTAAATAAAAAATTTAAACTATTACGCTCACTAATTGATATCGTAGATGAGAAAAAGGTGCATAGAGATAGCGCAAAATAAAATTGGCGCACCAGCGTGTTTTGTTTCTCTCGTATTTACTTTATTTTTTTGTTTTTTTTTTATTTCGTTGCATATTCTGGGACAAAATGTGGTTGCATTTTTCTATATAATACGACCGCAAAAACATTTTCGATGTTAAAACCATGGGACGTATGACTTAATTTTTGTTATTAATTTGTTCGAACCACGCAACAATTGTTCGTAGAATATTCCGCCTAAACGTATACTATTTGTATATTCACAAGCATGAATAGTTTCTTTAATTTTGTAGAAATTTAACTTCGGTAAACTGAGAGATTCGCAAAAAAAGGCTGTTTGAAATTAACAGGATGTAGTCGTATGAATCTCACCCCACAAGCGATTCTCGAGAACTTGACATATAACGCCGGATTTGTTGAAGGTTTCCGGCGATTCGCGAACACTTGACATATGCCGCCGAAATCGTTGGCTTCGTTGAAGGTAACGTTGAAATTTTCACTGAGACATTTGCAGGAAAATTCGGTCTTTAATTAACGGGATATAGTTTTATAACTCCCGCCTCAAACGCAACTCTGAAGAACTTGACATACAGTGGAGATCAAAATGAATAAATAATTTAAAAATCATTTATATTACTTGTTTTCTGTTTTATTGATAACGGTAATAAATGCAATCTCTCTGTATTAAAACTAATTATAAATTAACAAATTACGATGCAAAAAAGAAAATAAAAAAACAAGTTTAAATCAAAAAATATATTTTATCAATGATTTGAAGCATCACTTACTCAGATTTGTGTAATTTCACGTATTTTGTTTTTAATAAAATTCCAAGTAGAAAAAATAAACAAAAGTACCGTTTTCGTGATTTAGACGCAGTCACAAAAAACTGTACGTTTGTACAGAAAAGAAAAAATTTGGTTGCAGAAAAAAATAAAGGAGGTCATTCAAGCCTTTGTCAGATACTGATGCCCTCTTGATGTATCATTTAATGAAAAACGAGAAGGCTTAACCACCCAAGGAGGCGGTAAGGAGAGTGAAAAAAAGTGTAAGTGAATGAACTATACGAAGAACGGTACAGAATATTGAATTAGTATCAGGAATAAAAAGGAAAAAACCGGCAATATGCGAAAAAATAGAATCAGGCGTTTAAAATTTTGTCAAGGTCGCAAAGATTGGACTGTTGAAGACTGGAAACGAATAATTTTGTCTGACGAAATTAAAATTAATAGATATCGATCTGATGGGAAAGCATATTATTGGCATCGTCCATCAGACAAAAACTACAAAGGTAGCAAGTTGAAACTTTGAAGCATGCCAGAGCGAGAAAGTAGACTACCTTCAAATATTGCAGGAAAATATACTGAAGTTTGTAGAAGAATGTGCATATTCGATAGAAGAAATTATTTTCCAATACGATGGGTATCCGAAACATACCGCTAAAATTGTGACAAAATGATTTGGAGAGCAGCAATTTCCCACATTAAATGGCCTGCTCAAAGTCTCGATATCAATCCAATAGAAAATGTATGGGCCATTTTTAAACGACGTCTCTCTGCTTACAGAGAACCACTTAGCAGCATCAATCAACTACGGAAGCTGAATGCCTGAAACTCGACAATGAAATATTTCTTCTTGAAAGTATTCTTTTTGAAAGTATTCGCCTAGGCAAAGCAATCATAAAAAATAAGGAGCTTTGGACAAAATATTGACTTTCTGGAGTAAAACCAATAAAACACAGGCAGGCGAAATAATGCAAAACTTACGAATACTAATGTGTATTACGAATTATAATTGATAAAACTGAACTTATTACCGTTATCACTAAAAAAAAAAAACAAATAATACAAATGATTTTTATATTATATACTGATTTTTGCTCGCCACTGTATATCGTCGGATTCTTTGATGGTTTCACCACAAACTGGGAGATTTGCAGGAAAATTGAGTCTGGAATTAACGATAAATAGTCGTATAAATCTCGTCTCACCATAGGCAATTCCCGAGCACTTGACATATACCTCCAGAGGGTGTTGACTGTTGACTACAAACTGAGACATTTGCAGAAAAATCCTGTTTGGAATCTCACTTCAAGGCGATTCACGAGCACTTGACGTATACGGCAGGATTCGTTGAAGGCTTAACTACACACTGAGAGATTTGCAAAATCCAATCACCAGGCAATCCACAACCACACAAATACCGTATGATTCATTGATGCCTGATGAAATTGTTGTAAGTTTTTATACAAACTTTCAACACATCCTGCAGTATATGTCGCGTTCTGGGTGAATTAAGAAAATTTTCCTGCAAATCTGCCAGTATATAGTCAAATCTTCTACGAGTTCTGTGGTTTATGTCAAGGTCGCGAGATCAAGTTTTCGAAACAATAGTTTTTAGTCAAAACTTTAACGAATCTACCGGTATATGTCAAGTGCTCGTCAATCACTTGTGAGGCGAGATTCAATCGATTATATTCAGATAATTCCAGACAGAATTTCCCTGCAAATCTCTCAGTTTACAATCAAAACTTGAACAAATTTGGCGGCATATGTCAAGTAATCGTGAATCGGCTGTGAGGCTAGATTCAAACGACGACATCCAGATAATTTTAGATTCTGCAAATCTCTGCAGAAGGATCTCTGAGGCGAGATTCATACGACTATATTCTAATATATAATTCCAAATAGTGTTTTCTGTAAAACTCTGAGTT
Organism: Nephrotoma flavescens; assembly: GCA_932526605.1. Taxonomy (NCBI): domain Eukaryota; kingdom Metazoa; phylum Arthropoda; class Insecta; order Diptera; family Tipulidae; genus Nephrotoma; species Nephrotoma flavescens. The sequence continues at coordinate 253,941,781 of OW052220.1, forward strand.
TGTAAGATTTTCGACTAAAATTTCATGCTAGCTTCATGGTGGTCAATCACGTAGTGCTAATTGAGTTTCCACATTGTTGTTTTCAGGTTAGATCAGCGCTGTCTAGGCTTCCCAGTAATAACTTAAAAATACATAAAAGTAATTATAAAATGCTGGGTTATAAATGTTATGATAGTGTATCATCATGAGAATGTTTACTGTCGCAATAATGACATTTTTTTGGGCTGGGATAATAAACTCTCACAAATCATATTTTAGTGTTGCCATCGCGTTTTATCGAGCTGAGTATCATATACATTCTAAAAATAACATATTTTTACTTTCAGCCTAGAAAATATTTACTAGCTAAAACTATCACGACATAATCATTTTTCGGGGTCGAGAGTAAATATGATATTCTAATATTACGTGATACTATCACGATAGAATCATTTTCGAGATTGGAACCTAAAAATCAAATTATTTATTTGCCCATCCCCGAATTTAAGTTTCTCAGAATTTTTATGGGGTGTACTTTATAGTCGGCTTACGTCTAGTGATAGAGGAATATTAAAATTGATTTTTGCGAATCTGTAGTTCTGAATTGGAGTCTATCCGTTAGCCGGTAATTTCCACGTTTTTTCAATAAAAGTCTATATTAGGTCGCGTTGAGATGTAGTGTCGGTGATATTTGAAATCTGTTTGTAAATTTTCATGCCATCACGCCATGTCATATACAGCATATAGATATGGATGAATTTTTAATTAAAAATTCACAGTCGTTGATGGACAGAATGAAAAAATCGGTCCCAAATGACTGCCTTGGTGCGTTCCAGATAATACTGAGAAATGAGATGATACGTAGACAGCACATGATAAATACGGTATTATATATAAGATAACTCCCAACGTAGAATTTGGGATGGGAAGCTAAGAGCCCTAAGCTTAAACAAAATAACTTCATGAGAAATGATGTAAACGCCTTATTAAAATCGATGAAGATAACATCAACCTGATCCCCTGCATGGCATTTAATTTTTGTGAAGCGAATTCAGTAGGGTTTGTGGTCGTGAATCGAGATTTGAGAAATCCATGCTGATTGGCAGAAAACATTGGTTTACAATTACCGAGTACCTCGGTTTTAACGCAGTTATTCATGTATATGGATCGTGTTCAAAATCGCTGCCTGCCTTTCTTTTGACTGAAAAGGTTAGCAAACGATTTGTTATGACCTTAGGCTCAATAGCGGAATGATCTTTATCCTTCGGAGTGGTAGAGTATCCGTCGTATTTTTTTCTTCAATTAATTAATAAGCAGGATCAGCGATTAGATTCAATTGCATTGAGTCTGATATAGCTCCCATAAAGTTCGCCAGACTAGTATCGTAGTAGAAAGTGCAGTAGACTACTATCTAAATATTTAATATCAGAGTTCGATTTAGTTATTTAGGCATCTTTTTGGCGAATATGAACTGTTCAAAACATTCAAAAACTGAAAAATAAAAGTTTGGCTTTCTATGTCATTATTATCATTTAAAATGGTATCAAAGTCGATGGTTGCCAATAAATCACTAATGTTGATTTCGATTGAAGGAGAAATGGTACGCTGAGGGTAAAAATGGTACTCCAACTGCTGTCAAAATCGATTGAAAAAAAATACCACAAGGGTAATATTTTGCTACACCCAGGTTAATTTTCTCTACTCCACGTTTTTTGCACGTGTAAACAATTTTTTGTTGTAGTCATACGCGTTTTTTTGGTATATAACTTTAATTCAGGTGTTACGTTATGGAGGAAATTTTAAATGACGTGATTTTTAGAGTAGGAAAATATCAATCGAAATCAACCTAAAATTCACAAAGTCGACCTTACGAAAATTGAATCGTGGTGGAGTTTCAATGCTCAATTCCCTTAGACGTATCACTTCATGCGACGTGACTATAGATCTTCCTGGTTACTACCTAGATTTTAAAATTAAAATTTACTAAATAATTTTGTGCAAAACTCTCAATGAAAATTTTTTAAATCTTAGTTGGCTGCATTAGTTTGAAGTTTTTTTTATTTATTTGTCACGTCAAAATTTCAAGTGATAGAAACTGTCATTTGAAGTGATAGCAGTCGCAAGGAAATATTTTAAAAGCAGCATACTAAGATTTAAAAAACAGCCAGAACGACTTTATTGAACAATTATTTTGTAAGTTTCGATTTAGTCATGTAGTAACCAAGAAAATAAGTTCACATCACTTGGAGTGATGCGACTAGGGGAATAGGGGTGTCAGATTCGATATTAAGACTAGCTTGTTCGAGACAAATTGTGATTAAAATGGGAGTATGGTATACATCTACGTACGATTGGATTGGCTTCAAAAGCAACGCTATTGTTGATATAGAGAAAAACACCAAATCGGGTTCCTGTTCAAACTGTTCTTAACGTGGTTGATCTGGAATAGTCCAGAGTTCTACATATTGTCATTGAATTAAATTTCTTTGGCGGTAAGTTAAGGATCAAAAGAGTTCCCATTACTTAAAACACAAGTTTATACAAAGATGTCAAAACTATCATGACATAATATTTCGGGTCTGAAAAATTATTATGTCATGATAGAACAGAAAAATTTTCGGGGTTGGCATAAAAAAATCTAATTATTTTTTTGACCACCGAATTTAAATTTCTCTATAGCCGTATTCTTTATGGCCGATCGATTCGATTAATTTCAAAAAAAATCTATATGAGGTCGAGTTGAATTTAGTTCAATTATTTCAATTATTTTATGTATAAATAAGACCTTTTAAATAAAAATTAAGCTGAATTTAAAATAATTTACAACCGTATAATTCTCAGTCTGATTATTTTAACCCCCCTCCAATAGTATGTAATTTAAATAATCTGTTTTCAACAAAATCACAGCAGATACCTGATTTTTCAAATTGTTCAAAACATTATATCTACGAGTATATAAATTTAACGAAAACAAGCACTCGTTACTTATTGTAATTAACAATTTCTATGGTTACTCTTAAGTCCTTTAAAACTGAAAATTACTCATCGGTACTTATTGGCAAATCAATAATTGGCCTTTAATTTAAAATATACTATGAGGTACTGTTACTACCACCCACTCCCAAAATCATACAGAGTACACGCACCATTAATTTCGATTGATTTAATTGACATTACTAATTGTATAAACTAGCGGCAATATTTTTTTTAAGTACCTAATTATATTGATTTATTTCAGATTTAAATTGAAAATAAAACTAATAGATTAATATTTATTGCAAAATTGATAGATAAATTGCAATAATAAAATTTAATGGATGTAACGTATAGTAAAACAACGTGTTGCATATGGTCGTTGAGTGTTGTAGGCGTAAATATTTAATGTCAATTAAAATACAAAGTTGTACCTATAGCTAGAGCGTAATTATAATTCGACACCGTTGTAAGAATATTTTAAAGGACCCCGCACAAATCTTATGGAAATTGGGTCCCGGTCAAATTCGCTGAATTTCTGATATGTGATAGAGTTTATCATACTGGTCAATTGTCTCAATGGCCACAAAGCTCAAAAATGGATAGTTTGGCCGGTACAGAGCTTTAAAGCTCCGAGTATCCTCCACGGATTTATGTATATGAGCAGTGTGTATAGACTTTTGAAATAGCCTATATAATTTTTTTTTGTTATCTAGGTTTATATTTTTGAGGTTGCTGAATTCAGATCTGTTGTTACATTTTCAAAATTGACAGTTGGCAGCTGTCAAATAGCTGTCAATGTGCTATAATAAAGCCAAAAACTTGTTTTTTTATGTTTTATCTTTCTTTTTTTTACTTCGATAAGTTCAAAGATGATATCAAATCAATAACAATGACTATCGGCAGCTGTCATTTAGCTGTCAACAATTCTTTAAAGTCCGGTAATAAAGTCAAAAAATTATTTTTTGTTTATAACTGCAAGTTTTTTAGATAAGTGAATATAAATATGATATAAAATTATGTAGTCATCAGCTTATAGCTGTCAACAAGCTGTCAACTAACTGTAAAAATGCAATAATAGAGCCAGTAACTTATTTTTGCTGTGCTTAACTTTGTGGATTTTTTGTGCTTAACTTTGTTTGAACTCAGTGATCTAAGCAACTTAAAGCTTTTTAAAAAAAGTAACTTTTTGACTTTATTATTGCATTTTGACAGTTAGCTGATTGATAGGGGACACTCTTTTAGTAATGCTTAAATTCACTTTTCTACCGTCGCCATTAGCGTAATCCAATGTGGACCGCGGATTTTGCGCATCGTTTGGCCCTTAAAAACGCCGTTTGTTCATATATATATATATGGGATAATATTTGATATTATATACGTAAGTGTTAAAAATCATTTGTGAAAAATTGCCGAAATAGACTTCTGATATGGAATTTGTCGTCAGACGTGCCAAATTGTGTAATAAATGTGTTTTATTCGATCATTCGGATTATATTGAGTCATCTGGCACCCGATTTGGCACCTGACAGCTGTCAAAATGCACCTTTGGCCACCAGCATCGTGATCAGCAATCTTCAAAACATCGGTACACGCACTAAAATCATATACTAATGTACCAGATTTCGAGTGGACGATTTTTTCCCGAAAAAAGCAGATTTTTCACTTTCAATTGTTTATAATTAAATAAAAATAAATAATTACGTGAAAAAATCACTAGGACTAATTTCAGGGACCTCTTAGCGACATGAAATACCCATAGTCAACCATCCAAAGTCCGAATTATAGCAGATACGGGGGTAACATGCAAAAAATATAGCCGGTACAAATATGTACCGGTGCCCCGGAAAGGGTTAATGAGAAAGAAAGTGTAAATCTATTTTTCAATATGAACAAGTTAATAACATAATAAACCGACCTTTACCTATATATTATTATTTGCATGTGGCAACATTCGAGGATATTCTCGGCTTACGGCTGTCATCTATCAATCAACCAACTGTCAAAACCGAGCTGTGTAAACACAATTGACCGGCATAGCACATGTTTACGGATAACCAATAACTAAGTCCCTTTAACGAAATTATTTTAAGTCCCTAAATCGAAATTCTTCTAAGTCCCGTTTCACCACCCCCCCTCCTAAAACTGACCATTTTCACCCCCTCCTAAGTGGAGGCATTCGCGATGTACCCCCTCTTTATGAACATGCTCCATGTTAAAAGTTACTTTTTAAAAAAACTTTAAGTTGCTTAGATCACTGAGTTCAAACGTGATGTCATAAACTTATATAATTTTTGATTTCTTATCCACAAAGTTAAGCACAAAAAATAAGTTACTGGCTATATTATTGCATTTTGACAGTTAGTTGACAGCTTGTTGACAGCTGTAAGCTGATGACTACATAATTTTATATCATATTTATATTCACTTATCTAAAAAACTTGCAGTTATAAACAAAAAATAATTTTTTGACTTTATTACCGGACTTTAAAGAATTGTTGACAGCTAAATGACAGCTGCCGATAGTCATTGTTATTGATTTGATATCATCTTTGAACTTATCGAAGTAAAAAAAAAGAAAGATAAAACATAAAAAAACAAGTTTTTGGCTTTATTATAGCACATTGACAGCTATTTGACAGCTGCCAACTGTCAATTTTGAAAATGTAACAACAGATCTGGATTCAACAACCTCAAAAATATAAACCTAGATAATAAAAAAAATGAAATAGGCTATTTCAAAAGTCTATACACACTGCGCATATACATAAATCCGTGGAGGATACTCGGAGCTTCAAAGCTCTGTACCGGCCAAACTATCCATTTTTGAGCTTTGTGGCCATTGAGACAATTGACCATAGTATGATGAACTCTATCACATATCAAAAATTCAGCGAATTTGACCGGGACCCAATTTCCATAAGATTTGTGCGGAGTCCTTTAACGGTGTAATATTCGTAACACGTTTGTTGATTTTTTTTTTTAACAAATTTAAAATTTATGAAATAACAAAAATTTCGTAGATTTGTAGACATAACCACAGGGATATATAGGCAGGTGACACGCTCAAACCGATCTAATTTGGTCTAAGAGTTTTTGAATTTTAAGTTTAAGTAAATTTTAACTAAAACAAGAGTTATTCAAAAAACGAAATGCGCTTTAAAAAACAAAGAACTTAGTGGGAGACTGCGTCACGCAATTTACTTTTGTCAAAGGATCATTACTCAAAATAAATTAGTAAGGAAATATTCGAAAGTAAATTTAATATTTGCGTTGTTTACTACGATGCGACAGGTCAGGTAGCCAAGCAGCCCATTTGTCACTCCCAACACAGTTACAAAAAAATACTGTTGTTAGGCGCATATAATAAACATTAAAAATAATGTAACTCCAGTAGATAAATTAGTTTCTTCTAGGCACGACGCCCTAATTACTACCCGATTTCTGAAAGATCGAAATTAATATTTTCGCTCGCTTCCACAGCATTTTATCACCGACTAGTCATGGGCCCCCATTAAATCGGTTTTTACCCCGACAAACAATTTGTAACCATAACAGGCTACATGGACTGTAGTCCAGTAAATGAAGGGGTCAACCTGTAAGTTATTAGTTGCTATTTTCATTTTCTGGCGATACGTGTCATTTGGTACCTCATTAAAAATGAGACCGAGTTTTCAAGAAAACATTCTGTTGTTTGCGGAGGAAATGGTCCCAAAAGACCTGGGAAATCGAGTTTCCGCGAATATCTCCCAAAATATGGCAGCTAGAGATATTTTGACTTGAAATGGTCCTTGTGGCTTTTTCCAAAAAATTGACCGTTTCCGAGATAAACGGACCCAAGCGCACTTAGAATATTGAGTTTCTGTGTTGTATGGCGGAGAGCATGCAGTCCGTGCATTTTTTGTGTTGCACTAATTTGCTCCAAACTTTCTTCATTATGGGTCCTCAGAAGGTCCCTTGTCATCTGTGAAATTTGTATAATCCCATTTTGATTAAAACTTTGTTTGTTGAATCCCAATTTTTTGATGTTTTTGGAGCACGGGAAAATTTTGTAAACAACCACCAATTAAAAATTCATGCATGATCGGATTGGTCTCTAGAAAACATATCATTTTTGACTTTTCGGCTGTGCAATTATTTTTTTTTCACAAAATCGGCCCTTTTTCTAATAAATTTGGAAAACGCGTGCTCAAGGAAAAAGCGTACTTTTTCTTTTCGTTGCCTTTTTCTCCCAGCTCTTTGTTTCTGACGTTTTGATACGTTGACTAGTGTAAAGGTCACCTTTCCATCAATGTATATAAAGTCATCTCATTGATACGTGGGGAAAAAACCCGAGTTAAGTCCATGTAATGCTATAGTTTTGGGAAATAATACTTTTTTGACATAACAGAAAAAAATTCGATTTCGAATTTTCGATAATAAAAATAGAAGATTAGAATCCCACTACTACACTGAATAGAAAAATAGACGATTATTCTATTTTTGATTTCTTCTGTTTTAGTGAAGAAAATTTTTCAAGAAGAATAGAAGTATTCATTGAATCGACGTGATTATTTTGATAAATAGTCAATTATAGAAAAAAAAAGTGATAAAAGTCAAGAAAATTGATGAAATATTGAGGGTTTTCGTTTAAATTAACTTACATCACCAACGTAAAACATAGAAAGAGAATATTCAAATCTTGTCAAATTGGAGCAAAAGGTGAGCATTTGTTTATGTTGTTTTTATTCAAGAAAATTTGTTTACAAGTAACAATTCTGACTCAAATATTGGTCTAGTCTGACTCAAATCTTCTCTCTCTCTCTCTCTTGGTTATAGAAAAATGGAGGTACCCTGGACGGGAAAGGAATTATTTGTTGAAATTTTCGGCAGATATGTAAAACATTTAAGAGATAATTATTCCCGGGAAGTCACAGTGGTTTTCGATGGCGCGATAGTATAAAAGGGTCAGAACTTTGCGACGTGTAAACAACATGTCATGCCCTGACATAAGATTCGAGCCTAACATGGTTTTACCATTTCCAAAGGAAACTTTTTTTTCCAATAATTTGAAGGGTGTTCTGGGATAGAATGGCATTTCCGTTAGACAAGCAGTAGACGATGCAGACTTGCTGATTGTATGGCCCGCCAGTTGTAGTAGTGGCAGAGGATATTGACATCCTTGTACTGATAACCTGACCCTGACCCCAAAAGATCAAACAATTTATTTCTTGAAGCCAGGAAAGTGAAAAAACACCCAGCAACCTCCAAGAGGTTGGATGCACGGCCCTTCGTTAGAGACAATATTTTATTTATTCTTGCGATTTCAGGAAACGATACAACTTCCGCTTTTTTCGGGAAAGGAAAATCGTCAATAGTCGCCAAACTAGAGGGAAAGGTTCCGAAGAACAGAGACACGGGACTGGAGCGGTCATTGAAAGTTTTAAAAACACACCTGAAGCTGCAATGCAACACTTTTATCGGGTATATCTGCAAGTCCAGCAGTGGCTCGGTAACGAACTGTCACCAGAAAAATGGGGATGGAAACATGTCGGGGGTATACTCATGCCGGTCCAAACCACTAAAGAGCCAGCGGTTTCGGAACTTTTAAAGATGATATTTTGTCAATGTAAGAAAGAATGTACTGGAACATGTTCATGCAAGTAAGCAGGGCTACCATGGTAATCTATTTATGGTTCATGTGAGTCCCGCCAGTGTTTGAATTATAAATAAATCCGAAGAGGTAGAACTAGAGGAAATTCTAAAACCAGAAATTGTTGGCGAGGGCGACGTTGATGACCAAGGATTATTATTGGAGTCTTGTGACGGGGACTTGTGATTAACAGATTTATGTCATAATTTCAATGTATTTTTATATATTTTTCTATAATAAATGAAATTCAAAGAAACTTTATAACTCTTTATTCCAAAAACGATCCGGAAAAAATTTGCACAAAAATTCTTCACTCTTTAATAGTTTTCGTTAGGAAAAACCTCATTGGACAATAGTTTGTCATATGGGCAAAATGGATTTTCCCTAGTTTTTCGCCAATTAGTGGGGTCCATTTTGCTGTAATTAATCTTATTGTCTGCTTTCCTAATAGGTATAACTTCAGCCCTCATCTCCGAGAAAAACAAGACGCTCGGGAACATAAAACGTTTTCCATTTATGGCCCCAAGGATTTTGCCAGTGGATGGATTGTAGTGGCGCCATCTACAATTAGTTTCCACAATCCAAAACATTGAAAAAAATCTATTTGCAACACCACCCATCTCAAATTTTGTAAAAAACTTGCATATTTCATGAGTCTCAAAATTTTGGACTTTTTGCAACAAATATAGGGTTTTCCAATAGAAATGATATGATTTTTAAGTGACGTTTCGGCCATTTGTTATATGTCATGATCTGTCATTTTTTGTTTCATTGTATTCAGTAATGTTTACAATTTCATCATGGTGAGATATACGCAAGAACAACGTTTGCAAATTATTCCGTTTTATTATCAAAATAATCGTTCTCCAATTGCAACTTTTCGTGCGCTTTTGCCATTTTATAGTCGTAATAATCGTCCAAGTGTGCTCGCCATTCGTCAAATTGTTGAAAATTTTGAGCTTACATTTTCTTTACATAATGTTTAAGTGCCAATAAGATAAAGAAACGCTCGAAGTAATGCAAATATTGCTGCCGTTAAGGCCAGTGTTGCTAGAGACTGCAATTTGTCGATTCCAAGAAGTTCTCAAGAATTGGGAGTGTCTCAAACCACAATCTGGCGGATTTTGAGAAAGGGTTTGGGTTTGCATCCGTATAAAATTGCTCTCACTTAAGAACTGAAGCCATTGGACCACCGTAACGTCGTGAATTTGCTGATTTTGCCTTGGAACAACTTGAAAACGATAACAATTTTTTTAAGAAAATATTCTTCTCCGATGAGGCTCACTTTCATCTGAGTGGTGCGATAAATAAACAAAACTGTCGATTCTGGTGCGAAGAAAATCCACAAATTATTCATGAAAAACCATTACATTCACCTAAATTGACAGTTTGGTGTGGATTTTAGTCTGGTGGAATCATCGGTCCATATTTTTTTCGAAATGAAGCTTGTAAGACCGTTACTGTCAATGGAGATCGGTATAGATCGATGATAACCAACTTTTTATGACCGAAATTGGAAGAAGCAGATCTTGACAACATTTGGTTCCAACAAGACGGGGCTACGTGCAAGTGCAACAATTGAATTATTGCTAGAAAAGTTTGGAGATTCGATTATTTCAAGAAATTGTGATATTGAATGGCCTCCAAGAAGTTGTGGTTTAACACCATTAGACTATTTCTTGTGAGGTTATTTGAAGTCATTGGTCTTTAGCAATAAACCAAACTCTCTTCAAGCTTCACAAGTCAATATTGAACGTGCTATTCATGACATACGACTTGATTTAGTGGAAAAAGTGCTCGAAAATTGGGTTCATCGAATTCGTTCCTGCAGAAGAAGTCGTGGAGGCCATTTGAATGACGTTTTATTCAGAACTAAATTGGATCGATGGTACTTCACATTAAATAAAAAACATTTCAATTTCCTTAACAATTAGTGTGTTTTTTTTTTTAGAAATCATATCACTCTTATTGGAAAACCCTTTATTAATGTTGCGAAAAATATCATTAGGACCATTTTTGTAGAAAATTAACTGATCTTCAATTCTTATCTTACTTATCTGAACAAAAAACCTCTAACTGCCGTATTTTAGGAGTATCTGCCGAAAACCAATTTTCCGGGTGTTTTGAGGCCATTTTGGGTTTCTCCCCCTATCCTTTAATGAAGTATCATCAGAAAATAAGAATTGCAAATAATAACTTACAGGTTGGCCTTTTTTTCCTTCTTCATTTACTGGACTACTGGTGATTGTTGAAATTCGGTTTAAATGTTAAATCGAAAATAAGAATATACAAACGAAGTTTATTCAATTTTAAAAAGTCACAAATTTCCAAAATAAAAAATCCCGTAAAGAACGATCGCTAACAAAGATTATTCGAGGATAACAAATATAAACAAATACGACTGGATGAGTGCACCACTTCGTTGCGCTGAAAATTACACGAATTTTTTGAAAACAACAATATAATTGAACACAAATATACGATCATAAATCGAATGCCTTCGTTGTAAAAAATAAAATGGCGGCAACTGTAAATTATTAATACAAGTGTTTCTGTAATTTTTATAGTTTTGTGCTTTTTACTATTACTAAATAAGCGCCCGCCTTCTATTAATTCTATTTCAGATATAGACAAGCAAATTAACATCAGCAATTAGACATATGGGTCATTTATGGAAGTATAGTATGATCTCACGCCGATTGCTCTTACTTGATCAATCATCGACAACTAAATAGTAATTATAGTTCGAAACTGTCTTGTATACTTGTATTTACTTTACTTATTCCACTTATTTACATTTTTTTAATTTTAAGTATTTTTTGAACTGTTAAAAAGACTACGTTTCATAACAGATAACACAACTGACAAAAAACACGTGTATCGATCGTACAATGTAACAAGAAAATTCGAGATGTGGACCGTAAGCCAAAAGTGATATATTTTTTTATTTTTTTATCAAAAACTGTACTGCGAATACCCAAAAGTCAGTTATTTGTCAATACCACAATTCTGCTGTTAGTAGGTTTATTATTAAATAAATTTACTTACGTAACTTGATCAAATGGACTGTCAAAGTAATTTCGTTTTTTAAACATAAACTATGGACTGCGTAACGTATTCTAAAAATCAGTTTGTTGATAGTACTACGGGAAAGTAAAGTCTGTCAAAAAACCATACAGTCCTTCAGCCCCACATAGGTAATTTTTCACTCACAAAAAGTGAAATTGTTTTTTGGGCACCAGTTTCAATAATATGACCGTTATGGGGAGAAAAATCGAATGGGAAATATAATAGTGAGATCCTTTATTTGCTGTTCCCATTTTGTGAAAATAATTCTGAATCAAATAAAGGATACCAGTATAACGGTTCTGTCTCCTGAGTACCTCATTTAAAATGATTGAAGCAAAAAAAATCGAATACGTACACAGTGTATAATACATAATTATGTCTTTGTATTTGTATTTTTCTTTTGTTCGTATTTGTGTCATTTGTATGATGAAAAGTATCAAAATAACGCGATCCGGGCGAATCGGTTTAATTGTTATTGTGCTTATTTCCTATTCTCAGCACTGTAACGATTCCGTTTCGGCATCGTTACAAGTTTTGAATTCGCGCATTCGATGTCTATGTAATTTTCACCTAATTTTTGTTTACTTTTTACGCTATTTGCCGTAGGCACTTGGCGAAACACACTTATACTTAATAAACACATTTTTATTAATCACTTGTTTTTGTTCCGCAGAAATATTCTGCGGAACAAAAACAAGTGATTAATAAAAATATGTTTATTAAGTATAATTTTTGTTTGGTGTGAACCATGGACTTAAACCACAAATTTTTTCTTAAACCTCCTAAATGTTGACTGGGTAATGATATGTGAGTTAATGAAAATTGAATTGATCGAGTGAATGCTATCTATTTGTCGATAATGTAGACATCGGGTCTTCAGTTTAAGTAAAAAAATTGACAAGTGACTTAGCAAGATTGGGACAGGTTTTTAGGCGCGATTTTTTTTTGGTGCTAGATTAAAAAAAAATTTAAAATTTATTTTTTAAGTCAGTTTTGAAGTAAGTGTCGGGATATGAGTAAGAAGCCTATTTTGAAAAGAAAAAAAGATTTTTGAGAAAATTAATAATTGTACATAAAAAGGTTAAATTTAAGTTTAAGTTAATAGAAAAAACATGTGTAAAATTTAATTAAACAATAAATCATAATGAGTAGTTAAATATAAGAAAATTCTTGTAGTACTTTGAATTCTAGATTCAAGTGTTTTATATGACAAATGTGGGTCTCCCTCCACCCTTTGAGTGCCAAAAAGCGTGATCGTGCTCCTGAATACACTAGACGAAATCGCCAACATGATTTCAAAGAGATAATATGAATAAACAAAAAATGGAATGGCACGTGACTTGCATTATGCAGTAAAACAATTTATATGCGCGAAACTAACCACAAACACAAATGCTACTAGGTACTATATCTTTCCGGTTACACTCATTTCGTTTCACACATTTCGAGACAAAATCGATATACAGATTGCACAAAAGAAATGAAAATTTTGATTTTGGGTATTTTCTGTGGGATGTGATTAGTTGCAAAAATTTAAAATATGTCGACGTTTTTTTTAATACTTTTGTTATCTGTTTTGTTCAGAATTTAAAACACAGTTAGTGCAAGATTCCCACAAACAATTAAAACTGGTTTTTGAGCTAATATACTAAAAACGATCATGAATTAGCGCGGTCATAACCGAATCATAGAGATTACCACAAAGAACGATTTTTGTTTCACAATCAATTTATAACCACAGCCTATTTTGCGATATCATGACAACAATAAACTTATTAAAAATACCTATTACAACGAACAGCTTGTTGAATTTACAATAAAAAAATATATGGTATATTTTATATTATCGTCTAAGGCCCTATTCCAATTACCGACTTATTTCAGACTTATTGACTTATTTGACGCCATCTTCGCGTCAATTTGTTCCAATTCATTGTACCGACTTATTTGTGACGTAATAACAAAAAAACAAAACGTAATTTCTATTATATGGAAGAAAAAATGTTCTTGACATATTGGTCGTTGCTACTAGATTTGAAAAAAAAACTTCATGTATTACATTTAGTCAAGACACCTTTTTGGAGACATTTCTGTGTAGACATACTTATTCAAATAAGTCTCCTCGCGAGGTGACTTATTTGAATAAGTTGGTGTCCACAAATAAGTCGGTAATTGGAAAAGGGCCTAAGTGACGAACGCTTATTGCGTACTACGTTTTCCTATTACGTACTCGAGCGCCAGATTAAACAGCCCAATCTCAGCCCAGATTCGCCATTGATTAAAATGCCTGTTGAAAGTCTATGTATAGAGTTGGTGAATGGTTAAACTGATCAGTAGTTGCTCGGTTGGAGCGAAAACTGCAAAGAAATGATTTGGCAAATAGAGCAGTAAACAACACGCTGAAGACAGTGTTTAACAGAGCTATTTAACCGTAATTATCATATTTGCGACAATAACCTTCTTTATGCAGCTGATATATAATTTTGGCCTTAAATTTTTTAAGCAACTCCTCCTAGTATTAGATGAAAAAGAAAGAACTTCTCCATGTTTTAATAATTCTAGAAATTCCGTCAAGACCATGTACCTTGCCCAGTATGTCTCTTGTATTATGATGTGTTAAATTTACAAAATTATTTGGCCTTTAAATTTGAGGATTGGCGCCTATAAGTTAGTGTTTAATATTTTCTGCATATACGATGCTTGAGCACAATTTCTTACCTGTACCAAAAGAAGTTTTGTGTAGCTTATTATTATTATAACCCATAAGTTCTTACTTCATCATATTTATTTAATTATTATAACACATAATTAGGATTTTCTAGTCTATAGATACCTGATGATACTCTACGGTTATATAACAGAAATGTATAAAAATGTAATTATTTTTATCTTAATCACAAGAAACGTCTACAAGAATCAAATTTCAATCAAAATCCAAAAAAAATATTATCAATCAAACCACGATATGTTATGATTTGGTTATATAATGTTATTTTTATCAGTTGGACCGTATTTCATAATCGCAGCCGACACCTTAATTGTATACAAAATTAGTTAATGCAGCAATCCGCGTAGTCCAGCCGTCGCCAATAAACAAATGTTGTAGTGCTAACCTTCCCCAACCGAAAACAATGCCCAGTCATGTTAATATTGAAAATAACATTGCAGGGTTGTATACTGCAAGACTTGTCCATCTATAATAAATAACACTTTAATCATAAAATAAAATATAAAACGTCTAAATTTCTTAAAAATAAAAATATATAATTGATGGTAAAAAGGATTTTCGTGTTTTTCGCTGCTGGACGTAACATCGAGAATCAGCTTGACACTGGTCGGGATATTTTTTTTAGTGTCGCATAGTTTCTCCGTACATTCATACATCTATTACATACATACAAATATACTAAAAATGTTTGCTTTCTTAAAGTTATTAAACTTGTAAAAGTTAGAAAATACAAATATAAAAATTAGACAAAAAATTAAAATTTTAAATTGAATTCTATTACGATAATGAGATAAGTTCTCCCTCCCTATTGATATTCTAATGGAAACATATAATAAAATGTTTCGTAATTCACTGTACATAATATATTCATAAATACATCATATTATGTTATTGATATGGGTTGTTTATCAACAAAATGTTTGCCCATATCGTAACAATTGCAGCTATAAGCATCTTTTATAACACACATGTTGTGAAAATTCTCAAAAATTGCGTATTGCACAGCAGTTTCAATTTAATTCAAAATACGAAAATAAAAGTGACAAAAATCGTAATCATTTTTGATTTCTTGTAATTATATCACCCATATCAACATCAGAATTTAAATAAAATTAGAAATGTTTTTAATTAGAATATAAATAGAAAGTGCAAACTTTCGATTTTAGTTAAATATTCGTAGTATAAGCAAATTTTTTAGTATTTTGAAAACTATGTACAGCTCGCCCTAATTTATGAAGGTTATTTTTGTGTAAATATAAACTTTCCATAAATCAGATGATATTGTATTATTCCAAGAACCCCAAAAGGGCTGAGAGTCGTTTAGGTGACGAAAATGCACTCAATTCTCTTTTTGTCCAAACCATTTTTACGCGAATTTGTTTTAACGCGAATCAAAAAAAATCATTCTGATTGGGAGTGCACGACCAAACTAAATTAGGCAAAATCTGCTGGAAGGCTGAACTCCATCGTACTCACTTTTAATATTTAACAAAATCGAAGAATAGGATATGAAAATTAGTTGTGACACACTTGGCGCGGCAACAGACACTTAATAAAGCCTTTCGACGTGGATTATTGCTCGGTCTTCACTCGCCTAATTTTATCACGACGCTAGTATGTCATGACAAAATATATTTGTATTGAATCTGATCATGCGCATTACACCTTGACAAACAGAAATTTATTAATTATTGATGAAGTGTCTTCGTCACATAGTGTCAACAAAATGAGCAAAAAATTTGTATTTTATTCTCAATTAAACAAAGCAGAGAGCATGAAATGCTTTTACATATATTTTGGTGTTAATATAGTTGTGAGTGTAAAAATACAATCGGGATCCGCTCGAAGCGCGCTATTTCAAAACGCGATATTTCGAAATGAGATATGACAAAACGCGATATGGTACAAAACGCGATATTTCAAAACGCGATATTTCAAAATGCGATATTTCAAAACGCAATATGGTACAAAACGCGATATGGTACAGAATGTGCATTGCGAAGCGACGAGAGCGCAGCGACCCGCCTGATACAACCCGGTCCTATACTCCCGCTCCTATTTTTTAAATTCCTATAAACTGAAATTAAATTTCCCCTTCACTCTCCTGATATAACCCGATCCTAAACTCCCGCTCGTATCGATTTTTAAATTTTTAAAATATCGCGTTATGTACCATATCGCGTTTTGTACCATATCGTGTTTTGAAAAATCACGTTTTGTCCCGTATCGCTTTTCGAAATATCGTGTTTTGAACCGTGTCGCGTTTTGAAATATCACGTTTTAAAATATTGCGATTCAAATGGGGCCCAATTTTGTCATGACATTCTATCGTCATGACAAAATGTTGCGAGTGAAGACCGATCAAAACTCAACAACAGTGCATTGATGAAACTAATTCAACTTTTAGCAATGAAGCACTCTCAAGGACCAGTTTTATCGATGGTTTGCAGAATTCAATCGTGGCTGCAGTTCGCTCAACGACGAGTTTCGTGAAGGTTTTCCAAAATCGGTCGTAGTTTCGAAAAACAGTGATGCTGTCCATAAACTGATACTGCAAGATCGTCATGTGACTTATCTTGACATTGGAGCATTCTCGGATATTACTAGGGCCAACATACATTCAATAGTGCATAAACATTTGTTCAAAAGATTTGTTTGCGTTGGATCTCACATATAATTTGACAAACGCTCAAAAAAGAGTCGGCTCAACTTGTCGAAAGAAATGCTCAAAAAATATGATTGCGGTGCTTCAAAACATATCTACAACATCGTCACAGGTGACGTGTCCCAATTCCACATCTAATTACATATTAATAGGCCACCTAGCGTAAATAACAATGATTAAACAAAATATGCTATTGGCGATTTTCATCGAATGTAGATAGCGCTGGTTTCTACGTCTACAAAGGGGACGATAATTGTCAAATCCATTATTGTTTTGACAGGTATCATCCCCCTTGTTTCATAGTAAACTGCAATTGGCGTTTTGTCCGCCAGATGTCAGCTAATTTGTAAATTGTGAATATATAAATCCACTTCATTCGATGATAGGTTAGGTTAGGTTGGGTTAGAGTGGCTGCTATCGCACACTTAAGCCAATAGTGGCCCATTGTGGTACCACAGGATCCTATCTCTCCTTTACTTCCGCTGAAACCATCCAGAGCTACTCACGTATAGCGTAATATATCTCGCACTAAACAGCCCGCGAGTTCCGAAAGGCTGTCCACGCCGTACTCACCTAAATACTTATGTCCTTTGCATGATAGTGCCGAACATGAGCATAGGAAGTGATCTAACGTCTCTTCCTCTTCTTCGTCAAAACAACTTCTGCAAAAGTCATTCGACTTTAGACCAAGCCTTCTCGCATGTTCCCCAAAAAGGCAGTGTCCTATCAGTATCCCTACGACCAATCCTACCTCTCGTTTTCTTAGGGATACTAGTGCTTTGGAGCGCCGCAGGTCCAGTTTTGGCCAAACCTGTTTTGCTACCCTGCACGTGATGGTGTTGGTCCACCTCTCGTTTGTCAAGGCGATTGCCGTTTTACTGAGCGCTGATATAGTCCTCCCCAGACCTGCCCTTTCCGGCTGCATCTGGAGAGTCATATCGTACCTAGCTAGTTCGTCTGCCCTGCAGTTTCCCGTGACGCCGAGTGACCAGGGACCCAGATTATCTGGATGCTGAAATACTCGCTCATCTCCTTAAGAGATGATTGGAAATCCAGCGCCACCCGCCTTGACTTCAGGCAAGCCGCCTCTAGTGACCTGACCGCCGCCTGACTATCCACATAAATTGCGATATCGCTCACGGATACCACGTTATGCTTCAACCATGTCCTGACTTCGCCTAGAGCCACCACTTCAGCCTGGTTTACGCTGCAGTAGTCAGGGATACGAACGGAAATATTAACATTAAGCTTTTCACAGGACACTTCGGCTCCTACCTTGCCGTCTAGCTTAGAACCGCCCGTGAAAAATTGCAGTGCCTCGTTTTCCACTATTGATCCGTTCCTACAGGATTCTCTCGAAGGACAGATGGTCCGGAAACCTTTATCGAAGCACAACGTTGGTTTAATATAATCTAGATTCGCCAGTTCTTCCCTAAGCAATCTAACTATCGTCGAGTGTCCCGCGTGAAGACACTTCCACTGAGAGACAGCCGAGAGTTTCGTAGCCACATTGGCTGCTATGTGCTTACCAAAAAATTCGATTGGAAGAAGATGGAACATAACCTCTGTAGGTGTTGTCTGTAGATGTAGGTGTTGACCTAAGCGCCCCGCTTATAAGCATGCAGGCCGTTCTTTGGACCTTCTCCATCATCTTCCTATATGTTACCTTCTCCAGAGCTGGCCACCACACGTCCACCCCGTACGTCAGTACAGGTCTTACCACTGTCGTATAGAGCCAGAGTACCAGCTCTGGTTTCAGACCCTTTCTACAATGTTAGGCTTCCAGCTGAGCTTACTGTCCAAGGTTATGCCCAAAAATCTCGCTCTGTCAGCAAAAGTCAGTCTAATACCGTTCACAGTAGGAGGGCTAACTACCGGAATTTTATATTTCTTAGTAAATAGTACCAGCTCTGTCTTGGAAGGGTTAATCCCTAATCCACATATGCTGGCCCATTTCGTAACGATCAGGAGAGCATTCTGTATAACTTCCCTAATCGTGTCCAGATATTTTCCTGAGACAGCTATCGCTACATCATCTGCATATGCTACAACCCCTATCCCCTCTCTCTCCAGTTCCAACAGCAAACCATTCATCACAACACTCCAAAGAAAGGGGGACATTACGCGCCTCCTTGCGGGGTTCCTCTAACCACCCGCCTTCTAATGGTGGCCTCCCCCAGTTTCGAGGTAATAATCCTGCTTACCAGCATCTGATTTATCAACCTACTTATGGGGTAGTCCACGTTCAAAAATAACAATCCTTCCATGATCGCCTCCGTTTTTACAATATTAAAGGCACCCTCAATGTCGAGAAATGCTACCATACAGAACTCTTGCGAGTAAATTGACTTCTCAATCATGCGTACCAGATCGTGCAGAGCTGTGTTTACCGACTTCCCCTTACAGTATGAATGCTGCGACATTGCCCAACTCCTGGGCTCAATTTTCGATCGAATACCCACATCTACCAACGTTTCCAAGGTTTTCAACAGAAAGGATGATAGAGTTAAAGGTCTCAGATTCTTTTGGATAAAGACCACTCTGACCTCCGTCCATTTTCTAGGAATATAGACCAGTTTCAGACATCCCCTGAAGATACCCTCTAGCCAGGGGAGGATGACTGCCGAGTTCTTTTGGATCTTTGCCGGTATAATTCAATCTCGGCCCACCGATTTATAACGCTTAAAACCATTCAGCGCCCACCGGATTCCCACATTATTCACGATTCCTTCCATCTCTATTGAAGGTGTTACTCGATGAGCTCCAGGCTCCATCGAGTCATCAAAGCTTCCCATGAAATGGGTCTCGATGATTAGTTTCAATGATTCCGCACTTGAAGCTGTCCATGACCCGTCCGGTCTAATTAAATAACTAGGCTGGTTGGGTTAGTAGCTAGAATTTTCCTAAGGCGAGAAGTCTCAGAGACCTTCTCCATCCTACAACAGGGGGTCTATTATGAAACTTTCGACGCGCGCTTTTTTTTCGACATCGTCGAAAATAGGTATTATGAAATTTTTTCGGCGCGCTTTTTTTTCGACCAGATCGCAAATTTTTCTATTATGAAATTGCGACGCGCATTATTTTCGATATAAACGAAAATTATTCGACTGCTATTGAGGTGTCGCAAATAAAAGATTTTACTTAATAAATCGTGAAATTTAATAAGAAAATATACAGTTAATAAAATTTTAGTCATATATATTTACATATTTATTTTGTTTGTTAATTTTAAATTTTATATGTGAAACATATATGTAATTTTGTTTAATTTAAATAATTAAATTTATTTAAATTTAAAATTTACATTTATTGTCGGATTTATTTTAGGACCTCAACTAACTCTGGAATGGATCCGTTCCAATGTTATTTGTGATTGATGTTATTTTCGACGTTGTCGAATATCTCAGAATAGCTATATTCGACGTTGTCGAACTGGTCGACAGCGTCGAAAATTTGCGATGTCGAAAATTTCATAATAGACCCCCAGAAGTCTGCAGGACCCCCTTTGTGCCTTCCTCAACTCTTTGTACTTTCTTAGGTCCTCCTTATAGGAGTCTCAATCCCAAACTTCCCTTCATTCGATGATACCTCGTCAAGTATCTAGCAGCAATAAAATAATTTTAAATTGAAAACAAAACAAAATTTAAGAAAATAAAAGAATTTCCACGTCTGTTTTTTACACGATTGAGTAGATACAGGGTGGGACATCTGTTAGTCCTCATTTCATTTGTAAATAAAACACATTTTGGAATGAAAAATACAATTTTGTTTATTGATATTTCCTTGGTTTCGTGATTCTATGCCATTTATGTTTGAAAAACAATATCGTTCATATGTCCAGGACGGCTTCCGAACATCCGAACATCAAAATTTTCGATAACTTTTTCCAATAAAAGCGGATCAATGACCTCAATTTCAGCTCGAATGTTCTTTTTAAGTTGTTGAATTGTTTGTGGATGATTAACACACACCTTACCATTCAAATAGCCCTACAAAAAATAATCAACTGGTGTTAAATCCGGGCTTCTTGGTGGCCAAAGAACTTCACAATTTTTTGAAATTATGCGATCAGCAAATTTTGTTGACAATAAATGGATTGTTACAGGACCTGCGTGGCATGTCGCTCCGTATAAACATGTTGCGATAACGTTCTCCATTCACTGCTAGGGCCTTTTCCAGTTCGTTTTAAAAGAAAAACGGCCCAGCGATGCCACCAGTCCATAAAGCACACCAAACAGTGACTCTTTAAGGATGAACTTCTGCTTCGTGAATAACATGAGGATTCGCCGCTCCTCAAATTCCACAACTTTGCTTATTGGCGTACCCATTGATGAAAATGAGATTCATCGCTAAAGATGATTTTTGATGTAAAACCTCAATTTCGTTCAAGCATTCAATTAACAAAACGACGACGATTTTAATGGTCTGGTGGCTTCAATTTTTTGAGTTAGTTGAATTATGTATGGATTCGAATACAGGTCAACATTCGAAATGTTGTTATTTTTGAACGATTATTTCCATAATAAATCTGGACAAATCAAAATGCGTTGTTGTGTTGTTAGCGACTCCATGATGATAAGTGGCATATTTTTGACTTTTCATATGTCAAAAAAAAAATTAGA